>OENG01000008.1:0-567625 GCA_900239735.1 Blumeria hordei DH14 | reverse complement strand
ACAATCGGCTGTGGGAAGACAGCACCTGGGAGACGAGTTACGGTCGAGCTCCTCGAAGCTTGCTGGAAGACGATCGGACCGTGTATTTTTGCAGCTCTTTAGAGCCTGTATACGACTGGGCACTCATCCATCTTGCTTCAAGCTAGCGGAAGTGGTACTACTGGAAAAGCCTAATAGGGACCCAACCACGATCAAAGGCTGGAGACCTATAGCCCTCCTCTCATGTATAGGTAAAGGGTTGGAAAGGCTTCTTGCCAAGCGAATGGCGCACCTAGCAATCACCTGTGATGTGGTTGGCCATCAACAATTCGGTGCGCTCCCAAAGCGATCTGCAACGGACCTGGTTTCCTGCGTAGTCCATGACGTCGAAGAAGCACGCTCCCAGGGATGGGCCTCGACATTCGTCACTTTAGACGTCCAAGGAGCGTTCGATGCAGTGCTCCACAACCGCTTGGTTAGGCGCATGCAAGCCCAGGGATGGCCAGACTCAATACTCCGGTGGACGAGTTCATTCCTCACACATCGGAAAGTACAAGTGCGGTTCTCTGGCGGAGTCACCACCCAGAGAGAGCTGGTCTGTGGAGTCCCACAGGGATCACCAATTTCGCCATTACTTTTCCTTCTGTATATGGCAGAGCCAATGAAAAGTGGTACCCCTGGATTGAGGTTTAGCTACGCCGACGACATCGGTATTCTAGGGTTTGGACGCACAATCGCTGAATCTGCCGCTGCTGTACAAGGAGAGACAGATCATCTTCTCGAATGGGCGCGGAATAATGCCGTCGACTTTGACACGGAAAAATCCGAAGTCATTCAATTTCCGGGACGACGTCGAGAGGAAGCAGTTGGTGTCCACGTCAACGGAACCCTTATCGAGCCTGCAGAAAACATTCGCTGGCTAGGCGTGAATCTGGATCCACGACTCAATTTTAAACACCATGTAACTACATGGTGCGGTAAAGCGGTAAAAGTTGCCCAGCATATGCGCCGCTTCAACTCTACCTTTCGAGGAGCAGCTCCTGGGCCATTGACTAAGGCAGTAGACATGTGCGTTGTCTCGCTAGCAACTTTTGGATCTGATGTCTGGTGGCAGGGTCCAAACGCCAACGATACGAGGATTGGTCACGTCATCTACCTCCAACCTCTGCAGCATGATTGACCGAGCTAACCTGATGGGATTACGGGCTGCACTTCCAGTGATGAGGACAACACCAAATGTAGTCCTTCACAGAGAAGGAGGAATTCCGCCGGCGAAGGTCATACTTGAGGGAAACCGTCTCCGGCTTTCAGCAAGGCTTAAGACCCTTGATGACCGACACCCTTTGAGGACCCGCGCTTCCGTGTGCCCGAATGTCGGCACTCAGAAATACAAAAAGACCGCCAAGACCTCAGCCAGACCAGAGATCCAGATGTCACGGCTACAGCGTGCCTACCGAGAGCTTCCGGAAGCAGAGCCCCGAAAGTCTGATGCCTGTGTTTACCCTAGGAAATCAGTCTCAAAGCCGACAGAACGCGAAGATTGTGTCCGATGGATTAGCGACGTGCCAGGAACGGACATTTGCGCATACTCGGATGGTTCATCGGAAGGACATGGACGCTCCGCCTGGGGTTTCGTTCTGAGGAAGGATGGGAAACTTATTGGCAAAGGAAGTGGCATCATGCACGGGGGAGAGCTGGATGCAGAAATAATGGGAGCAAGGAATGCTCTGGAGGCTGCACTGGAGTTCCTGGAGAACGAGAAGTTCAGGAAAGGTGGAGGTTTTAGGAGAATACACGTGTTTCTTGACAGTCAGCAGGCTGTAAACGCACTAACGACAGGCTCGTCCTCAACTAGCCTTGAAGATGTACGCAAATTCCGTGCGTCATCCAACAGAGCAGAAATATCAGTGAAGTGGGTTCCAGGGCATGCAGGAATCCAAGGAAATGAAGAGGCAGATTCCATGGCCCGTGCAGCACTTCGAGAACTGCCCAGCCAGGATACGCAACCAGGATCCAGTACTCTGGCACATCTTCGAGGCCTCATGAATCGCAGACGGCAGAGATTGCTGGACAATTGGTGGGAAGAGGCCTGTCCGCCTAAATACCGCCAACTCAACTTACAGGTGCGGAGACGTAAACCACCGGAACTGTCTCTCTCTAGGCACCTCCTCCGGGCACTAATTGCAGCACGAACGGGTCACGGCAATTTCGCGGCATACCATCGCCGTTTCAACAACCCATACGCACCCATGGAGTGCTCTTGCGGGAAGGAAACTACTCCAACCCACTTCATCCACTGTAGCCGCCACGCACAACAAACGCGAAGGCTCAGAAAGTCAATGTCACACGTTGACTTTGTCAAAAAGCTTCTCGGGCCCAAGTGCCACGATAGCTTCAAAATATTTGCGGAGGCAACTGGCTGTTTTGATAGCCAACCCGCCCACTTATCCACTGCTCTCAGCGGGGATCAGACAAACTAGTCATTGCCACAACGCATGACACGAAAGGGAACGAGGCGAGAAGTGTCGTTTCTCTGAGAAAATTTCTTATGGACTTGAATTTAGAGTTGAAGGATGGAATCTCGATTTCGGAGTCGGAGTAGGTGGTGTCTTCTGAGTTATAATTTACCTTCTACTTTTTCTGTAGCGGGTCTCGCGGTTGGAATGAGTTGGGCCTGTAAGCAGTGATCCCCGCCGGCTCCACCAGTCTTGTACCGATAGTGGACCTAGAGCTTTAGCTTAGGACTTTAATAGAGCAAAAAAAAAAAAAAAAACAATTCGAGAACCCTCAATTTGCCCATTTCCACCCTTCCACCCGTTTCACCCATTATTTATCGAATCGAATTGCAATTGTTTGCCATCGGCGGCATTTTTAAAATGCCTCCGACGCGTAAACCGCACAAAAACGCGGTCAGTGGCACTGCCAAAGATCGCGTCAGCAAAACCTACCAATGGAATACGGCTATTCAAAACCACGCGAGGAATATGCTAGCAAGACGAGGACTCGAGTCCAATCTCCAGAACATGAACGCCATCGCGGCTGCGCTCCAAGCGAAGGAGAACGATGTCCCCGAAGTCGAAATGGTGGACGCAGAAGTCGACAGGTTGAAAACCCTCGCCGATTCAATTTGGGCATCATCCAGTCCAGAAGACGCAGAACAAGTCTTTCCAGCACTACCGCGACTGGTAGAAGTCAGACCCTCAAAAGGGCCGAGATAATAACCAGCAAGGCATCAACTGCCCCAGAAAGTGTCGCCGAGAAAGCAGTCCCGTCGACAACGACCGAGCCCGCACACGTTGCGGCTCGAAAAATTGCGGTTCCGTTAGCAAAGCGGACACCAAAGAAAAATACAGCGAGGGAAACGGAAGTCCCGGACTGCGCAGAGGCAACAAATGTCTCAAGACCTCAGCCACCCCGGCCTCGATTCCAGGGACGGCTGAGTGCCACAACCACTCTTCTGGTGGTGCTCCCACCGGCACCACGCCAATTCACCCGCCGGAAATAGAGGCTTTACTCGAAGCCGAAAGAAAGCGGGCTGCAAACACCTCAGCCAGGCTCGAGATAGGGTCAACGGTGTTAAAAACATTGGAAAGTGTTATCCTGTCCATGAAAACGACAGATAACAAAGAATACTTGGACGCGATGAACGTGTGTCTGAGGGGCGCCCTCGCCCATTTCCTGCGCACTGGAACCACATCAGTGCCGACAAGTCTTCCCCCCGCCCCATCGGCCAGCAGGCCAGCAACAGCGGGCCCTCACCACCATCGACCGCCAGGACAGCAAATCCTGCCGTCGCGGTGCCCCAGGTCACTTCAACCTGGGCAACTGTAGCCCGGAAAGGGCTACCCAAACAGCCGACACCAGTGATGATAAGTCGAACCCCGAAAATGCCGACTCCGCCGACCAAGAAATCGGCCAAGACGTCCCCTTCGTCCACGCCGGATAACCGACTGTTCCTCCGACTAAATTCTAAACACCAGTGGCGAAATCTTTCGCCAGCTGGCATCAGAGAAGCCGTGGCACAGCTCACTAACGCGACCCAATCAGCAATTGAACACGTATACCGTGTCCCAACAGGTTTCGCGCTCCGAGCGAAGGACCAGGAATCCCGCCAGGCTCTATTGAACGCGGCAGAATCTTTCCTTCCCATCGGGGGAAGACTAGAAGAGGCCTCCGAACTTGTGGCGCTCCAGATCTCGACGGTCCCCGTTGCCATCCACACTCTTCTTGGAAGGGTACAAGTGACAGAAGAGATGGTGATCGAGGAGATCTCGAGAGTTACCAAGGCCATTCCAGTCAAGGTACGGCCCCACGGGAAGACCCGGCTAGACGCGCCATACAAGTCATGGCTGGCCCATTTCAAGAAGGGAGCGGCACCAAGACAAGGGTTCCGCCTATTCGACGACTCGGGCGTCGCGGTCCCACACAAACCGCGACAGACTGTGCAGCAATGCAAACGCTGCCTGCAGTTCCACGGGACGCGTGGTTGCTCTCGCGCCCAAGCTTGCTGGAACTGCACCTCCACGATGCACTCGACAGACGAGTGCCGTGCACACACCAAGTGCCGCAACTGCGGAGGACCGCACAGGTCCGACAGTCGAGTCTGTCTGGCGCGCCCCACCAAGTCCGGGCCGGTAAGCAGAGAGCAACTGGCCAATATTCGCATCGCGAGCCAACGCGAGCTAGCAGCTGTTGTGAGGGCTAAAGCTGCTGTCCGTCGCGCTGAGGCAACAGTTCAAGCGGCTGCTAGGCAAACGCAAGACTCACCAACAGCGGTGAAATCAAACAACAGTTTCGAAGTTCTAATGACCGACGTCGCCCCCGACGCCACGGCCACAGAAACGACGAATCCTGTTGAGTCTTCCTGAAGGGCCCCTCACGGGTCCCTTCTAGCCTCTCACCTACGATAAGTTTTATGTCGATCAACGTAGGTAGGGGAGGCCAATCACACGACATCGCGCTTTCCCGAGCTTACGAGCTAGGCGTAGATGTGGTGCTAATACAAGAGCCTTTGTGGAACAAAGCCACAAAGGAAACGAAGTCACACCCTGGATACGACTGCCATACACCACATGGCGGCGTAAATATTCGACCCAGGGCAGTGACTTACACACTAATTAACAGGAGAATCCTTTCGGCAACTCAAATCTTTCCCTGCAATCCCCCGACGGCGGACTACTGCTGGGTTGTGGTAAACGGAGTCACGTTTCTCAACGTGTACAAAGACCCAAACGATCCGACAGCAATTCGACCTCTCCTCAGCTGGGACCCACCACCCCGATCCGTCGCGGCTGGCGACTTCAACGCGGTGCACTGCGCGTGGCAACCAGAGGTCACCCGCCCACGCGGACAAGGAATCGAAATCGAGAGATGGGCGGAACGCCATAATCTCACTTGTCTGATTGTGGGCGAGCCAACGCATCGGGCCGGAAACACGCTGGATCTTGCTTGGACCAACGTCAACGGGGCCCAAGCATGGGTGGATCGCAATGAGTGCGTAACCAGCGACCATCTTCCGATTCGAGGACAAGTTCCCACTGGATTCGAAAAAAGGGACCAGGAGCCATCGCCGATCAGGGTAACGCGCGGCAACCTGCCGAGGTTCGCCCTTGCCGTCACGCAGTTCACTCACCCGCCACTAGTCTTGGACACGATTTGCCAGGTGGATGAATACGCCAACGATCTCTGTTCCGGCCTTACTAACGCTATCAAAGCAGCAGGAACACGAAGGAACAAAAGACGTGGCAAATGTGCACCTTGGTGGACTCCGGAATGCAAGCTGGCTCACACGAAATATCGTGCAGCAGTAACTCCGGAACAACGATGGGTGCATTCGAAGAATCTGCGTTCAACCCTCAGAGCGGCAAGAAAAGAGCACCAGACGCGTCAGGTCGAAGCGATCACAACACCGACTGACGTGTTCAAGCTGATGCGCTCGGCCGAACCAAGGCAGGCAAGCACGCCCCCTCCACTCAACCACGAAGGGAAGGTGTACTCCGATCCGGCTGAGCGGGCAGAGATACTCCGAGATGCTCTTTTGGCACGGCACCAAGCGACGGACGACCTACCGCCACTCGATGCGCCGAGTACCAACCGAATCCCCTGGAACGACCATGTCTCGGACGAGGAGATTCGTATGTGCACCATAGGCTGTGCCAATACAGCGCCCGGAGCAGACGGGATCTCTGTGGAGCTTCTGCGAAGCTGTTGGAAGACGATTGGACCATTTGTTGGCACTCTCTTCCGCGCCTGCATCAGACTCGGCACCCACCCATCCTGCTTCAAGCTGGCTGAAGTGGTGCTCCTCCGCAAGACGAACCGAGATCCAGCGACTGTTAAGGGCTGGAGACCGATTGCACTTCTGTCATGTTTGGGTAAGGGACTGGAACGACTCTTGGCGAAGCGGATGGCCCATCTCGCGGTTACGCTCGACGTTGTTGGAGACCAACAATTCGGCGCGCTCCCCAAAAGATCCGCAAACGACCTTGTCAACTGCGTAGTCCACGACATCGAAGAGGCAAGTACCCAGGGATGGGCGGCCACATTTACGACTCTGGATGTCCAAGGCGCGTTCGATGCAGTACTTCACAATCGTTTGGTGAGGAGAATGCAAGAACAGGGGTGGCCGGACTCAATTCTCCGATGGACGACATCATTCCTTGCACAACGAAAGGTGCAAGTCCGATATCCTGGAGGGGTAACAGGGCAGAAAGAGTTGGTGTGTGGGGTCCCGCAGGGGTCGCCGATATCGCCACTTCTCTTCCTCTTGTACATGGCAGAGCCAATGCGAAGCGGCAATGCAGAAATGAGGTTTAGCTACGCTGACGACGTCGGGATACTAGGATTCGGGCGCAGCATAGCCGAGTCAGCCGCTTCTGTACAGAAGAAGTTGATCATCTTCTGGAGTGGGCGAGAAACAACGCAGTCTCCTTCGATACCAACAAGTCGGAGGTAGTCCAGTTTCCCGGACGCAAACGCGAGGAGCCAGTGGGCATTTATGTGAACGGCATGGTTATCGAGCCAGCAGACCAAATACGCTGGCTAGGAGTACACTTAGACCCGCAACTGGACTTCAAACACCACGTCACAACGTGGTGTGGAAAAGCTCTGAAGGTAGCCCAGCAAATGCGCCGCTTCAACTCAGCATATCGAGGAGCAGCTCCTGCAGCACTGGTTCGGGCAGTAGACACGTGTATTGTCCCCGTAGCAACCTTTGGAGCAGATGTTTGGTGGCCCGGCCTCAAACGTCCGACCAGAAGGGGAATCATCACACCTCGGACTAGCATTTTCTGCGAGATGATCGACAAGGCAATCTTGACGGGACTGCGCGCTGCCCTTCCGGTAATGAGAACGACACCGAATCTTGTTCTCCATCGCGAAGGAGGTACCCCAACAGGAAAGATCATTCTGGAAGGGAACCGATTACGGCTTTCGTCTCGGCTCCACTCACTGGACAACCGTCACCCGCTCCGGACTCGTGCCGCCGTGTGTCCAAACGATGGAACACGGAAGTACAAGAAAAATGCTCGGGCACCAAGAATCCGGAGATCCAGATGTCAAGAGTGCAGCGGGCCTACCGACAACTCCCGGACGCGGAAGACGCCAAGCCTCTGCCGCCGCCATGCTATCTGTCAAACTTCGGCCCAAGGATAGAGGAGGAGGACAAGTTAATTCGGTTCCTTAGAGGTGTATTACCATCGGATATATGTGCCTACCCGGATGGATCGTCGGAGGGGCATGGTCGCTCAGCATGGGGGTTCGTCTTGAAGAGGGATGGAAAGACTCTTTTGAAGGGATATGGCATCAAGCATGGTGGTGAAGTGCTTGATGCGGAAATTATAGGGGCGAGAAAGGCCCTGGAAGCTGCGCTAGGATTGCTGGAGAGAGAGAACGGGAGAAGTAACGGCAGGCAGCGGATCAACGTGTTGACGGATAGTCAGTCTGTAGTGAAGGCACTGCTGACGGGAACCGCCACTACAAGTCTCGACGATGTACGCCAATTTAGGGCGCTATCAGAAAAGGCTCGAGTCTCGGTTCAGTGGATACCAGCCCACTCCGGGATACAGGGAAACGAAGAGGCTGATAGAGCCGCACGCTCCGGCCTCCGACAACTTCCAAGTAAAGAGAGCCAGCCTGGCTCCGTCACTTTGGCGTACGTTCGTCGTCTGATGAACCAGAAACGACAAGCGCTTCTCGAGGACTGGTGGGAAGAAGCATGTCCACCTAGATATCGAAATCTGGGTCTACTCATGCGAAGACGCAAGCCACAGGAGCAGACACTTTCTCGGCGGTTACTCCGTGAACTGATCTCAGCCCGAACGGGACACGGAAACTTCGCTGCATGTCACCGTCGTTTCAACAACTTCACCGCTTCCATGGAGTGTGCGTGTGGAGAGGAAACATCACCTCTCCACTTCATTCACTGTCGACTGCACGAACGTCAGACGCGTCGACTTCGAGGGACAATGTCGCATCACGACTTTGTCCAAAAGCTTCTCGGGCCTAAGTGCCTTGAGAATTTTACAAATTTTGCGCAGGAAACCGGCTGCTTCGGCGACCCACCTGCAAGTTCGTCACCAGCTCTCAGCGGAGACAACATTAACTAGGTCATAGCACGAAGCATGACAGGAAGGAAAACGAGACGAGGAGTGTCGCTTTCCCACCTCAAATTGGAGTATTGGATTTGGAATTTTGGTTATGGGAGTCTGTGGGAGCATATATTTTCTTTCTTATAACTAGCTACTGGTTGTGTAGTGGGTCACGCAGTGAGACCGAGTCGGGCATGTGGGAAGCATGATCTTGGCCGTGTACACCGGTCCTTGACTCCTAGGAGATATAGAGCATAGCTTAGGACCTTAAAAATTTAAAAAAAAAAAAAAAAAAAAAAAAAAAAACAAACTATCAAAACAGCCCTGTTGGTAAGATTTTTTTGCATCACATTTTAATTGCGTATGCAGCTATCGAGCTATGAAACAATGTCAAAGAAAATTGTACAGAAAAGATGACTCAATATACGAGAAGAGCACTCATGCCTCGGATTTTATTTGCGAGTATCACTGCGAGGTTATGCCGGCTTTTTCTTCATCCCAAGTCAACCCTCATCCGTGATTACCCACTTAGGGGAACGTCTCAAAACCCTGAGTTATCCAGACACGCCTCAATTATCCGCTGAATTTCCACCCCGTGTAATGTGATCTGAAGTATCTCCTTTCCAAGCGGAGTAGATGCTCAGGCTACTCAAACTGTACCAGAGAACAACACCAGGAGGCGGACCACGGCACCTTCCATCGCTGACTTGGGCTTATAGTGTCAGCTGCACTCTCGCAAGAGTAGTCTTGGCGCGCATAAAGCTCAATTCTTAAAGCTCCATGCCAAAATTCCAAATTTCACGCCCGTCGAGGTTGTATCCTTCCTTTGCATCATCTTGCAAAATACAATTCTCTCACGCAAATCCCACAGAAATATCTCCCAGATTTGTGCACCACGCTTTGCTTCCTCCGTCGGGTATAAATATCGGCGTGGGCGTGTAATTGGCGGCCAGTTGAGGCCAGACAATAGTCGATTAGTGTGGTCATTGAATGTTGGTGAAGATCAGTCTCCTTAGCAAGGATAAATGGATTTTGTAGAGTCTTGGATTATTTCCTCGTGGGCCAACTTCTTCGAAATACGAAGTTCCGGATGAACTTGGTTCTGGGATGAGATTTCACTCCCAGGTTTTTAGAAGATACCGCGCACAGGTATTTTGTCTTTGACCTCCTAGATAAAGTTACGTAGATGACTAATCGGAAAAGTCAAACTTACCTTTAGTGTCAAGTATGTAGTTCCTGGCCACTGTACATAGGTGCCGGATATCGTTACCGGTAATGCGCACGTCCCAATCAATGTCACCATGTATGCTAGAGCTGCGGCAGGCTAAAATGAGTTTGAAAAATGTTATTACATTAAAATTATTGCTAGTACGGCTTAATGATCTTCCGTAGGCGATGTTGCCATAGCAGTGAGTAAATGAAACTTGGCACCCGCCAATTCAGGCTCAGAAATACATTACATAATTCGTTCAAGGGGGTATCATACACGCCAAGAAAAGTCCACTTACGCCCACCAATTTTACCCCTGTTTGACCCGGACCAGCCGACGCTAGTACACTTAAGCAACTCGAATAATTACTCGCCATCCCAATGCCCCCGCTTCCCGAATTGAACAGGCCAGACAGCCTCGTCCTCGTCTACTGACTAATGCGTTCCATCCTCTCTCGGCGCATATAGCCCTTGCAATCATTTCCACGTGACTCCCATATCCATCACCGTCCAAGCTGGGCCTTGGGCGTAACTGTTGCTCGGTGCAGTCAATGACCAGAACCCTAGGAATTGAAGATGAGGTTGTGTGGAGAGATGACTGGGATGGATCCGACGATACGGGTACGGTGAGAAGGGAAGAAAATCGTGCTGATGAGTGAGTTCCGAGTAAATGCGAAAGAGGAATTTTTGTGTATGTGTAAGCCTTGTGTAGTGGATGTCCTATAAGCGCCGTAGCTGTTAGATGGGATACACTGACAGATTAGGATTAGAGAATCTTTTAACATACCAGATGAAATATTCGGAATTTTTGGAGTTCCTAGTGTGGGACTTTGAAATGCTGGGTTCGTCGGAGAACTAAGAATTCCAGTATTGGGCGGTGAAATACAAGGATGAGCCGTCACAAATTGAACGTTATAGTTCAGCTCGATCTCTAATGTCTTAGGGGTTGCGCCAGCACGTTCGTAAGTGAAACGCATCAACGGTGTGAGGGGTTGTAATTTTTCTGTACCGGTAACGGTATAATTTAGAGTTCCCTCCAACCTATCACGTGTACTACTGCGAACTGAATCCCTTGATGGGAGTAGATAAAGCGATTTGAAGTTGACGTCAATGTAAGTGGCAGCCAGTTGATCTGATGGTTGCGCGAAGTCTCCCGTGAGGACTGAGGAGATATCTGCACCGGCGATAACATTGCTATGATTCTCAATTGTTGTTGCATGCCATATGCGGGGTGATGTTCCGATTTTTTTAAATTGATCTACAGGTTTGAAGATTAATTACCGTGCTACTTCAATGGGTCTTGCACTTACCAAGGGATCGAGGTTTTGCGTCCACATCAATCCAACCTTCGTCTTTGCCTCGTGGCAGAACGCTTGAGGATACCCATCCCATACATTCTGAAGCACCTTCGCTTGCAGCAAGAACCTTTCCCACTATGCAGGCACTTCTCCAAAAGCTTCGGCCCGAATATACGAGACCACCCTTAAGACTTTCGAGGCTACCAAGCTTGGAGAGAGCTCTCTCATCGTTTTGTACCAAGGTTAGAAGCAGGGCATGAATATAAGTCTCGCCAGGAAGAATTAGGCCATTGAAATATGCCTCAGAGATCCATTTTCCGACGTCAAGTTTGGGAGATTTTTTTGAGGCACTGAAAGGATTGATTGATAGAGGCTCTTGCAGAGAAGAGCTAGAGAGAGATCTGGTAGATACGACAGTAGATGAATCTAGAGCGCTGACGGTTGCCGACGTAATACTTATAGCATTAGCCTCGAGTTTCTCCCACTCTGGCCATTTAATCGCCTGTGCAAATCTCATGAGTCCGGTGAGCTGCCGCATCTGATGTCTACCCTGAAATCCATATTGGCTAAGAGATTTCCCAAGGGCGTCAGGGAAGGTACTCCATTCAATATTCTGGCTCGAGGTAAACGGTGGTTGTGACTTCACCGAATAATCGTTTTGGTCGGCCTTCTCCACAATACAAATGTTCTTGAGCCATGCTTTGGCGAGAAATAGAGTGTACTTAACGCTTTTCGTCCATTTTAGTTTAAGATTCTTAAATCCGGCTGCAGGGTTTGACGAATTGTGATAAATTAATGCATCCAGCCGAAGTAGCATTTCGCAACCAAGCAGTACTTGAAGTAAGAGCCAATACTTAGTGGTTGATATATCTTCTGTGCTACTGTCTGTGTGAGACAAGTTATAGTTTTCGTAAACTTTTTTAGTCGATCCCCATAAAATTTGGCCAAGTTGAATCTGAATATCGACATTACTGAAATCCAGCCATACATGGGGAAATGAGAGCACTTGAAATAGGCAATAAATCTGAAACTCAAGACTACGCGGGTCATCAGCGTCAGAAAGACCAATTGGCGGATATAGAACATTAGTAAATAATTCGTTGTGTAATTCAGAAGGTGACTTGTTGAGTGTTGGTGGTAAATCATGGCATTTTTCGCTCAAGTCTTGAATTCTGTTGATCAGCGTTGCCCAAGTTAATGATCTCAGGACCCCCTTTTCTCTCATCAACATAATGCGGTGTTGAGATATCATTTCGCTCGATACATTGTTTGGTATAGCTAGAGAGTCGCCAACAGAAATCTCAAGAGCTGCCCGAAATCCTGTAGTTCCTCTTTCGAGACCCTGTAAACCCAGCATATCTGGTAATTCTCGTACAAGGGGCGTTATTTGCGGTTTAGATATGAGGCCAGAAAGAGAATTTGCTTTCCTGGTTATATTGGCGGGAACAGAAAGTAAAGACGACGAAGACACACATACCCATGATGGATCGTTTACCGTGGTATGGTCGCATAGATCGCTGACATGCACTTGAGAGTCCCACGGGAACGCTACGTATGGTTGGGGAGGACAAGCTTGGTGTTGGGACTGGGTCATAGTATTTGCCAGGAAGTGAGGCGCGCCAGAAAATAGCTCATATAGGTCTGCTATAGATAGTGGTGTTATGATGCGGTTGAGCTTGAGAGGCGGTTTGGGTTCTGGCTTTTGAGAATTTGTTTGAAGTCTTTCATCGTTTTCAGACGGAGGTATTGGTGGTAATGGTTTATCCTTCGGGGGTATTCGACAGTGTGAGTTGAGTGTCGGGGAAAGAGATGAGAGTGGTGCCTTTGCTACTTGTCAGTTGTAACTTTTACAAAAGTTCACAGGCCACTTGAGACATGACGAAGACTGTGACTAGTAGGGAGGAATAAGTACCCGGCATTGGGAGACCTTTTCACAGTTTACCCTAACTTTAGAGGGTAGATTTGATTTTTTAAGAAGCTTATTGAAATATCCGCGTCGGGAAACCTGATGCAGCTTTATTGGGCCATCTGGTTCAGCGTGGCGCCCATGCCAACCGACTTCCATTCGCCGAAGTATTTCAAGATTAAGTTTAGAACTAGATTAAAGGTGTTACCGATTGAAGAGGTTGAGTGGGAGAGCAGAAGTTCCTGGTTGTTCAATGTCAGGATACGGGTGGTGATAGATGATTTCTGATTGAAATAGAAAACATCGATGGAGCTGATGAGCTGGTATTAACATCGATTTCTTCCGAAGACATGGGAGCGATGTTCTCTGCGCTAGCCATAATTCATCTGAGTTGCAGGGTCGACAGCTGTCCCATTAAGCCGGGGCTAGAATCTGGCTGGTCAGAATTTTCCCCGGATGCAAGAATAGCAGCCATAACGCTCTCCAATTCTGTGATGACAACAAATTTGGTGTGACGAGGGTGTGGAGGGATCTAAAGAAGAAAATAAATGGGACGGTAGTGGGGCATGTGCTAGTATTCTTCCATGAACACCACTAAACATGTCCGGGGTGGTCTGCGGGAACACGGATACTAAGGCTCACTAAAAATTAACCCTGCAAAGGATTTAACCTGGGCTGCAACTATTTATAAACACGTAACATGTTGGATTTAACACTGAGAGGATTCAGCCCATGACAAAGGCCCCGCCATAGACTTAGTGATTACGGTGTGCTATTACCCGGAATAGCTGTTAAATTTGATGCATTCAACTTTTGAGAGGATGGATCCAGTTCGTAGCTCCTATTTTCCTGCGCTCAGTGAACCAACTTCAATCCTAATCGGATACTCGGTTGTTTTTGGGCTTTGATGCTGATAGCTGATCAATTACAACTCCCTCTTGCAGTACTATGCTAGATATGGTCTTTCATAGCAGTGGCAGGGATATTTGCACCATACCTAGGTAACCCTTCGCATTTTACATAAGCCTTGGCTTAGTGTGTTGAATTTGGGCTGATTTTAATATCTTAATCCCATAGATAGCTTAGCTAATAACTAAATACTCCAGTCCATCCCTTTAACACAGCTTTATTTTCGTAAAAGTTCTGAGGTGCAGAAAGAAGGACATATCCTTTGTAGCCCCTTCCCTACAACGACGTCAGCGAACAGCCGCAATACCCTAGTAGGTATTCGCGCCAGTCTGTTCAGCCGGTAGCTGATCAGCACCCCTTCTGAGTGCGGCACGTTATTAAAACATGCCTAGTTCTCGTGACGAAACGAAATCCTGTGTTCAGGGCTCAGAACAGAGATATTCTAGACCCGCCTATTGAGGCTGAATACTTACGATTGATCTACAGAAGACCATTTAGCGAGTGGTTGGGAAGAGAAACTTTGGTACTTGACTAAGATGCCAATTAGATGGGCCGTACATCTGAGACTCGGACCCTCAGAATTAATGTCAAATGGACGAAAAATTTGAACCGGGCTCGACAGATATGAGACAATTTCTTATCTTGTTATTTTTTTCAAGGAAGTCGAGGATGGATGGTGTAGGAAATCGACAAGTTTCTGAGGTTGCAAGATGCCTGTTAAAACATCGAGACACATCGGCCCGGTGACGCTATGGAGAGGACTTAAGTACTTATCACGAGGGATGGCCTTGAAGAGAATCAAAGGGGCCCGGCCTAGATCCCAGTATTTGAAAGCAGTTTGGGAACCATTGGATTTAGGCCAGCATTTCGCATATTATTCAAATCACAAAATACGACCAAACAAAATCTTGGGGAAATACCAAGCAGAAATAGCGGTTTGTGCGTTGAGGGTTTTCCGCCTAGCAATCCATCCATGATTTTCAGTGAGTCTCGACGTTTTGAATAATCTCTGTAAATGTTGGCCGCAACAACAGCACCTATTGGCCATGCCATAATATGGGATTGACTTCCAGCATCTGAGGATACCTGCAGCTCTAGTCTATGTAGCTCAAAGTAATAAATAGCTAGTATTTCTGTAAATATTTAATGGATGACAGGTAATTACAACTTCGGTCAGGGTGTCCCGCGCTCCAATTGAGTTTCAAATCGTCTCTACAGCTGAGTTGTAGTACAAGGACACCCTGAGGTCTGGAGATGTATTAACGGAGCCCGATGTTGTACTTCCCCTTATTAAGTGGGGGTCTGTGTGTTGATGAGACTGTGAGAAGGCCGGAGATTGACCGAATGGCGGCTGGCCCCAGCGTCACACATTTTCAGCCTAGTAAATCACGACATTTTCAAGGAAAATGTAGTCAGGACTGATACTTGGTCGCCCGAATAAAACGAGGTGATTGGAGGAATAGAACGGCTTACTGAAACAAGTAGCTAAGATAGATGGTTTAGCGGTATGTCAGCTATCTCGTTTCAGAATAGCTAATTGGTAGTATTAATCTAAGGCACTAGCCAAGCTAGTATCCGGCAGGTACACGCCGACGATGATCACAGCCGATAAATGAAAAAATAAAATTTTATTCGTATACTTAGGAAAGCCTTCAAATCAGCTCCTTAAAAATCAACAACGTGATTAACGTATCCAGCAAGACATATCGTGGTACTTTTAGAGATTTCTTCAGAGATCGCCTCGTTCTGATTTCCATGCGGAGAGCAAATGGTGCGATCTCTGGTAGAATCATTTTTCATCAACTCCGATAGGTGCGTTTTATGGATTGAAAGTCCAAAGTTAAGATAAATTTTCTCTTGGCCGATAAGAGGCAGGTTGACTTCTGGTCTTGAAGATAACTCAAACAGAGCCAAATACAGTCTTTATTTTTGTATTTGTTATCCTATCAAGTCTACGACAACATACATGCACATATAAGTCTTTTCTGCCCACAGGCTGGGAGTATCTATGCCTCCCTCACTACTTCTTTCAAACAGTAATACACCCACAGGTCTTCGTTCGAGTACACACTAAAAGGAGCCATTATCTCGTCATTATCTCCCTTCCCCAGCCAACGAAACGATGGCAATTTACGGGTGTGTATCTACAGGGAAAGTCTCAAAAGCCATTGGCTGTGGGGCTCCCCTATTAAGAAGAGGCAAGCCAGCCGGGCGCAGTAGACCTATGTTTAGCTAAGAGTGTCTCTCAACCGTCCTGGCCTCTTCCTTGTTCCTCCCCTGATTCATGCTGCAGGAACAACAGAAGGTCGCGAAAGTATATCACAAAAGTCTTGGTCGATATTGACTTCAAAGAAGAAGCCTAGCCTAGCATCCATAAGTCGTTACGGATGTGTAGTCGTCGGGTAACCCATGTATCTTAGATGCCCTCCTGACTAATAGATTCGGAAGTATAGATTAGAAGGGACGATATTGACAAGTCTTAATCTGATTTTATAGAGGGTGGATGGGCCTTTTACTTTGCTTTTGTGAACTTATTATTTGCCAGACGGTGGAAAATACATGTTAGGATATGACAAAGGCTCCTCTGACTACCATTGAAGCGTTTGTTAACGCACTGATTTTCATCATTTCTAGCAGAGTTATAATCGTCTTGATCGTCCAATGTGTTAATGAAAGTGTATCTTTAAGGTAGGGGTTTGTAATTTAGCTCAAAGTTGAAAATGTATTACTTAATCTCGCCTCTGCAGACTACAGTGAGAGCTAGAGGCTCGTAGGGGACAACGCTGACAGGTTTTGAGTTCCCGTCTCAAAAACAGTTGAACGTCAGGGAAGGCTAAACCAGCAGCAAAATTTGTCATCACGGATGGCAGGAGAGAGAGGGTAAGAGTTCTAATGGTGTTATTTGTTTACCTCTTCATGCATGACGCTCTTCTCGCACCAAATCACACCCTGCACACATATTCAGGCCCGGCGACAAAGCACTTGATATTTCATCCCAAATATGTGGCGTAGCACCACTGCCTGTACGATTTCGATTAACTGTTAGATATCATTTGGGTAGATTTACAGTCGATTTAGTCCACCAGCGAAACATGCCTCGTCGTTACGATGAAGGCCGGTTGTTTTATGAGGATCTGAGACGTGTTCTCAATGTAGTATAGCGTGGAATAGGCCAGCCCCGATTTAATTAATCTACGAGACAGGTGCTGGTGACATCGGAAGATTTCCGGGGCTAATTCTGCAAGTCGTCCGTTATGTGTCTCGCGCTTATCGTCGGATTCCTTCTTCCACACGCGAATTGGCCCTTCGTGATTGAGAAGCCTGTAATCTCAACTACGTAATTCAAAACACTCACAAAATTACATTCCGTGCACAGTAATCTCAATGCAACTTCCATGGATCAAGTCTGTATCTCTTCTTCATTTAACGCCATGGATCCTTTAGTCCCAGTATCATACGTGTGTCTAAGGTCCTTGGAGTATATAATACCCGCCGCGTATTTTCTACTCAGAAATGCCGATCTGCATCATTTCGAAGATAGCTAAAATGTGTTTGGTAATCTATCAGTAAGTGAATGGTATTGTTCCTCTGTAAGCTCTACCTCGTGGATGACTAATTGGGGTCGAATTGGCGCCAAGTTTTGAGGCTAATTGCCACGAGTATTTCCCAAAATTTCACACATTAAAAATGTTCAGAAAGTAATGCGTGATAAAAGCTCCTGATCTACGTAACCAAATTACCAAGAAGCGTGGTAGATGGACATGGCCTTTCAAGCATGTAGCGCATTCTTATGCTGACCGGTACCTCGGATAGCTTTCCGGGCTTGGTTGGCCGGTTCATTGAAAATTAGCCATTGAGTATCTGGATGTACCGCCTACTCCCCCTGCCATCACGCACAGCGATTGTCTCATGTTGAACTGCCCTGAGCCAGCTGTAATCCTCTTTGGTATATTACTTCCGCGGAACCAAGTGCAAGGCGATCTTTCTCTGCCCGATAACCCCCAACAGTATTGACTTAGTGGGGTGACAAGGTCCTGGATGTCTGAGGCAAGATCCACTTTACAGGGATTGACTTCGTTGTTCCAGAATATTATGGAATTTCTGTCTCCAAGTAAGTAAATTGATAACTCAACGTGTACAAGCAACTGATCAATGCTCACGGCGTTGTTGATAGGACGAAAAAAAGACAAATATCCGTGGCTTCCATAATTAAGACAGTATTAAATTATACCTGTACAGCTAGGTCTATTCAGCTTCAAAAGGCGGCGTTTTGATCATTATATTGTTTTTATTGAAATATTTTAACCATTAAATCACCTGTTTAATCCAGTAGAAATGACCAAATACATTTTTATCAGGGTTCAAACCTTGTGCAAAAGGAATCCTCTGCAATGGATTTAATCTCTACATTCTTATAAGATATACAACAAGCTGACATATCGAGCTGGAAATGCTTGTTGATAAACACGATCCACAAAATATTAGAGACATGCCGCTTGCAACTGACCATTTCAGGTGAATCATGCTAGCTATAGCTGAGAACATCCTTCTTGTTAAGTTTCCTCTTTGCCCTAGACTTGACACACCCAGACATATTTCCTGTGAAGCACTAAAATTTGGCCAGGAAGTATCTAATTTTTTTAGGTATTTTTGTCCATTTTGTATTTGTTCTTCATCAAACATTCATGGAATAACGTAATGAAATTGGAACTAAGAAAAAGTATCCCATGAGAATTGCGTACATTCGGTGAGTAGCCGAAATTTTCTATCCCGCTTAACAGTAAGCGGTCGATCTTCTTGATGGCAAAGGATAGGACCTAGTTAGTTTCGTGTGAGACTCGCAAGGTTTTCCATCCTGGCGCTCCTTGAAGAAAAAAGGACCTCCCTTCAGCTCTGACCACATAATGTTTCCATTTTTTGTTGTTATCATCATTGTCCTATCCCAGTCTATCACTCCATTGAACATATTGGTATTCTTAGCTTACAGTCCAAAATGTTTTTTTTATTTTTTTGCATCAGATTTTAATTGCGTATGCAGCTATATAGCTATGACACAACATCAAAGAATAGCTCACAACAGATTATACCGCCTCTTATGCCACCTATATAGCTCCTCCTAAACAGTATTACCCCTCAGAAATGCTCGTTTGAATGAAATTCTCTTCGAAAAACTGCGAAGAGCATGAAAGCAAGGGATGGGCTTTTTCTGAAGAAATAGACCACCTAGTTTACCAAGTAGACTTTGCGGAAATGTGAGTCCCGCAAACAGATCGTTTGAAGCATAGATGTACGAGTGCCGTAGGTTCAAATTCATCAACACCAACTTCTTAAGAGAGAGCGCCTTTTAGATTCCCGTTGTCCTTGCCGCAGTCCTGCTTATTTTACAAGGACTCATGGTGCAGTATTCTACCGTCCGGGATGATCTACCGAAGAGATTCCGGATAGTCAACTGATCACTCAAGATGGGAAGTGGTTGGTGCGATCCTGGCAAAAACCGTTGAGACTTATGATAATTCCCAAGTTCAAGACGATGAAGGCGTTAGTAGGAAGCTAGAGGTTTTGAAACGTCCCTTTAACCGACCCTAGCGGATGTATGTTTATCATATTGTGTCAGCGGGCGTATTTTAAAGTGGTATTTACAAATGAAATCCTTAACATGGGTACCTCGCGTCAACAGAAAGGTACTCTAGACGTAATCAAGATATTGATCATGTGCCATGATTAGGACGCTGAACACACACCAAATCGTATAAGAAAGAAAAAATTGGTACAGGAAGTTTGGATTATCCATGAACGTATCGATCGTTCTGACGCCGTCGGTGAACTAGAGATGAGATGTCTTGAGAGCCAAACTTAGTGCTGAAAAAAATTCCTGCAGCCGATTCCTAATGTGTACGCTTCCCATCGAAATCGGCTAGAAATCTGGATGTCAAGGATCTCACAACGGGCTGAGAAGAAGCGGGGGAATTGCTGTTTGCCGTGCCGGTATATTGACGGAAGGTTGCATGGACGTTATGTGGAGGAAGACGTTAGCCACTCCATTCCATGGCTCGTACGCAGCGGAATAATTAAGTGGGGCAGAAGTCGTCCTCCCAATGAAATAAGTCATGTGTACCCAAAGCCTTCGGAATTTAGGCCTAAAACCTCAAACAAACGTAAAATACATTTCGGACGACCAGAGCTAACCCTGACCACCCTGTAATCATCATCGCAAGTTTAGCGGGCCGCATGTCTCCTACACTTACCAAAGAGAACTAAATTGGCTAGACGGACTTTAAGATTATCACCGGACCCGCCCACAGATTAGCTCATTCTCTGCTCAGTGGAGACTAGCAAAGCTTAAAAATCACCGACTTGACCAGGCCCAGTTTGAGAGCTGCCAGCCTTTCCGATTCGACGAAATATCTTAGGCACAGGGCTTCTCTACCTGGAGCAAAGTCAGGAATGCAAGTGCTCGTCATAGGGTAGAAGCCTAGTCCTGTATGTCGATCTCGGCACGCTTCACGTTTTCAGTCGAAAAAACAAAGAACGACCCTTAGACCTCACATTTCCTTGGCGCCCATAGCTACAGCCTTTGTTTCAGAATTAGCCGGCGAGGCGGCAGATCTTAGGCTGAAAATTATCTCATGGTCTGCTGTGAAATAAATCGCTGCTACACTGTGTGATCTGTACTGCTCCAAGGTTTACTTAATCGATAAAGATGAGATATCTCTAAGAAATGGCTCATTTCAACCTTGCCGGCGTACTGGATTTATTCCCGGTCTGAGATCTGGCCATGCACTTTCCGCTATATGTCAGCCCAAGTATACCAAGGACAGGGTGAGACGGTTGTTCATGAAATCCATGGTATCACGGATTATGCAGCTAAGGTTGAGCTTGCTTCACTCGGAGGGACGAAATTTCTACAGCCAGCATTGTTTAGAAATCAGCACCAAACGTGTATCCTTGTATGTGCATGGCATCGCAGGTAGGAGGCAGATGGGAGTACATCAATTCGATACTTTCTTCATCATCTCCTTGAATAAGCGGGACGCATTGGCGGATGGTTAGACCTGCAACTATATCGGCGACTCCAACAAGTTAATCCGAAGATTTAGCTTCATTTTCGATTTCCACACATGCATCTTCCCGAAAGCTGCGCCATCTTCCATGATCGGGAGATGATGCTCTGCGTTATCCTGCCAGCCGGCGATAAACAACGCAGAGGCCGGAGGACTGTCAATGCTTGCAGGTCAGCGAAAGCTAAATTCTTTCCTAAATAGGAGCCCACGCTGCCCTGATAAACAAACCATCCCAGTTTGCACATGGAGGCCCATATCACATACTTCTCTGGTTCTGTCTGGCCCGAACGCTCCAAAGGGGCATTGGCTGGTAGCGTAAGACGACACAATACCCTTGACTGATTATGTGCGATACAGAATCGAAACTCCGAGGGAGATTATCGCCTTCCAGTTGCTGCACGTCTCTATCCTGTAGCTTGGAACATTCAGATAATGCATCGAGGATGAATTTTGAATCAGTGAGCCGATTAGCTATTAACTACTTGGCTTCAGAACTCAGTTTGCATTATTAACAACTCCAACGGTTCCAATACTCTTCTCACTTTTCAAGTATTGCGAAAGGTATTTGTGGAAGCTGATTAGGAGCTGAAAGGCGCAAACCAGGTAAGAGAGAATAGAGGTAATAGCAGTGCATCTCGGTCTGAACCGCTGATTCCCTGATAGACTCGGACAAGCGATGCCTTGGCTTTCCGAGACGCACCCTGCAGAACATATCCAACGTTAGCAACTTTATTGCATTCAACTTGTCATTCTATACTACATTTGGCGGTAATCGTTGCGCGGGCAAACCTTCACCACGACTAAGTCAGGCTACTTTTAGACCGATCCTCGCATGGACTGCTGTCAGTTTCCATCCCGCTACCGCCAATAGTCAAGCGGCACAAGCTACCTCTGTCGGCCTGAGTTGGCCGTTTTTATTACATGCCCAGGCCAATAAAGTGGACTAGCAGTTGATGGCGCATTGGCTCTCAGAGACCCAACGTGTTTCGGCCGTGAATTTTATGCAGTGTGTCGTCGGGGGCCGAGACGGTGTTGTTTTGCGCACAACGTTCGCTAGGATCGGACGTGCTCTTTATCCGCTCAGAGTCATATGCTCACTTAACTCTAAGTCTGGCTGGCTATTGTCTAATGAAATCGTCACCCTCAAGGCTTCCATATCATGGACGTTACATCAGAGATCTTTTAAGTAACAAGATAGGATGGAAGCACTGTACAAGGTGGGGTATGAGCCAGAGAAGAGTCTAAAATGCCAAATAGCTTTAAGCTCAAGTTGTCAATGAGACAAACAGACAAAGAGTTTTCCTTATGAGCTCAAATTTTGGCGATTGCCAAATCATCTGTTCCTCTCATCAGTACATCAAAGGACGTGCCCGTAATTTTCACCACTAATAAAAGTCCCACTATCTAGTCCTAACTTTTCATATGAAATTCATATTATACAAGGTCTTCCTAGGGAGGACGGTAATAATATTTATCAAGTACAAAATGGTTGCATCTCTATCAGCACTGATAATGAAGGCCTATAATGTTATAGCTTTACTGGCTTCACGACTCGACTTGGCACTTTTGTAAGCAGGGATGAGGATCCTGAACTCCAAGTCCGAGCAAAACGCCAAGTCTCACTGTAAGCGAGCCGCCGAGTTTAAAGACCACAACAAGAATGCACCCTCGCATTGATTGGTCACAATCCGGGTGGCTAAGCACCCCACTCCTCCCCTCCTTTTGTTTTTTTTTTCAAAAAAATAATTTAATGTGTGTGCAGCTATGAAGCTGTGAAACATGACCGATGCTATGTATACATGTTGGATGGCTCTTTTGACGTTAGAGATACTCATACTTTGGGTTTCATTTGCAAATACCACTATGAGGTATGTTCGCGGAGGGCAAGACTGACACCTTTACGCGGTGCCTTCTACGAACCTGGGAGTAAAATATTCTCCCAGAGCCAAGTTCAGTCAAATTTCGTTTTACGGAACAAGTTGGCCCACGAGGCAACAATTCAAAATTCTCCGCCACGTCAAATTTTCGCTCCCAACGAGTTCGACTCCTACCCAAGTCTCATCAAGTCTACAAGTACGACCAAGTACATCCTCATTTCAATGACCACACCTCTCATCAACTATTCTCTGGGCTCAGCTAGCCGCCAAATACACGCCCACGCCGATATTTATACCCGACGGAGGAAGCAAAGCGTGGCGCACAAATCTGGGAGGCAGTTCTTTGAGACGGATGTGAGAGGGATTGGGACAAGTTTACAAGATGATACGGAGGATGGATACACTCTAGACGGGCGTGTGATTTTGAAATTTGGCAAGGAGTTTTACGAATTGAGCTTTGTGCGCGCCAAGACTTCGCTTGCGAGAGTGCGGCGGACACTATAAAAACACGCAAACGATGGATGGTGCTGTGGTCCGCCTCCTGGTGGTGTTCTCTGGTATAGTTTGAGTAGCCTGGGCACCTACTCCACTTGGGAAGGAGACACTGAAGACTACATTTCGCGCGGAGGAAATTCACAGGATGATGAAGGCATGTCTGGATAACTCAGGGTTTTTGAGACGTTCCCCTGGGTGGGTATTCACGGATGAGGGTTGACTTGGGGTGAAGAAAAAGCTACCATAACTTCGCAGTGATACTTGCAAACAAAATCCGAGGCATGAGTGCTCTTCTTGTATATTGAGTCATCTTTTCTGTCCTCTTTTCTTTGACATTGTGTCATAGCTCGATAGCTGCATACGCAATTAAAATCTGATGCAAAAAAAAAACAAAAAAAAGAGGTATGATTGCATACACAAACAGTCGAATCTCCTCCGAAAGTACCCACCAAAGGGAAATTTTAAACCTTGATTATCCAAACATGCCTTCATCATCCATGCATACCAGCCCCGCGAGAAATGTGGTTGCGTTTTGCCGGATTAAAACCAGTGATCTCCTGTCTCGAGTGGGATATGTGTTCTAGCAATCCAGACTCTACTTGGAAGACCGGCCAAGATGATGTACCACTGCACTATCAAGCCATGTCGGTGTTTATTTTATGTTGCCTACAATGTCCTCTCCAACTGTATTCTGATAGTTTACTTGCCATGCATTATTTATCGTTACATTGTCTGAAGTATAGAGGATTTCATGTACTTAAGGAGGAGTTAGAACGTTAATAGAAACATAAGTTTACACCTAGTCTCAAGCTCTACACACATATAGATTGTCGTTGTCGTAGCCACGAGACATCCTTGAATTTCACAGTCAACATTAATCATTTTATTCTTACCAACGTGCACAAGAAACCCCGAAAATATATATTTTTGAAGAGAAACCCTCAAGACTTCAGTAAGAACCACAACCACGATTTCTACCTCTGAACAAAAGGAGCCAACAACAATTCCTTGGAATTAACAAAAAGGTACGGGAACTCACAGAACAAGTTGAAGCTACCTTCACAAATTTGGAATCATTAATAAGAGTTCAATCCGACGCAGCTTTCCATCATGTTACCGAAGCAGAGAAATTCAATCAAGCTCGTGCGGAATAATAAGACAGTCGGATGACAGGAATCGAGGAGATGCGATAAAAAATCCCCACTTCTTCATACGAGCCCAGCGAATTCAAACCGGAGACCTCTCCTCATGCGTCTACTTTCAAACCGAAAGACAAGGACCCGTTCACAAGTAAAAATGTCGCTGAAACTCAGTCACCTAGACATCCCGTTGTAGAAATCGAACAGCAGATGGTTATTCGTATAGAACAACCACTAACCGAAACCGAAAAGTTCGTCAAGGAAGCTTGGCCAGAAGCTCTGCTAGACAGAGACATTGATGACAAATCATCCATCAAAGTAAAAAACAAGGTGATAATTAAAGCCGAGTGGTGTCTAGTCAGAGCCGTTATCCACGTCTTCGAAAAACTCAGTGAAATCCAATCAGCTCTACGCGTAGCTTTGGTACCATATCGCATATAGACGGAGCGCCTAACCCACGAGACGAGTGGGGATTTTAAAGGTATCCGCGTATGGGCAAACGAGCGCTGCAACTTGAAATGGGTCGAATTATTAAACGCTATTTTCAAGAACATGGAGCTACATGACTGCCTCCATAGCCCACTTATAGTATTTGCCGGCGTAAGCCCTAACAAAGGGGACTCGATCTACTCCTTCGCCTGGCGTTTACGAAACGCGTTCTATGGATTGTCACAGACCGACATAGTGAACCGTACAACACGGACAATGATAACGGACCTCTGCAGTAAATATCTACCGAGGGTCTGGACATTAACTGAACCCAGTTTAGATGGACTTCGCAACGACCAGAGTGTAGAAAAAGTAGTCCAAATAGCTGAAAGAGTTTGCAAATGGAGCAGTGAGGACAAGCATTTTGTCAAAACCTCGGAGACCTACTCCTCTTCAATGGATGTAGCTACTTCCCAAAATGACCTCAATTTATACACTGCCATTGAGCATCCTCCAGATTCGGTGTACGTTAATCATGGTGATGTATGTTTCCATTGTCAAAAGAAAGGTCATTGGGCCAACGATTGCCCTCATAGACGTCAACGCCACCAAAATTTCGGCAGGCACACTAGCGATAGAATAGATAACACTCACCGAATCGGCAATACTCATCGCAATCAAAATCCATCAAAAGGAAATTCTCGAATTCTAGTATCACGAAACCCAAAACATCAATTACACCAGTCGAGACTCAACAACAGAACATATCTCGTCAACTCGGATGACCTATACGAGGATCATCAAATAAACCCATCACAGATCTGCTGCCTCGATCCAGGTCAAAACAATGATGACGTAGACCTCGATAACCTCATAAATGATGTGGATAGAGAACACCCTGAGAAATAATGGGGCCAAGAGGCCTACTATGTGGCGATGGGCACCGGCGACAAAATACCAACTTTCCAGAAGGAACTTCCTAGGGAAGGTTTTGGCAAGCCACACAGTACATTCCTTAATCGATTAGCCCAGATTCCTATGTCTACGTTTAAAACATTCTTTGATTATGGTTCTCCTTCTTTTTATGTTTCTTCTTCTTTAGCAAAGAGTTTAACCCAATACAACTCTTCTTTCAATTCATCTCTTGCAGGTATCGGCGGTAAAGGACCGGAAATAACCAAAGAAGCCCTAATCACTGCACAATTTCGTATTTCCTCTAATTCTTGGTCCATCCTTTTTACAATATCAGCCGGAGTCGCACCAGACGGCATATTTCCTGGTGACCTAACACTGGGAAAGACGATACTTTATGCCCTGGGTATTTAATGCCTGAAAAATGAAAATATTAGACTCTTGGGAATGCCAGAGAGACCTATCCGTAAACCACTGAATATTTCAAATTTAATTAACAACACAACCTTTTCAACAACAGAAACTCTCGATATCACGTGGCACACCACCACTACACCGGCCGGTATCAAATATGGGCGTATGTACAAAACTAACTTTCCTTCGCTCTTTGACAGAAACAAAAGACAGACAAATAAATCAATACAAACTGCACACCGCATTGGTACCGAGAGGAATAAGCCAATCAATCTCCCACCCCGAAAGTACAGCTCTGCTCAGCAAGAGGCCATTCGTGATTTCTGCAAAGTACACGAAGGCTCTATAATCATGAAAAGCAAGTCACTGTCACGGTACCTATGCTTCCAGCTTATGATCTAACCTATAAGTTTCATGACGCACAACCATTCTGCTTAGTTTTGTTAGTGACGCTAGCCCGGGAGTTAAGTTTAAGTGACTGGCTAGTTGCACTTTAGGAAAGCTTCTGCAACGTCTTATTAATATATTCCAGCCCCATATTTTGCCCTTACGTATCTCTTGTCTAATTGTGACTCCGCTCCAATGAGCTCAATCCGTGATATTATGTTGCACCTACAATCACCTACAGTCTTCCAATGGCTTCTGTTGTCCAATTTGAACCCACCTCAGATTTTTGACATACCTCCGCTCGTTAGATGATGAGGCAAATGGAGCCTTAATCACTACCGTTTTCACTTCTGGACAAACATTAGAGGAAAAAGTTAGAGAATTTCGATCCACTATTTCTAATTTTCGGCGCGAGCGTATTGAGAGAAACGCAATTGTGGAGCATCTTGAGCGTGATCTTTCTTCAACTCAGGTAGAAAATGTCAAATTATTGAAACCTTCGGTGATAGATCAGTACCGCCTGTCTGAAGCTGAAAAAGCAATTGAAAATCTTAAGATTCAGTCTACCAATCTTGCCGACCCTGCGCATCCAGTCGGGGGGCAGGTGAGGTCAGAACTCTTCAAAATTGACGAAAAATCTTCAGTTAGGGATAAACAGTTATATCTATCGTTCCAACGTCAGATCAGAGTTGCTCTCGCACAAAATTCTGATAGGTATGTCACTCTCCAGTCACAAATATCACTGATTTACCAAAATCTTGGCCCGGGTCCAAAGGCATTTTTGGACCGGTAGTTAACTAAAGAATGCCTATTCGATTTCGCATCTTTAGACAATGTTTGGAAAGTTTTAGATGTTTCCTACAGGAATACTAACGAGGAAGAGGACGCTCGTGACTCCCTTGAACAATTCAGACAGGGTTCCAGACATTTTGGTATCTTCCTTGCGGAATTTCAACTATTTCACAATTTGTCCGGCATCTCAGTCGATAAAACATTGATCTCTCGAATGCGAAAAGGTGTCTCCAATGAGATGCGCACATGAATTGGGCAACACCAAGACATACATAAAACTTATTTTTTCGATGAATTTATAGATCTTGCAAAGATTGTGTGATCCGATTGGATCTAGAGCGTCCGGTGCCTAACACCCGTAACCCGGCTCTTAGGAGTATGAATCCCTATGATGTTAAATGGGCAGAGGCTACTGGCTCTAACATCATTCCGTCAGGAGGAAATCCAATGGTTCTTGATAGAGCCGAATTATCCTGCTTAGGGCAAGATGTTCGGTTGACCCCTGAAGAAAGAGAGCGAAGATTCATATTGAAGCTCTGCATGCGATGTGGGAAAGCCGGATACAGAGCCTTTAATTTTGTGCTTCAGCGGAGGAATAGGACTAGAGAACAGGCAATTAGTCGGGCTGAGTTAGGGGAGGATGACTTCAACGAGCATAAATTTTTGGTGAAGTTATAAGATTAGGCCATAATTATCGTCACGATTATGGTCCACCTAGTATCTCAATTAATCCATTAACCATATCAACCCTCTTTCACCCGAATTCGAACATAAGTTCACTTCTTTTACAATGTCAAATTCTGTCTGAATCAAAAACTATAAGAACTTGTGCCTTTATTGATTCTTGAGGAAATAGTTTCGGTTTTATTGACGCTGCATTCGTGCATCAAAATTCCCTTCCACTTATACCTCTCCGTACACGTCACACCCTTCGCGTTGTTGATGCAAGAAGTTCATCTGCCGGCATGGTGACAAATTCCGTAAAGCTATGTCTAACTATCAGGAATCATTCGGAAAATTTAGAACTTTTTGTTACCAAACTAAACCAGGACCCAATAATCCTAGGCTATGGGTGGCTGGAATGTCATAATCCATCAATCAACTGGACTTTGGGTACATTCCGTTTTGATTCCCCATTTTGTACAAAAAATTGTTGTCCTCCTAGTATTCCGATAATTCAAAAGCGCAGCGATTCCAACTCAACCGAAGGCTTAAATGCAATTAACGTTACGTCACATCTCCCCAAGCCCGTAAAATCGCCTCGTTCTAATATCGCAATCATTTGCACGGTACCCAATCATCTTTTGGCCTGCCAAGAGCTTGTCGAAACCATTTCCCTTTCAACTAATAATCTAGACCAAGCTTTGGTAAACAAAGAATCCGAAGAGACCTAGGAAATACTACCTAAGTGGCTTCACCACCAGGCCGAAGCATTCTCTAAGCTTGAATCCCGAATCTTACCCCCGCACCGTCCTGTCGACCAGAGGATCATCTTGAAGAAAGGCTCTAACCATCCTTTTGGGAGGCTATGTGGTATGTCAAGAGAGAAACTCAATACTCTTAAGGAATGGATTCAGGAAAAGCTATCAAAAAATTTATCCGTTCAAGCTCCTCTCCTGCTGCTTCTCCGGTTCTATTTGTCAAAAAGTCTGATGGAAGTCTCCGACTCTGAGTGGATTATCGAGCCCTTGACGCAATCACCATAAAAAGTCGCTACCCCATACTCCTGATTACGGAAACCTTAGATCGTCTTTCTAGAGCCAAATATTTCACGAAACTTGACGTGATGGCGGCGTTTAATCGTATCAGAATCGCCAATGGAGACGAGTGGAAAACA
Source organism: Blumeria hordei DH14 (assembly GCA_900239735.1). NCBI lineage: Eukaryota > Fungi > Ascomycota > Leotiomycetes > Helotiales > Erysiphaceae > Blumeria > Blumeria hordei. The sequence goes on along the minus strand of OENG01000008.1, from coordinate 538,393 downwards.
GCCTTTCGTACTCGTTATGGCCTTTTCGAATCCTTCTAGGGCTTAACTCCTAGTACCCATTGTTAAATATTGACAACTAATAAAGTTTAAATTACCATTAATCTTTGAGGCTGGTAAATCGTTTTAGCAGTACTTCATGGTCATAAACTCAGTCTAGACTTAAATTAAATTCGGTTCTATCCTATTCTAGCGGATTCTAATCTCTGTGAACATTCAATTCTCCAAGTCCCTCGTGGTCTGACTCAGAATGGAGTACAATTAAATTCTCATCTAATCTTATGGCCGTAACTAGCCTCAGACTACATGAATTAACAGGAAAGACTGCGCTGAGGATGGATATAATATTGAACGAGGTGATATTTCGATGCCTGACCACGAGTTTTATAAACTAGAACCCCTGGTAAATCATGATTGGAGAACCCTCATTCCGTTCAAGGGAATATGAAATTAGTCTCAAGAAGATATGATGCGTGTGGATAATTTGTCCGACTTAGTTTGAATTTGATTTCACTATCCTGATTTGGCGCCCTATGGGCCCTTTTTTTGACATTGTGTTCAGCTATTTGCCTGTGGGCCCATGCAGATATCTATAAACTGTAATATCAACATGGGAGGAAGCTTTCTGGTGAACCCTCGAAATCTTTCTATTTATTGTCTTTGCTCTTCCAATCTATTCTTCAAGAGGCGCAGTAACACTGTACTGCAATCCAAGTCAGCTTACCACATTATATTGACCCCAATAATTGCTTGTCCTGTATCTTTCCCTCATCAGCATTTCGACCGCCTGGAATTGTTCTCTCAAACTTTGATTTAAGATCCACTGGGTACTTCTCTTGATGCCACCAGTATTATTTATCATAGGTTCGTAGGATGGATCCTTGGATTATCGCTAAATCTCTTCTCTACCATTTGACCACAAAGGGCAGGACCTAATCATATGCTTGGGGTTCTGTGATTTGTAACCACATGGATAGCTTGGATATAGACTCAGGATAATTTCCTACATAAATATGAGTTGAGGCAAAGTGAGACGTGAATGGGTCATTATTTTTTTGGTTTTATTTAGCCTGTTCAGGTACCCTACGGGCCCATGCAGGTATATCTAGCTATAATATTTACACGAGAGGAAATCAGTTCGGTAAAAGCCTCCAAAACTGTCTGTCTTGTGTCTATTGGTTTGTCTGAGGTATCCTACAGGAAGTGCGTTTACACTGTTCTTACAGTGTGAATTCCGTCCTATCCCTATCCAAGTCGTCTCATTTTTTCGTCCAATGCAATCTCTACTTAACCTGCAAACCAGGACTGTTTGAACCAGTCTTTAGCCAGGATCCACTTTGTAATTCTCTCCATATGCTCTGGGCTGCTCGTCATTATCGCAAAGGGCCTATCTTTTGCCTACGGAAGCACCTCTCCTCTTACCCCCACCCACTAAGGACACTCCAAGACATTATGTTTGAAATTCTGAAATGAATGTCCACATTGGAATCCTGGATTAACCATTCCGGGAACTTTTCTCGATGCAGATAAGAAATGAGACTGATGTGCGCGATTTTTATCTGAGCTGTGATAATACTTTGGGCCCTGCTAAGATTCCGGTGAATATTTGAAGGTGTGTCGATGTAGGTAATCCCTTTTCTGCCTCTGGTCTTGTCTTAACAATGTTCGCAGCTTTCCAATGAATGGATTATTATTATTTCTTACAAATTAAAGAGCGTTGTACACACCAAGACTTCAAGTTCGAAAGTGCAGGCGACCGTTTCAATATCATCCAGGCTGATCTTCCAATTATAGTCGCTATAGACTGGTCTACTATCCCGCTTGAGACAGGACATCACTGTTTCAAATCAAGAAGTTATCTATCATATTTCCTGCACTGTGGGTCAATATGATAAAGGTATACTTGTATCATCATAGGGTTTGAAATTTCCGTTCTGTGAACAGTCACGTTGGAGAGCTTTCCTGAGTAATCGAATATATTTAAAAGTGGTGCTTATGACTGAAATAGTGTAAGTGTCTTTGAAATCATAGGTTATGGGCCGTAGCTATATAGTAAAAAACAAAATGAATGATAACCAGAAAGAGTCGATCCAGGAGTAGACATGTTAAGCTTTTAGACTTGGCTTATGTCTATGTCTTCGGGTCACTTGCTCATATTAACAAGTTGGCAGCAGTTTTGGTCTACCGGTGAACAAGAGGAAAATGATGGATACTTTCTAGCGTTGAAGCTATATATGCTCGGCCTATAGTGATCCAACCTTGAGAATTTCTCGGTTACCCTCTTTCTTGAAAGGTAGATGGCCCGCTAAAGTAGAAGAGCAACTAAGGGAATGAGGAAAGGTATTTATTTATCCGGAAACTTAATAAAACAGTCATACGCTCTTGACAAAGCTTCTGTTAGCGTTAGGAGATAACAATTTAGGGTACAAAAAACAGTTTCCGTGCTCATATTCTGAGTACTCAGACAGTCCTCTCTAGAATTTGATTGTCTCTCAAACGAATTCTGGTCTTTTTTACACTTGCTTCACGCTCCTTAGCCATGTATACCTGTAAAATTCAATAAATTATGCAAAATATTCTTGGTCAAAAACAAATCGCTGCTGTAATCAGCCTGGGTCTGGGTGCTAATCAGGTCTAAAGGACAAAGTGCTAGTCATTGATACTTCCAAATACCTTGAAATCTAAATTGAAATTCTTTTCGTACTAATAAGAGAAGTGAAGTTGACATTGTGAATAGTAGACTATTATGGCAAGAATTGTGGACGATATTTTTGGCATTATGCTGGCACCTCGTGAGCCACGATAAATAGATATTTACTATCAGGAACAATGACGAGTTCAAGCTTCTTTGTTCGGACTCGCAAGAGCCTTAAACCATCCTATCTCGCCTTGTTAGCCTTCGTCATTTCCAAGTAAATCCCAAGCAAGCTGTAGTACCGCACCTCCTCGTCCATATCAGAGATGAATTTTGACGTGCTATTCACATAGTTCACCATCATCTTTGCAAAATTTTCAATTCCCTGAGCTCCAGTTGTTGTGGGAGAAGTCGCTGCTCGAGTAGCGGTAGTGGAATCCGGAAGATTGAAGACACTGGTCTGACCCGAGGAGGCTAGCACCGTCAAAGACTCGCGGTCAATGGCGAGAGTTGCTATCACCGATGACTTTGATGATAATCGTTGCAAGGTTTCCTCAACAACCGCAGGTATAGCAACGATAGAGCTCGAAACTACATCTGCCATTCTCGTCGATTAAATGTTCCAAGGTTGACAGTGAACTTGCTGTGCCAGCCCTTGAAATGAGGCCCACAGAAGCGCTAGATCATAACAAGTTAGAAGCCTCTTCCTGCAAGAAAGTAATCACAACGAACTTCAACTCAAGCCACCGCATCCCAGATCTTTGAACTGTTATGGAAATTACACGACGACCTCTCTCTGGATCCAATTAGTTATTGAAGTTTGATTCCGATGTGAAAAGCTACTTTTTCGTCTGAAATACGTAAATAAACTAAACAGAAACAAGAGGCATCTAATAAATAATCTCCTCGAAAGCTAGAAGCAACCAAAAAATCTCACATAACTGTTGGTGTAATAGTATAATAGAATATAACATTTCTCACACTCGACCATAAATGGGAATCCAAAACTGAATGTCTTCCGGCGGAGTCCTACGGGCCTGAGAGTGAACTATTCTCCCAGGGCCAAGTTCAGTCAAATTTCGCAATACTAAAGAGGTTGGACCACGAGGCAAAGATTCAAAATACTTCGTCATGTCAAATTTTCGCTCCCAATGAGTTCAACTCCTACATAAGTCTCATCAAGTTTACAAGTACGGCTCAGTACATCCTCGTTTCAATGACCACACCTCTCATCAACTATTCTCTGGCCTCAGCTAGCCGCCAAATACACGCCCACGCCGATATTCACACCGGACGGAGGTAGCAAAGCATGGCGCACAAATCTGGGAGATAGTTCTTTGGGATGGACGTGAGAGGGATCAGGACAAGTCTACAAGATGATACAGAGGATGGATACAATCTTGACGAACGTGAAATTCCGAATTTTAGCGAGGAGTTTTACGAATTGAGCTTTGTGTGCGGCAAGACTTCGCTTGCGAGAGTGCAGCGGGCACTATAAAAACACGCAAACTATGAAAGGTGCCGTGATCCGCCTCCTGGTGGTGTTCCCCGGTATGGTTTGAGTAGCCTGGGCACCTACTCTACTGAGGAAAGAGACGCATTTTATGGAATGATCACAGGGTTTAGAATGATTGATTACTATTAGCACACAAAACTTGCATGCCAAAATAGGGAAAGATAACGTAACAGTGAACTAAGAGCATTTAGAAAATAAATCGTGGCATATAGTCGAGTTTCCTACAGGCGATTTCTTCTCAATATTATTCTCATTCTAGATATCTTATTAATTCTTGCGGAAGACATTGACCGCATATTTACTCACACTTGTACCCTGTGGACAAATGGCAAACATATCCTCGAGAACGCCTCAAACCACATTTCGCGCGGAGAAAAGTAAATGGATGGAGGCATGTCTGAATAACTCAGGGTTTTTGTGATATTTCCCTGGGTGGGTATTCACTGATGAGTATACGGCGTACTCTAGTTCATATTCTCCTCGACTGGCTTAAGTCAAGGCAGTCTTCAAGGTTTGCTGTTCTACTTGCGTAGTGTCGAGTTCTCTATGGCGGAGACGGAGGTTGTCGAACAAACGTTCCAAATTTTGGTCAAAGTTACCATTCTAATGACCTCCATTTAATTTATCAAGAGATGGTAGTCAAGTCAGCACAATATTGCTCCAAATTTATGTCCGTATCGAGATGCTGATTTAATTCTTCGTATATCAATGGGAAAACTTCATTCGGGTACAAATAATTGATGAAATACCATTCAGCTTTCTTCTCACATTCGTGGAAAGACTGTTCAATTGGTGAGCGCGAATTTTCATATTTTCCACGAGAGCTAAGAATATCTGTGTCCTATCTTCGAGAATATCAAAAAGCTGTCGAGTCTATCTTTTTTTGTCATCGAAATATCTCAGGAACTTGAAGATAACGTCCAGATTAAGTATTTCAGTCTGTGTAGGGACAGGTTGGAGCATCCAGAATGATTCTATACAGTCCTCTCCAATTATTGTTAAAAATTCCAACTTTCGAGTTTAGAACTCACTCATTGTCTGTTTTGTCTGAAGTTCCCGACAGGATTGACCCTCTCTACAAATATCTCGGGTGCACCAATGATATTTACCGTTGTATTTACCTTTGGACACTTACATACTACAGTGTAAATTGTCTTTGTTGTTATTAAGGAAATAACATTACTACATTACACTGTTCGCACAAGAATAATGAGCACATGCGCCATGAGATATGATCGACCCAGATCATCACTCATTGGTATGACATAGTATTTCCCAATAGATTCCTAATGGTATCTATTGGCGCAAGGATCTCTCAAATCCTTCAATTCTTGGTTAGACAAGGAGATATGTTGGAACATCCACTAGTGGGCAGAAACCCCCTTATTCATGAGTATAGAGGAAGATCCTCTTTCGTAGATAATAGAAGCAATTCATACAATACGAAGTTTAAACAATCTCCACATTCTTCTCACACACTTGAGAATATTCGGGAATATCATCAAGTTTGTCAATTGATCCAGGTCCTAAGAGTATAACTCACGAACTCCAATTCTCTTAAAGCCATAGCTACCTCCTTCCATACCTTCATCCTGACGGTACTTCATTCCAGCTCAGCGTAGCCTTTTAATTCAGGGAAGAAGCGGTACTAGTTTCACTATGTCATGGTTGATAGAATGTATTATAAATATTGTTTCCAATGGCCTGATTGGCACTGAATCGATAGTAAAGTACCAGACGCGATGCGAGTAATTTATGTATTTTCTGGATTTATAGAGAATTATCAGACAGGATGAAAGAGTTTTCTGTATTTCCGATAGCATAGTAAATTGCTGCCAGGCGTGATACAAAGGTGCAATTTTTACACAGTCTCTTCCTTGCCAATCTATGGAAAACTCTATCATCCATTGATCTGACTATGGTGGATAACTCAGATCTGAATAAGTAGACTAGGTGGAACGACGGATTATTGTCTCCTGTAATTGATTGATCCAATTGCAGTGAGCGAACGCTTGTTTTAGACTAGGATTGCGGGTGTAATAGTGCCCAAGACATGCAGTACATGTAATCTTTTTTGTTTTTATCAATTAATTGTATGCGGCTATCAAGCTATAACACATGATCAGTGCTAGAATTCCTGAATATTCTTGAGAGAATCGATTAGATACCCCATTACCATTACCGTTCCCATCCGACTAGCATATATTTACACTAATTTGAGTTCTCACAGTAGCAAGACCCCGGTTCTCCAACATGTCTCCGGGGCCTGTCAAATCATCGCGACCTATTTGCCTTCAAAGAACCATTGATAGAGCGAATACCAGGCAGGAAAAGCGCTTGGCAAAAAAGAACATACCATTGAGCTCGATAGACGAGCGAAAAATAGAGTTGGACATGGCCGAAAGGATAAGAGCCTTCGAAGATTCTAACTCCACAAACCCCGATGTTGAAATGGGTGATGCGGTTATCGACCGATATATCATGGAGGGGCTTGAGAGCTCACGATGGAATATCAGTGAACCCAAAGACGTTCAGGTCTTACAGGCCCCGCTACTATAGCCACGAGGAAGATTGCTGTGCCGGCCATGAAGCGGACAGCTAATGTTAACTTAAAAAAGGCCGACGAAGCCATGTTAACCACAGCCACTCAGAATACCATTCCGAGGGCAAGTGGAAACAATCAGACTTCTTGCGGCGATAGTAGCTCCAAGAACGCTGCAACTTGTCCTCCAGAGCTTCGAGCCATACTTGAAGCTGAAGAATAGCGGGCGGCCTAGACTGCATTTAGCCTCACAATATGCACCGCTGCCATCAATGGTGTGGAAAATGCACTCGCACATCTATCCAAAGGGCCGAGTGTTCAATTTATAGACTCCACGAAAGTCTACCTCCGAGCTGCAGTAGCTTAATTCATGTTATCGGGACCAGGAACAGTCCTCCAAAACCACCCCCCACGACCAAACAGCCAGAATAATGGCGGAAAGATTGTGGAAAAAACAATACAAAAGCAGCCAGAGCCGCTACAAAAAGAGAACCAGACGAAGATAACCTCGGCCAAGCCTACCTGGGCAACAGTTACCCGAACTGGCCTCCACACGCCAGCAGCACCTGTGAAAGATGTGCGGGTCCATAATAAACCCCCGACACCAACGAGAACTCCAGCAAAAGCTTCGAAAACTGCTCCCAAAGATGATCGTTTATTTCTTCGACTCGGAAACGAACATGCTTGGCGCACACTCTCGCCATCCGGTGTGCAAAATGCGGCGGCAAAAGTGCTCAAGCTTCTCCCGCAGGATATTGAACATGTATACCGTGTTCCGACTGGCTTCGCATGTGACGTCCTGTCCCAGAAAACCACAAAGATAGATGGATGTGCCCCCAGGCATTTCATATGGTATCTAGGGAGGATTACTATCGAGTTATCGTCGTTTGATAACGCTGTACTTTTAGCTTAGTAATAGTTGGCCTGAGGAGCCAAGAACAGTTGTAGATTAGAGGGCAGTACACCCAGACTTCTGTCATTACCTTTAAATCTTATGCTTTTAGGATCCATTTCCGAGCCCTTCTTCAGCTTGATCGCCTAGGTGTCACATCTCACTTCAAGCAAGAAACCAAGAGGTACGACAGCTCCATTTGTAGTCTGCTGATTCTTTTGTCTAGATAGACGCAATCCTGGGGAAGGCCTCAGATTAAGTGGCCCTGCGTATTGCGACAATCTCTGTCGCAATTCACACACTCCTAGGCAAAGTAGTTGTCACCGACGAGATGGTAGCAGACGAAATCGCCAGAGTCACTTCAAAGGTTCCGGTAAGGGTCCGCCCTCATGGAAAAGGGAGAGTCGGAGCCCCATACCAGGCATGGGTAGCTCATTTCGAAAGAGCTTCCGTCCCTAGATCAGGCTTCCGGCTATTCGACGACTCGTGAATCGCTGTTCACCATCAGCCACGCCAAACTGTGAGCCAATGCAAGCGATATCTTTTATACCCCGAGACCCAGAGCTGCTCGCGCGCCCCAGTGTGCTGGAGCTGCACCTCCACAATACATTCCGCTTCGGAATGCCAAGCACATACCAAGTGCCGCAATTGCGGTGGCCCCCATAGATCGGACAGCTGAGATTGCCTGGCTCGCCCTAACAAGTCCGGAATGGCCTTTAAAGAAACCCTCGAAATAATCATGAACGATAGCCAACGCGATTATGCTGCGGTGATCCGAGCAAAAACCGCCGCTCGACGAGCAGAGGCCGACATCAGAGCTGCCACTGAGATGGCCAAAACAGCCCCACAGAACTATATCTCCAGTAACAGCTATGAAGTTCTAATGATGGATTAGACGCCAAATGTGACTGAGGTCACAGAGGCGACCATTCCAAAAAATCACTCAAAAATGGCGCGACACGGGCCCCTTTTTGCCACCCTTATACTCTAAGTTTCATATCAATAAACGTAGGTAGAGGAGGTCTGGCGCATAATATTGCACTCGCCCGAGCATTCGATCTGAGTGTGGATCTTGTTCTAATTCAAGAGCCCCGGTGGAAGGAAAATAAGATGGCGCATCCAGGATATGTTTGCCATCTACATCGTGGTGGGAATAAGGTCAGGCCAAGGGCTGTGACCTACATCCGGAAAGATGATAGGACGATATCTGCGAGGAAACTTTTCCCCTGTGCTTCGCTGACGGGAGACTATTGCTGGGTGCTTGTTAATGGAGTCACTTTCCTTAACGTGTACAAGGCGCCTAGAGACACGTCAGCCATACAACCACTTGTCAACTGGAACCCGCCGCCAAACTCGGTCGCTGTGGGAGATTTCAACTCTGTATACTGCGCCTGGCAACTAGAAGTTACTTGTCCCTACGGGCAAGGTGAAATTATTGAAAGATGGGCAGAAGATCATGTTGGAAATTCAGACTCTATGGGTCTGAAGTTTCCGTATGATTGGAACAACTAAGATTCTCACACATGACTCAGGACCTGACTCACAACCTAGATGATCGATATCTTCTTTATTGAGCATGTTTGATGCTTGAGACTCGATAAGTGCATGGTATGGTCTGATACCCGTGTAGGCTTTCATCCACCGACCCTGATCCCATACTCATGTTGTATACTGTCGTGCGACTCATTGTCATTGTTAGAGTATGGAACGAGTGATGGATGGTATCTAATTTGGATTTGGTCTGTCAAGTATACATGTATATAAGCTGTCTAGGAATCACCTAGACAGATCATCTAATCAATTCAATTTATTCAATCCATCTTCTATTTCTCCACAGTATATCGCATATTATCCCGATTCATATCATTATTATTCTATCCATAAAATCGCGCCCATATTCTTTGAGCCGCCTTACTCATCGAACCCATACCGATCTTTTCAACAGATCGCAGTCTAACCAGCCTTATTGTTGGAGAACCCACGCATCAAGCTGGGAATACCTTGGACCTTGTCTGGAAAATCATCAACGGTAGCCGTGCATGGGTAGACCATTATTAATGTGTCACCAGCGATCACCTCCTTATTCGAGGAATAATCCCAATCTAGTCCGCAGTATTGAGACCCAACTTGGGCAAGATTCGAGTGACGAGAGAAAGATTACCTAACTTCGCGCGAGCTGTTACTGAATTGGCCCTTCTACCACCAGTTTTGGATATAATTGAAAAGTTCGGAGACTACTCCCAGGAACTTTGCTTAAAGCTTAAGACGCCATCAATGCAACAGGAGCTCGATCTAGAGCAAACTGCGGTAAATCAGCCCCGTGGTGGACCCCGGCGTGCAAGGAAGCACGGGCTGGATATTCTCGAGGAGTGTATATGGTATTCGTCCACAGGGTACAAGTTCGAGTAAATATGGGGTCAAGGTCTTCCATAAGGAGAGGAAGAGGGCACGTCATGATCTGATACGAGTATGAACTCGAAGTGGTCTTCACAAGGAAGAGAGGGAATATCTGGAATGAGAATAATATTGAGAAGACGTTGCGTGAAGAACGCAACTCGATTTTAGACTACGCTTTATTATATACATGCTCGTAGTTCACTGTTACGTTACCTTTCCCTACTCAGGCCTGCAAGGTTTGTTTACTACTAGTAAGCCGTCATTCTAACCCCTGTTATTATTCCGTGAAAAATATCGAGCGGCCGAATCACCCCTCCAAGGTGCTGTGTCCGCCAAAAAGCTACAAACAGTCATTAGAGCTACCAAAAAAGAACATCAAGCACAGCAGATCGAAAAAATTAACACACCGAGCGATGTTTATAAGCTAATGAGAATGGCTGGTCCTAGACAGACAAACATCCCCCCACCCCTCAATCACAACGGAGTTCTCATGTCTGATCCGCTAGAGCGAGCCACAGTTCTCCGAGACTCTCTCCTAGCAAGACACCAAGTATCAGGCGACCTGCCGCCTTGCACTGCCACGTGCAAATACCGGATACCGTGGATGGATGATATCTCCGAAGAAGAAGTCCGAGCTTGTACCATCGGCAGTGGAAACACGACTCCGGGAGCAGATGGAGTCTCCGCACAGTTGCTAGTGGCCTTCTGGAAGCCAATTGGACCCTGCATAGTCAAACTCCCAGAGCTTGCATACAGCTTGGTACGCACCCGACTTGTTTTAAATTGGCTGAAGAAGTACTTGAACAGAAGTCTAAAAGGGACCCAGCAATAGTCAAAGGATGGAGACCAATTGCCATCCTCTCTTGCCTTGGTAAAGGGCTTGAAAGACTTCTGGCAAAACGGATGGCGCACTTAGCAGTGACTTGTGATGTAGTTGGTCGGCAACAATTCGGCGCACTCTCGAGACGCTGAGCAACAGACCTAGGCTACTGTGTGGTGTATGATATCAAGGAGGCACGTACTCAGGGATGGGCGGCTACTTTCGTGACCTTAGACGTACAAGGTGCGTTCGATGCAGTCCTTCGTTACCGCATAGTGAGAAGGATGGATAGACTCAGTTCTAAAGTGGACGACGTCGTTCCTTGCACAAAGAATGGTCCAAGTCCGACACTCGGAAGGAGTCACGACAGAGCGACAGCTAGTCTGTAGGGTCCCACAGGGCTCGCCGATCTCGCCTCTTCTCTTTCTTCTATACATGGCAGAACCAATGCGGAGTGGTACTCCTAATCTAAGGTTTAGCTACGCTGACGACATCGGCATTCTTGGATTTAGCCACACCACTGCAGAGTCCGCTGCAGCTGCTCAGAAAGAAGTCGATCACTTGCTGGAGTGGGCTCAGAAAAATGCCGTCCAATTCGATACAGAAAAGTCAGAGGTAGTACAATTTCCACCACGGCATCGCGAGGCAGCTGTTGGCGTCCACGTAAACGGCACTATCATAGAACCAGCTGAACAAGTTCGCTGGCTTGGAGTTTACATCGATCCGCGTCTTAAATTCAAACATCATGTGATGACGTGGTCTAGAAAAGCAATAAAAGTTGCACATCTTATGCGGTGCTTCAATTCCACATTTCGAGGGGCCGCACCAGGGGCGCTGATACGAGCAGTAAATAGTTGTCTTATTTCAATCGCGACTTTTGGAGCGGATGTCTAGTGGCCCGGCCTAAAACGCCCAACAAGAGCAGGAATAGCAATGCCGTCTACCGCGAGACTTTGTACTATGATCGACAAGGCCATCATGATGGGTCTCCGATCTGCAATACCAGTTCTGCGGACTACTCCTAATGTGATCCTGCACAGGGAAGGAGGAACTCCTCCCGCAAATATTATTGTAGAGGTAAACTGACTACAATTCTCAGCCAGAATAAAAACCCTGGATGATAAGCACCCGCTGAGATCTCGTGCTGCGATGTGCCCAAACGTTGGGACTCGAAAGTACAAGAAGAATCCACGAGGATTCGAACATGTTGATAGACAAAGAACTCGTGCACAGCGAGCTTATCGACAACTTCCTGACGCAGAAGCTTCAACGCCTTAGCCGCCGCCATTTTACCCTGCCAAGTCCAAGACTAAGTCAGAAGGAAAAGAAGCAAACAAACTTTGGATATACAACGTGCCCGTATCGGAAACTTGCGCCTACTCACACGGCTCTTCGGAGGGAAACAGACGTTCAGCTTCGGGTTTTGTTGTGAAATGATATAGTTAAACTCTTCTCAAGGAGAATGGTATCCCATAAGGAGGAGAGGTCTTAAACGCAGAAATCACAGGAGCGCTGAAGGCACTTGAAGCGGCGCTGAGAATTAAAGAAGCGCAACAGCTGCTGTAGGGGGCGATATGGTGAATGAATATGTTTCTAGATATTCAGCACGCTATAAAAGCATTTAAGACTGGCATCTCTTCAACCAGCGTCGAAGAGGTACATCAGTTTCGCAAACTCTCAGCGTCAGCTGTTGTGACGGTTAAGTGGATCACCGGACACTCTGAAATACAAGGGAACAAAGGAGTAGACGCAACTGCGCGCCTCGGCTTACGAATGCTGCCAAGTCCGGACGACCAAATAGGAACTATTTCGTTGGCATATCTTCGCCGTCTCATGTATAACCGGCTACAGGCTTTGCTTAGCGACTGGTGGGATAAAGTGTGCCCTGTTCGGTATCGAAAGCTAGGTCTGCTCATGAAACGGCACAAGCCCTTTGAACTAGCCCTATCAAGGCATCTACTCCGCGAACTAATTGCAGCCCGTACGGGCCACGGCAATTTTGCGGCTTATCATCGCTGATTCAACAATGCAGACGCACCTAGTGAGTGCGCGTGTGTGTGAAAGAGACTAGTCCAACCCACTTTACACAGAGTCGGCTCCAATCTCACGAAACACGTCGGATACGAGGTCTAAAGTCCCACGACGACTTTATAAATGAACCTTTCGGACCCAAGTGCCTGGAAGCCTTCGGAAATTTTGCACAAAACGCCCGATGTTATGGGCGATCAGCTGCTGGCTGGACCTCTGCTCTCAGCGAGGTCCATATAAATTAGGAATATAACATGACTCGATCGGAAGGGGAACGAGGCGAGAAGTTTTGCTTCCCAACCACAAGTGCTGATATTTAGTTGGAGCTCAAAGTTTTGGATCCTGGAGTTATAATATGATTTCTATTTTGTATAAGGCTGCATGTAATTCAACTAGCTGCTATTTGATTAGTGGTTCACGTTGTGGGAACAAGTTGGGCATGTCATAGATATGATCTTAGCTGTAAGCCCCTGTCTTTGACCCTCAGGTGATAATGGGTATATCCTAGGCCTTCAAAATAAAAAACAAACATGATCAGTGTTGGAAATTCCGACCCCCAAATTCAGGACTCAACCACTATCTGTTTCGTCTCAGGTTCCCGACAAGATCGACTTTCTCTATTCATGTCCCGAGTGTGCTAATCGCACTTACTGTCGCATATACGTTTGGATGTTTACGCACTACAGTGTACGTTGGCTCATCATGGAAGACGAGAGGTGGCTGGTCATCACTAGGTTTGACAGGCACATGAGACTAGTGGGGATTCCTCCCCTAGACATGTATACAAGTCCAATGTTCCCATAGTTGTAAAATGTTGAGTATTATTTACTTCATCACCCGCATGCATATAATATCGTACAGAGTATATTTTCCAACAATCGGTGCTATTTGCAGATATTTTATGACTCTTTTGACGTTGGAGGCCATCGAATTCTGGGTTTCATTCGCAAATACCCCTGAGAGATGTTCATTTATACTGGACAGTCGACCGCCCTTCGTAAATACCCACCAAAGGGAAATTCAAACCGTCTGCTCTGAGTGTGACTTCATTATCATCAATGCATGTAGGCATCGCGAAAAATAGGGTCGAGTTTTGCCGGGTTCGTAGCAGCGGCCTTTCGTCTCAAGTATAATATGTATGCAGGCTATCCAAAATCTACTACAGAGATCGGCCCGGATGATGTATGCGCCACGCTTTGTTTCCTCCGTCGGGTATAAATATCGGCGTGAGTGTGTATTTGGTGGCCAGCTTGTTAGAAATTGTGAAGGATTTGTAGGAGGAAATATCTCGAAGAACAAGTGTACAATTTCGGACAAGAATATATTGATAGTTGTATAGGATATCGAACTCTCTTCTCAATAAGAATTAATAATATATAGTATTCAATAAACTTCATTAAACATATACAAATAAGTCTATCCTTAAATACTAATTCCCGAGGCTTTAGTGATCCCGAACTCCCAGTGATCTGACAACAACTAGCCACTCAATTATCGCAAGGTAGCATTTCCTAGCCACTACATTTCAGATACCACTGGACCTCATATCGCCTAGCTGAGCTTAATCATATGCAATCGAATCCATTCAATTGACCTTGATGATCATACCTAGAAATCTAAACCTTCATGCATACTAAGTCTAGATTTGCAACACTCCTCCTGAGCATCAAGACCAATTAAACTGTTTTATTTGATCCTGAAGATTTGCTTATGAATTTCATTAGCCTTAGGAGAGGGCAGAAGATTTTTGTAAGAATATCTGCCCACATCCTTTTGGTAAGGAGATATTTTACGTTTATTTTTTTGTCAATCCCAACACATTTTCTGGCACAATGATAGACCACATAAATATGTATAGACCTTGCAGAATCTAAAAATTTAGCAGTTGCATTTGCACTTTATTTATCAGTATTAGCTAATTAGCCATCTGTATTAATTAATTTGTTAGCAATGTGAACCCCATTGAGGAATCCAGTGGTCTAGATAACCTGCTTTGAAGCCTCAAATAGTGTGACATAGTCTATCTCTGCCGTTGAATTTGACCCTGATTTCAAACGCCTAGGTTACTGGCTTATTAGAGCACTATCTAGCAGTACCACGTAGCCACTAACTGACTGCCGATAAGTATTATCTTCCGTCCCGTCGAAAATCTCTGAATAGGATTGAGATATTGCAATCTATTTTCGAATTTGCAAGGCATCAGCTTTGGGTTCATATTAAGTTCTTAGCTATATAGTCGTAGTGATACGGCTATTCCTCCTAAGTATTGGGACTTTAGCTTTATGAATTAATTCTAGTGAATCAGGGGTAGTTTCTTTAGAAATTTTAGGTCTTGATATTTGTGCTTGCTCCGACACAATAGACTGTGAATGGTTCGGCGGTGCAATATCAATTTCTGGAGTAAAATCTTCGTCCGAGTAGCAATCAATATCACTTGGAATTTGCTGAGGAGATTCATGCATATCTACAGAATCAAAAATATGGGATAATTGATCATTCCAATCCCAAAAGGAAACCTCAATAACTCAAACATTTGCAGAATTTATTACCTTATTGGTTCCAAGTTTCAATGGAATACAGTTGCGGTAGTGAGTTTTTGGCTCGCAACACCCAATAAATATGCCACATTGAGAGGTAGATGTAGATTTAAATCGATGCAGATCCTTATTATTGATCAGTGCATGACAGATACAGGCCCAAAATTTCTGGTGGAAGATCTCTGGAGAGCGACCACTCATCAATTCGAAAAAAGTTACGCTATCATAGCGCATCGGTAATCTGTTTCGCAGGTAACGGGCTGTATTAACTGCAGCGTCCCAGAACTTGAATAGTAAGCGGGCTCGATAAAGCATACATCCTACCACTGTAGTAAGTGATCAATTCAGTCTTTCTGCTATCTCATTTTGATACTTCGTATATGGAGCACTAATCTGCTGGGTTAAGCCATTGAAATCGGTAGTTTTATGTTCCAAGCTACCGTCAAAGCGCACTGTCTTGATGGTTTGTCTAGATTATCGCTCTTTCCTTTCCTTTTCCAACAGATAATTATTTGGAATATTCCGAGTGTCAGGGTGATCCAAATCAAGGACTTTTGTAGATAAAGAGAAATGACCGCGATTCACTTACCACTTGTTTGCTTGAGCTACATACATCACATGGTTCCAAAACCATCATTTGGATTTTGGAATTTTGCGCATTTTAGCATGAAGACTTGGCGGACCCGGATGAGCAACGTGACGATGTAAAAGATCGGTGGCTGACTCCTGCGTATTCTGTGATAGCAGTTTGATGGAAAGACGTGAAGAGTTTGAAGAGGCATTATACCAGGAAGAAGATGTATTAAAGCAGAATAATCACGAATCCGATCTAGCGGTTGCAATAACTGATCCATTCCTTGATAACACGCTTAGTCCTCCGTTCACTGATTTAATACCTGATACTTTTGATAAAAGCTGAACCCCAGATACCAAGTTTCTTGCACAAGAAGGAACATATAGAACGTTCTCCATAGTAATAACTTTGCTAGCTTTCTTGTTCTCCAATTCGAATACCCTAAACTGTACATTTCCAGTGCCAGAGACAGAGATATGTTTGCCTGAGGCATCAAGAACGGATTTCTTGCTGGTGGACATAGAAATGATCATGGACTTATCGCGAAAGAAATGGTGTGTTGCACCAGTGTCGAGCACAATATCATTCCAATTGGAGAAATTTGTTGAAACTAATGAATGCTCCTCCATTATACACACTCCAGCCTCAGATGCTTCATCATCACTAACGTGATCGGATTCGACCTTCACGCGTTTAAAACGATTAGCTGCTTTTGCACGTAACTTCCTAACCTTGGCAGTCTAATTGGGATTCTTAGCCGCCTGTTTAGATCCGCCGGCAGTATCAATCCAGTGAAAGCAGCATTCGCACAAGTGGCCTCGGCGCTTACAGTGTGCACATCTTTTAACAGTAATAGAATTGTCGGAACTTGTACTGGATTGACCGACTAGGACCACAACTGGTGTAGGGTGAAGATCGCGATATACTGCTTGAGAAGCACGTATTGATGATATAGCAGACTGCAGAGAGATGGTTGGTTCCCGCAATGAATTGACAATCGACATGTAGAACCCTCCGCAGCATTTAATGAAGTGGGTTAGTATCCGTTTTTTATGCTTGAATCTGAAGGTGCTGACATTCTGTTGATCAAACAATTTTTAAATCGGATTTCAGACAACTTTTGCACGCATTCGTCAACCTCGATATCATCTTCAAACGTTAATCCTCAGTATTCCTGTAATAGTTCGTCTACGTCTTCAATTACATTTTGACAGTAGAACTGTTTCAGGCTATCCCAACAGGTTTTCGAAGAATAAGAGGAATGAACGAGGTGAAATGCGTCGTCTGGTACAAGTTGGGATAAGGCAACTCGTATATTCCTATCTTGTCTTGAGATAAGCAGGTCGGTCTCTGAGCTTTTTGTATCCTGCGTCTCGAGCTCGACTTTTGTCTCCAGAATGTAACTACCAATTTCAAATAGCGACAAAGTATCAAGAAAATGAGTGCTCCATCTGTTGTATTTAGATTTCTCCAACTTTGGAGCACACTTCATTGACTTCAGTATTTCCGCAGCAGACATTGTGAAATTGGGAGTATTGAAGTAACGAGTTAAAAAATGAGATATATTCGATCAAAGGACAACTTATCGATAAAATTAATCAGCTCAGTTGACTAGGGCGTTGGTCTCATAATCTGTTATAAATTGACAAGGATTTCTAGGAGGAAATATCTCGATGAAGAAGTGTACAATTTCGGATAAGAATTTATCGATAGTTATATTCTGGAGACAAATTTCGAGCTCGAGACGCAGGATACAAAGAGTTCAGAGACTGGCCTACTTATCTGAGGAAAAGTTAACGGAATAGTATATATTATTAATTCATATTGAGAAGAGAGTTCGATATGCTATACAATTATCAATAAATTCTTATCCGAAACTGTACACTTGTTCTTCGAGATATTTTCTCCTAGAAATCTTTGACAATTTCTAACACAGCTGAGGCCTGACAATAATCGGTTAGATATTTATTCACTGAAATGAGCATATACCTAGTTGTAATTGTAAATTTGATGAAGCGTTGGTGAGGATCGATCCCGTTGAGTGAAAGATTGACATGGTGAAGTATTTTGAATTATGGCCTCGTGGGCCAACTTCTATCTAATTGCGAAGTTTGACTGAGGCTGGTTGTAGAGGATATTTCACTCCCCGGTATGTATTTGTTTTTGCATCAGATTTGAATTGCGTATGCAGCTATCTAGCAATGACACAATATCGGAAAAAATAAACAGAAAAGATGACTCAATATACAAGAAAAGCACTCAACCCTCGGATTTCATTTGCAAGTACCACTGTGAAGTTATGGTGGCTTTTTCTTCACCCCAAGTCAACCCTCATCCGTGAATACCCACCCAGGGGAACATCTCAAAAACCCTGGGTTATCCAGACATGCCTTCATCATCCTCTGGATTTCCACCGCGCGAAATGTGGTCTGAGGTGCCTCTTTCATAAGTGGAGTGGGTGCTCAGGCTACTCAAATCATACCGGAGAACACCACCAGAAGGCGGACCACGGCACCTTTCATTGTTGACTTGTGTTTGTAGTGTCAGCTGCACTCTTGCAAGCGAAGTCTTGCCGCACACAAAGCTCAATTCGTAAAACTCCTTGCCAAAATTCAAAATTGCACGCCCGTCGAGATTGTATCCATCCTCTGTGTCATCTTGTAAACTTGTCCCAATCCCTCTCACGTCCATCCCAAAGAACTGTCTCCCAGATTTGTGCGCCACGCTTTGTTTTCTCCGTCGGATATAAATATCGGCGTGGGCGTGAATTTGGCGGCTAGCTGAAGCCAGAGAATAGTTGATGAGAGGGGTGGTCATTGAAACGAGGATGTACTTGTTGAAGCTTTGTTGTTGAATTATAGAGATTAGATAGTGGTTTATGGGTCACTATGTATAAGATAACTGAGTGTGGATGTGAGAGTTCTTTACTATTACTGTTTGTACTAGTTAGGGTTGTTTTCCTTGTGTGTTCTATATACGAGAGGGATGTCTACATGTACAAGTGGGCCAAAACGCTTAGGTTTGGCTAGCGGCTTTCGCCGTTCCCTTCCTTCTCCTCCGGAAGGCATCACGTGTCATACAACTACTGCTCACGATGAAGTCCGAGAATTAAAAGCGTTAGATTACAACAGTACTAAGTCGTACTTGTACACCTGATGAGACTTAGGTAGGAGTCGAACTCGTTGGGAGCG
Source organism: Blumeria hordei DH14 (assembly GCA_900239735.1). Lineage (NCBI taxonomy): Eukaryota > Fungi > Ascomycota > Leotiomycetes > Helotiales > Erysiphaceae > Blumeria > Blumeria hordei. Next base: position 519,264 of record OENG01000008.1, on the reverse strand, counting down.
AAAATTTGACATGGCGGAGTATTTTGAATCATTGCCTCGTGGGCCAACTTCTTTGATATTACGTTATTTGGCTGAACTTGGCTCTGGGAGAATATGTCACTCCCAGGTGCGTAGAGGACACAGTAGACAGGTGTTCAGTCTTTGTCCCTCCCGCTCGGTTGTTGCTGGGCTGTATGAGGCTATAAAGCCCATCAGTATCTCGAAGACATTGGCGAGCTTGTAAATTACTTGATGTACTGAAGTATTATCATGTCACTTGTAAAAGGCCAGCGGATCTGGAACAGGTATTTTAGTTTAAACCGCCGTAGCTTCCCGCTACTAGATTTCATATGAAAAATATAAATATTTAATTGTGGCATTGTTTTCATGTATGAGCCGAAAGTCCTAGCCCGGCGCAAGAGGTATCTATAGAAAAAGTGGCTGAATTCTATGAGCATATCGTGAGTTAAATGGCTATCTATCATAGGCATTACATTTGAGATCTTACAGTCGTAACCAGAGAAGGAATGAGTGATTTACAGGGTGTAAATTGAGTCAGAGAGGAGCTCAGTTTGTTAGATATTGATAGATTCAAGTAGCATACTGAGTGACCAAGAAAATGAAACAGCAGACAAATTCTTCCCCTTCCAGCGGTGTTGGTGTAATCGCTCGGCATGCTCTATATGTCTGGGGTATCCAAGAAGAATCGCGTTCAAATCGAAGCCGAAAGCAATCAGAAACACATCAAAAATCGACAACTTTTTATGAATGTCGGTCCTACCATTTTCACGCTAGTCCTCTACTTTAATCTTACAGCAACACGTCGCCTCAACTATCGATAGAAGCGTCGTTTCAATTGCAAACGGGAGGTTGCCTCATCGATCAATGGCCATGTCCCACTTCAAATTTGTGATGCTACGTATGCCCATAGGGCGGGAACTAAGTCATAACATAAAAAGCTCGGGTCTTAATCTATGGGGACATCACAATTTGAGGAAGTAAAGGCAGCTGGGAAACGGAACGAGAGAGGGAAGATGTCACTAGTGGGTATGTTGGGACTGAAATTTTTGGGGGGGTTGACCATGCGAAGCTTTTGCACGCCTAAGCAAAGATTTCGTATGCTGCTATCGACACTTTAAACTTAGGACACACCATGCTTACTTCGGTGGATCGAGGTGTGGCAACACTTGGCGCAAGTCAACGTGATGATATAGAACTGATCTGTTACCAGATGATATTGAGGATTCTAGCAAGGCGCAAGGCACCGGACCTTAATGTTTTTTTTTCGTTTTTTCCCTGGGCCTTTTGAATTGCTCATCCTGGCTGAATCGAGACTTTCAGATCAACTACCCGTATCATCTCAAATAAGATGTAGGGCTGGTGCTTGACACATTAAATTAACAACCAAACAAACTAAAACTGATTTGCCTCTTTCTTTTCTTCTGTCGCTTCTGACTTCAGTGCCGGTCATGTAGGTAACATTGAGCTCTTGAAGCCCATCTACCTGTGTCACGTCTAGATGTTAAATTCTTCCTGTCACGTAATAGATTTCATTTTCATGTAGAGTTGTTAGGGCGCCCAAGGGCACCTGCAGGCGTTTTCGGAAGATGTACAAATCATGCAGGATGAATAAATCTGACGCTTGTAACCCGCATACTCGCATTTCGTGCGCAGATGTTCTTTAAAATTGACCCTTACGGCATGTGACACATTCCGTGAATTCCCTTCGCAGGGCACAGTACGAGAAACCTGGTGGCAATTTCATGCGTGCTATCGCCTCACTTCAAGCACTAGAGTGTAGCGATGTAATTCGGAGCACCGATCCTATTAGTTTCGGACTGTTTTTCTTCGGCCATACGCGGGGAAAACATTCAAGTGCTAGTATTTAATTTGGGAGAGAAGCCTAGATGGCATACTACTACACCATACAACCTGTCACCTGGCAACCGAATTTGAATAAATTAATAATCCTTCCTGGCACAACATAGATATAATTCATATTCAAGTCGCTAAGACATTTTCACACCAATCGCTGGATACAAACACGTCCAAGATTCTGTAGAACAGGCTCTATTAGAATTGATATATCGAGGCGTTCTGAGATATCATCAAACAACAACAAATCAAAATGGGGTCCTCTATGCGAAAGAAGAAAGAAAAGGCCCAAGACTTCAAGGTATATTTTTCCATCAAACTAAAATACCGTCAAAACTCTAACGAAAACTGTAGAAGCCAAAACTAAGAGTTGGTAAGGCTAAAGCTAAGCCAGATAATTTCACGGATACTAGCTTCAAGTCGAAATGTAAGTATTCCTGATAGTTAGAAATTTCTAGGCACGATTCCATCTATTATTTCACAGCATTAACTGTACATACCGTCTTCAATTAAATCCTTTCAAATCGCAAAATTTGTTGTGAAAAGATTTTGAATATTGACCTAGCTTTAATGTGTTACAAGTTTTCTCGGCCAGATACATTGTACAAGAAGTCAACCTGTTAGTGTGGTTTAGTCGAGCCTCTGATTCACAGGAAAATATGGTGATTCGAGGTCGCAAACCCGTACACAATCCGATTTTTCTGGCAAACTTCTCCTCTTGAGAATTTCTTTATAGATTAAATGTCTTTGAGCTCATGCTGCATATCATGCAAAAATTCTCATGTTCAACAAGCTTGACAAAAAGATTTTGTCATTTCTTGCTTCATTATTTTGTACTGTATCATATTTCATATGCAAATAGGCTCACCATTCAAAGCGATTGTCATTAACAACCAGTCATTATCCACAAATGCGCCATCATCCTCAACACTTTTCTCGCATTATCTTTCCTTGGCAACTAACTCAAAGACCGAAACCCAAAGACGTGATGCATTATCATACCTCACTTCTCGGATTTTGAGTCTACCCCTTCATCATAGCCTTGAGGTACCAACATCTGTTCTTCTGCCAAAAATTTTACCAATAATCCTCGATGGCTCGACGCCTGTACGAAACCAACTCCTCAAACTTTTTCGCAGCCTTCCACCCGAAGAAATTGGTGATCATGCTGAATGTGCACTCCTCTACGTTAGGGCTGGGATGACTCATTTAGCAATAGAAATCAGAACCTATGCGCTCGCAGTGTTAGAATGGCTTCTAGAAGTTGCTCCAGAAGAAATTCTAAACTGCCCTGGAGGCTGGTTCAAAACGCTCAAATGCTTCATGAGTATGATGGGCTGGGTTGCTGGTAAAGAAATCAGCAAATGGACCTCAAACGGAAAAGTATCATTGGGAAAAGTTGCGCACACATTCCCCCGGCAACTGAATTTATTGGCTAAATTTTTGGAGGCTGGATTGGTTGAATCAGAGGACGCGAAAACACTCGCTGCAGAGGATAAACAGAATCGTCTAGCTCGGGATGTATGCATGTATCCATTGATTGATTTGCAAAGGAATATGATCCCAACTGAGTCAAATGCCTTTTCACATCTCAATCTTTTCGGAATTCCGAGAAATGAAGAGGACGAAATGTACAACGATAGGGAGACTAGACGGAGAGTACTTGGAACGAATTTCTTAACTGCGATGCGAATTGGAGTAGGGAATGCGCGTAAGGAAGGAGGGGAAATTGGGAGAGCAGCAGCGATTGTGGAGGATATCTTAAAAAGAGTATTCTGAGTCACTGCACCCTGGTCCAAATTCTGCCAGTCTTGAATCACGCTACAGGAAGTAGTATGTTGAATAAGCCAAAGTTCAAGCGCGAAGATGTGTCCATGAGCTTGAGAAAACGGGAAGAACGAGCGAACCTAAAGATCAATGAGGGGTAGACGATTCAAATTTTTGCGGTAAGCGATTTAAATTACCAGCAGACTCCCTTTCGCTAGTCACCGCCGCTCATATCCTACCACTACTTCCACAACGATTTCATCGCAGAGTACGTAGGCTTTACCGAGGCCTCACATCTCAGACATCAACCTTACTGATAGCTATCAGCTTGAGTTAATGTTCTTCCCGTCACAACTTCGTTAAATGGAGTATTTGGTGACACTTTTATCTATCACTTAGTTAGGCATTGCTCTTGAACCAAACAACTGCCAATTTGATTCCGGAATTTTTTCGCACAGACGGGTTGAGATGAGGTATTTTTTAAACATTAACTCTCAGCTCCCAGTAGCTGACAAACGATCCAAGGGATATCTATGTCTATCAGAAGCTCAAGTTCCTTGGTTTTTGATCTAGCGAGTGCGCGCTCGCCCGGAAAAAGCATGTACTAGGAATATAGTCATTTTTTCTAGTATACTGATATCAGAAATAAGATATTCACGTCTTACGTCTACTTAGAATATTTAACAGCAAAAACTTGCATACCTATATCATAACTCTCACCCCTTTACAATTAGCGACATTGCGCGAATTTGTTCTAGGCGGGATAATATCCGAGATATTAAGAGTCACGGGACAAGATATAAACAAGATAGATAGAACAATAGATAGTCAAGGTACAGAATATCCAAAAAATTTCGCCCGATCTCTAAACATGTGAACAGAGAAAACTACAAATGCTTTCTCCCACTATATGGACGCTATTGTCACTCGCAAAAATGGCCCTCTTCATTGTCAGACGACTGTGCTATTACGGCAACTAACACCTCTCGCCAAAAGCTATATATACTTTAATCCTCAAGTAAAGAGTAATGATAAAAACATTGATAGAAACTACGTCGAAGCTTTAACGCAGAAATAGCGAACGACATTTGGCCTGTAAATTCATGTCACGTGCCGTCATTATATTATATATCAACCAAACCTCTTTGCACCTAGCTCTTCGAAATTCCCAAAACATACTTTATATACTTTTTCTAGTGATAAAACAAAAAGCTTAAACTCAAAGCTACCTCACCTAGCATTACGAAGTAGCCATAGCAGTTTCCCTGATCGCACTAGCTCTCAGTGTTTAAGATATTGATGCATAGAATCTGCCTTGCCAAATTATCACAACACTGTCGCCTGGATCTAGCACATAGTCGTAGCTTCTACTTAATTCGCCTTTTTTCGTTCATCACTGTATCCAAGTATAACGAATAGGCTTTTTGACGCCTGTTTACCTGTATGCTTCTCACTGAAGGGCGAAAGTTGAACATTTGTCAGTGGTGTCTTGTACGAATCTAGGGCTGAAATACTCTCTACGAGCTGAGATTCATTCACAATGCCTAACAATGAGAATCTTCAATGAGGTGGTATTGGCTCGTTTTTGGTAAGAATCCTCAACCAACAGAGAATTCACAATGAGACAACTCTACAAAACTTAGTATATACTCTCCAAATATAATCCGCAAATGGGCTCGAGTTGATTTGGTATTGTTATCAAAACAATGGGCATTGTTTACCATCTTGTCTATTCCCGAAAGACGTTTTCTGGTTAAGTTTATCCCATGAGTCACTCTAAAATAACAATGTCTCTCACCAAAGCATTCCAATGTCTGAAGCCGGAATCATAGTCTTAGATATGAGAAGATACTCATCTCTCAGTAACAGTCGCGCCATAAAGGACAATTGAAGTTTCTGTCTATATCTCGTTTTCACCATAGCTATTGGAACCAACAACTCGACCTGCGACGAATCACCGCCTATGAAATACGTACTAAATTTCGCCAGAATATCAACTAAAGTAATCGTTAAGAGCTAAGGCATCGGTGACTCAGTCTTGAGCTCTTAACTTGTATTTGGCCTCCACAGCTAGGAGCACGGCTGCGAGGGGGCAAGATCGGAGGGTTGGTCAATTTTCTAAGTTGCTGAAACGACGACATTGGATGAAGGAGTAATAACGCTCTAAATCGGATAAATAATTGGGAAGAAAAATGAAGGAGGCCTCGATGGACGACTAGATAGAGCCTGCATTAAGAAAATGTCCCCTTGAAGATACGAGGAGATTCTGCAACGAGGCATGACTGTGAACGAAAAAAAGAGAAATATTAGATATCTGGTATGCGTCAAGGGTTCGAGTGTATGGTGATCAAGTTTAAGAATTAATCTGTGCTGCGGCTCATCAAAATCGTACTCTCTGGACGGTTGAACTTAACACGATCATTCAGGTGAGACGAGTTATACGTACTTCATGGTATTTAACCCAATCCAGCCCCACCTAACTCGTGCCGAAGTTCCCACGGGAGTACGAAGAATGCCAATTAACTAGCACGTATATAAACAAACGCACAAATTTTTGCAATTCAAAATTTCTCATTTTCCCTCCCATGATTATTGTCTTTATTGCGTTGCCAGATTTTTAATCACATTGGGGCATTCCGATTTGCCTCCAGTTAGAATGGAACATCTGAAATCGATGACTACCATTGATATGGAAGAGAAACCATTGTGTCCAAAATCTACAGACCTCGCCAAAGTTTGCAAGAATGTTTGATACCGAGGCTTTTCGTTAGTATCATCGATCCTTCCAAACAAAGAGATGACGGCATCGAGGCCTACTAGCGTGCAGCCATCGGCCAGATCACAAAATCCGGGCTAGGGTCGACGTCATCAGCGCGCTCCGCCTCATTGTAGGATTATTATTATTTATTAAATCATTTTATTGTCCTGTCTGAGTCTAAGACTATGTAGGACATGCAGGTCCTCTCTGCCTACAGGCCAAGGATACCTATGCCAGTAGTATATCCCCTCCTATGTCTCCCATACAGCTCCCCTCAAACAGTACCACCCCTCACAAGCCCTCATTCGATCATACACTTAGAGGAGCCCTTTGCCCTTCATTATCTCCCCTCTCCAGCCAACGAAGCGATGGCCATTTGCGGGTGTATGGCAGCCGGGAAAAATCGCAAAAACCACTGGGTGCGGAGCTCTCCTAATACCGACATTAGGACTAAATCCGAAGACATAGTGCCCCTTCTGAAGCGTTCGAAGAGGCCGGCCAGCTGGGCGCTGCAGACTTGTGTGTACCTCGGGAAATTCGCACTCTGCCTTTCTAGCCTCCTTCCAACTCCTTCCCTAAGGTCGTGCTGGAATGTCAGAAAAGTCTTGACAGGCGTGATTGCTGTATAGTAGCTTAGCCTAACTTCTTTTGTGCCGTCCAGGGCGTTGGGGAGTGCCGTTGACTCATCGACAAAAGAAGCCCTCCTGGCTAATTGGCCGAAATCTTGGTCTTGGCGCCCACAAACGTTCCAAAGTTGAAAACCCCTCGAAAATGTCAGTCCCAGCATCGTCTTCAGAGACCTGTTCCCCCTCTCGCACCACATCTCAGCCACCTATCCTTCCTCAAGATGTAGAACTCCATTAGAGCATCAGTCCCCCATAAACCATGACCCGAGCTTTGTATATTATGACTTAATTTCCTCCTTGCGGGTATACGTAGCGTCGTAAATTTGTAGTCGGTGATGGCCGGTAATTAATGGGGCAAGCTCCTGTTTGCAATTGGAGTAACTTCTTTATTGGTTGTTGAGGCGAGATGAGGCGTGGTTGGAAAGAGGTTGAGGACTCAGATGAGATTGATAAGAAAGGAATTGTCGAGAGGTCATCAAATGGAGATATGCTTGAGGTTGCTTTCGACTTCGATTCGGATGCGATTCTTCTTGGCTATCCCAGATATGCAGAGCATACTGAGCGATTACACCGGCACCACTGGAAGGTGAAGAATTCGTCTTTGCCGGCTCATTGTAGGATCTTATTATAGGAAAGCATGAGGGGAAGAGTCATGTTCTTGGAACTAGATGGTGGCTTCAGGTGACATGCTAGTTTGACTCACTCTGACTTTAATGATGCATCTGTTTTGAAATTTCGGCTATCTCCAAGCAAGCTGGAGCTACCGCAAGGTGGTTTTCACCTTCTCAACTCACATTATTTATAGTGGTCTTCCTACCTTGTTTGCTCCCTCTTCCCTCGCACTTCTCCTCTCAACCTGCCGTCACCTCTCACATCAGTCTACGACGCACATCCTCCATTGAGTATCGTTTTTTTGTACTTCATATCCTGGTCAGAGCCAAGACGCTTTCCGCATACGCAGATCTTGAATTGCTCCCACCTGCCCCTACAATCCTCCTCTGAGGGCTTCGGAAATAAGCGTCAACTACCCTTCGATATCCACGCCTCCGGCCTCGAAGGCTATTTGGGCTAGGGTAACTCGAAGCGGTCTAAGCCATAGTCCTGGGCTGTCGAAAATGATAAACAGAACCTCTGACAACGAAAAGGAAGAGGGTCGAATCGAGGATGAAGGTTGAAAGCAACTACTTCTTCGTCTCTTCAACGACTCTAGGGCTACAAAGCTCTTTAGACTTCGTCAGTAATTAGAACAAAACGGATGCCACCTTGGTCTCCGCATCACCCGGAGTTGCTCCCGCGTCTCAGCATCTTGGAATTGCGGGTCCATGATGCGCTCGCAAGCAGAGCGCGAGGCCCTTGTCCGATGTCAAAACTCTGAGGGGCCGCACCAATCGGATTGTCGGGACTAGCTAGCGAGGACTTAAAACCAAGTAGTGAACAAATAGCAGCTCGTAGTGATACGAGATGTCTATTTATATAGTTTTACACCAGCAGAACAAATTAAAGCTACTGTCAAAAGAGCCAGAAAGGCAATCGTCGTTTCCTCAAAGTATATTCCCATGGTGAATGGATTGGGATTTAGAGTTTTGTGGTCAAAAGATAATTTCTGAGAGTACAGCGATCCTTGAAGTTGTGGAAGGTTCAATTAAATAGAGCGAGAAGCTGGCTGACTTTGCGGTTCATCTGCGAAATCATCTCTAGCTATTAGCAGAGATTAAAAAATGTCACTTGGAAGACGTGACGGTAAGTGGAACGGGTGTGGAGCGCCTGACTAGACCACAAGTAAATTCTTCTAATTTCTTATCAGAGCCTTTGGTTTTAATGTGAAAGCTAATTTCACGATTTCTGTAGAATTTTATGCGGTGAAACTGGGTGGGATTTGTCAATAGATTTGATTCCAGACAGCCTTACAAGCTCTAGAGCCGAAAGATGTTACTGGCGTAGGCTAGGACGTAAAATGTACAAACAAATTTGCTTCTGGTGAAACATGGGTATACACTCCTAATTGTTAGCTTTAGCCTACCTTAGCTTAACGTCTTACTAAGATATTAGCTCGTGTTAGATGAGGGTAAACGGCAACTCCGGTATCTTTCTATCATTCGTGCTAACTTCATTACAACTCTAAATACCTACCGGATTATAAATTAATTGTCCGCGATAATAAAATTATATATTTCTAAAGTTTGTACAACAATAAGTGTCTCGGAATTCGGCTGGTTTGAGCTAAATTGAAGGGATGTTTGAAAAGCCTTAGCCTCTACTCCTCCTACCTCTGCCCCGAGAAGAGCTCAAATGTCCTCTCGTACTTCCATATCCATGTCCACCATAGTCAGCTGACTCTTTGTCTAGAGGGCCTGTTCTCTGATATTGTTTTGGTCGTTGACCACGTCCACGCCCGTGATTTGTATACTGGATCATGCGGAGTGGTTTTTCTACCTGAACCAGACCTTTTAAACCCAGACCTTCTCTTCTTGGTTCGTCTATCGTCCACGCCTGATATATTTCACTAGGCCTAAGACCTGGCGCGCGTAACTCCGGACACCAAGTCTTAATATATTCGCCGATAGGATCGTAATCAAATGCTTGCTTCACAGGATTAAACACACGATCGGAACCACGAGGATCATTACCAACGCCCGCAACGTATTGCCAGTTGCCCCAGTTAGATGAAACGTCATGATCTATAAGCATACATTCGTACCACTCTGCTCCAATGCGCCAATCGATATTAAGGTGCTTAGCAAGATAAGATGCAACATTCTGACGCGTGCGATTTGAGGTGAATCCGGTATGAAAAAGTTCTCGCATTGCTGCGTCCACTAATCCCATTCCGGTGGTTCCGTTGAGGAATCTATCGATCTTTTCTTGTAATTCTGGCTTCAAACTTACAGGAAACTTTCTATTAGGAGATTGCCATTTTGTTCCATGACTATCCGGTCCTTTGAAGCCTGAGAGACGAAAGAGTTTAAGACCAAACTTTCTAGCACAGAGCCGCATGTAGTCCCGCCAGAGTAATTCAAAACGCGCTGCTTTAGTTCCACTATTCTCACCTTCACCGTATCCGTGTACTGAAGATAATTCTGAATTTGTTCCATTTTCGAATGATAACATACCATGGTGAACTTGACGCGCAGTAATACAGCCAAGTGCGAGATATGGTGATAGCTTAGTCGAATAATCGGCACCAAGCAAGCCGTTGCGGGTTTCATGATAATCTGTTATACACGGGGTTGATAATAGATGATGAAGACGGTCTAGAGCGTGAGAGCAGCCGCCCTTGAAGGGAAAGCTAGATTCCGCTTTTGATGGATATGTCGGGGGATCCCTTAGAAATGCCTGAGGGTGGAGAGGTTTGAGAAGGGCTTCCTGTAACCCTAGCGAAGATTCAGGAATAGCGAATGGCGCAAGTTGGGGAGGTATAATTTCGGGGCACTGAGGAAGTGATCCGACTTGCGGTGCTGGCAGCTGTTTCCGCGGATTGCTTCGAAGTGGCTCGACACTTTTTCGAAAGCTAGTGAAGACGTCTGGAAGATCTCGAACATTATCGAATGGAAGATCACGACTATCTAGTCAGTGAAGTTAAGTTGTGTACTCAGATACGTACTCATCAATGAGATATTTCTCATCAGCGTATAGTCGAAACCCAACTTTAGCAGCTTGACACACTTTCTGAACAACAATTTCTTCCATCTTTTCTTCATAACCATGATCGCTAGTCATCCATAGAGCTGCAACCTTAACTTTATTTGACGCAAATTTTGTTAATAAATCTTCTACAACCTCACCGAGCATCCCAACACGAATGCACAAACCACTCCCAAGATTCTCTAGTTCCTTCTTGACATCAATCACGCTTTCAAGGATGAACTTGGCGCGGTGAGGACCACATCGAAAAAAAGAGCCAACTTTACTCCGCGCCTCTGGATATGGGCTTTGAGCGCCGCTTTGTAAAAACCCGCTAACCTCAATTTGCTCCGCTGAAAATGTATACAAAGGTAGAAGGTGAGTGAAGCCATGCTTTGTTTTGGTAAGTTCATGCAGTATTGGATTATCGGCCACCCGTAAATCCCGTCGCATCACATAGATCAGGAGCCTATTAGATTGAGCCATCTTCTCTGCAGCAGTGTGCACGAATTTAGGAGAGCTCGGCAAGTGAGTTGATGGAGTTAATGTACAAGGGTGAAGAACTCGAAATGTGCCACGGAACATGTGTCTGGCAAATGAGCCAAGACAAATTAAATAGGGCCTCAGTATCTTTGATTTGAACAAGTTTTTGTCTAGAATGACACCGGTTCTATGCAGGCCGAAGTGGCATTAGTATTCTGGAGATAATTCTTTGGTAGAGGCTCTGATTTAGCGTGTTACTTGTTCGACGGTTTGAATTTCTTTAACTTGGATAGTGGCTCATGTAGGACTTATGATGATTAAGGCTATAAAATTTGTCTAGACAAGGCGCTTAATCACTTTCTCAGAGCCTACATCGGACTTAGTTGGGTCAACTCTCAATCCATAAACCAAGCTAGACATACTTTTGCATCGTCTTGGCGATTGGCTGCATCAGGGGCGATCCGTGAACGCTCATATCTACTCTACAGTCAAGGACACGACCTGTGTCTGGCATGGTTTTTGTTGGTTTCATTGAGACTTATTTGAGCTCCTAGGCTGTTGTAATGCTTTAGAGTAATCCAGGTCTCTGCATTCCAAATGTATAGATTGAGATTACAATACGAGGCGGGGTTGTGAGGTGCTTGATCAGATAGCTATTTGTCAAGTGACATCATCAGAAAATCAAAGACGTCATGAAATATAAGCGGACTCAGTAATTATGATCTACAATGTTTGTCTTCATCAGTCGATACGGAGTCATCAATGTTGCAGTGATAATATTTGATAATGTCAATGGATAGATTGAAAAGATACCATTACTGAACCTCTGAACCTCACTAATCCTCGGAACGCAGCATTTTCCTCCAGCCAATTCTGGTCAAGTTTTGCGAATTTTGAGTTGACCCACGATACTACAACGGAAAACATCCACATAACCGAACCCTTCACTCCTACCGAAATCAATTGTGAAATAGTCCTCCAACATCCTGCAAGCACGAAAAAGTAAACCTAGGCTTCAATGACCGCACCTCTAGTCGGCTCGACTTCGGTCCTAGTTGGCCTTCCAATAAAAGCCTGGGAAAATATGAATACTCTCATGATAAAACATAAAATAGAGCATGAATTCGACCGGTAGATACTTGGGAGAGACCTTGAAAATATCAGAAGATTTACAAAAGGTAAGGCTCATATTGGATACAACTTCGAACGGCTGGCCTACTAGTGGTGTTCTCCGGTATGGGTCGCGTAGCCCAGGCACCAACTCTACTTGGGAAGAAGATGTCTCAGACCACATTTCGCGCGAAGACAAGTTTTCGGAAATTGAGGCATGGCTGGATGACCCAGGAATCTAGGGAATCATCTAGGGTGAGTTTTCATGGTCAAAGGCCTACCCAGGTTAGAAAAAGGTACCAAAACTTTGCAGTTGTACTTGCAAATAAAGTCTATGGCAAGAGTTCTCCAATTTTATACTGAGGCATATATTCTGTGCCTTATCTCTAATAGTATATCAGGGCTAGAAATCTACGTGCGCAAGTAAAATCTGATGCAAAAAAGGGTTGAAGTGCTGAAATTCCGCAATTTCGATAGGATCTACAAAAATTAAAGATAATTATGCGCGCAAAGATTTCAATTGTGAAATTGCAGCTGACGCTGAACAACCTTATTCCTGGAAGGCATAGTTGTACTTTATTTGAGTCCGTCTCTCAAGTAGGGTCTTGAATGCTTGGATACCTATACCACTAGAGATAAGAGGTGATTAGTTTAAATTTAGCATAACTCGACCATATTTGTTGCATTCCTATTTTATTATTCTTATTTAACTATTGTCCTTCCTAAGTTTATAACCGTATAGAAAATGAAGATCCCCTCTACATACAAGCCAAATACATCTTTGCGAATAGTATATCCTATCTTATGCCTCTGGTGAATCTCCTATCAAATAATACCACCTCTAACAACTCCTCATACGATCATACACTTATAGGAGACCTTTACCATTCATTGTCTCCCTCCTCTGGCCAACGAAAGGATGGCCACTTACGATTGTGTTGAAGCCAGGGAATATCGCATAAACCACTGGCTACGGGACTCTTCTAGTACTGAAATCAGGACTCAATCCGAAGACGGAGTGACCTGTCTGAAGCGTCAAAATAGGCCGGACAGCTGGGCGCTGAAGACTGGTGGGTAACTAATGAAATTTATTCCCTACCTTTCTAGTCTCCTTCCCACTCTTTCCCAGGGTTCGTGCTGGAATGCCTGAAAGATCTTGAATGAGCTTGGTTTCTGTGTGGCAGCTTAGCCCAACTTCTTTTGTACCGTCCAGGGCTCAGGGGAGTGCCATTGACTCGTTGACTCATTGACACAAGAAATCCTGGCTGAATTTTCGAAATCTCGGTCTTGGCGTCCAGAAATGCTCTAAAGTTGGAAATTCATAGAAGCCTCACTCCCAGCATGATCTTCAGAGAACTCATGCCCCTCTCGCTCCACATCTCAGCCGCCTGTCCTTCCTCAAGATGTACAACCCCATTAGAGCAACAGTCTTCCATAAGCTAGGACCCAGGCTTTGAATATTTCGACATAATTTCCTCCTTGTAGGTTCACGTAGCATCATGAATTCGTAGTGAGTGATGGCTGGTGATGAGTGAGGCAAGCTATTGTTTGCAATTGGAGTGACGCCTTTATCAGTCGTTGAGGCGAGATGATGTGTGGTTAGAAAGAGGTTGAGGACTCATAGGAGAATGCTAAGTGCTGCATGATTTAGAAGTCGTCAAATGGGGTTTCGCTTGAGGTTGATTTCAACCTAGATTCGTGTGTAATTCTCCTTGGCTATCCCAGATATGCAGAGCATACTGAGCGATTACACAGCCACCACTAGAAGGTGAAGAATACGTCTTTGCAAGCTACTCTATGTACATGTTGGATAACACTTTTGATATCAGAGACACTCATACTCTGGATTTCATTAGAAAATATCAATGTGACGTATTTTTACTCATGCAAACAGTCGACCCTCCTCCGCTAGTATCCACCAAAGGAAAACTCATAACTTTTTATTATCTAAGTATCCCTTCGTCATCCATGAACACGAGCACCGTGAGGAATGTAGTTCACTTTTGTCGGATTCGAATCAACGGTGTCCTGTCTCATGTGGGACATGTGTCCAAGCTATGCAGACTCTACTTGAAAACCCTTCCCAGATGATGTATCATTGTATCATCCAACCGTGGCGTTGTTTATAATGTCGCCTCCACTCTCGTGGTCGAATTCGTGAAGCGCACAATGCTCAACTTCAAAAATTCTTGTCCAAAAATCGAAACATAATCCTTTCCAAGATTGTATCCTTCGTCTACATTTTTCTGCATATATATCCTAACATCTCTCAAGTCCATCCCGAATATCTAACTGCTAGATTTGTGCGTGACCATTATTTCCTCCGGCGGGTATTCAAATCCTTGTGGGCATGTATGTAGAGGCCATATGAGGTTAGAGACTGATTTGACGAGATGTGTGGTTATTCAAATAAAGACGCACTAGTTCGTACTTGCAGACTTGATGAGGCTTTGGCCTGAATCAACCTTGTTGAGTTTGGCTATTGATAAGGTTAAGAGAAGTAAATCATTAGTTCGTAGGCCAACTAGTTCGATATTGCGAAATTTGATTGGACTTGGGAGTGGGAGAATATTTCACTTCCATATTCAAAGTGTATAACGCGTACAGGTGTTCGGTCTTTGCATCTTGATCCCAACATTGTTTAGTAGAAGACTCGTCCTAATATTCCTCCCAGTTTTAGCCGTCTTTTCTCTCTCTCTACCTACAAGATTCTCATGTCATCTATTAACTTATTCCACATCTAGATTCCACTAGCAAGTAAAATCAAATTGCCACGCTATTCCGTACAAATCTGTGTGCTTATGGGTGTTTAAGTGGGAGATATGTAACATGCACTGACGTGGAGCTTTACAACACATATGTCAAGGTAAATTTCGTATGCGTGACAAATATTGGTATTGACCTATACAACAGATACCGTAGCCTATAATGCAGGATAAAGTTGTCGTAGGCGGTAGCGTAGCTTATCCCAAACAAATCTCGATTTTTAATGATGTATCCTAAGCTTGCGTACATGAAATTGTAACCAGAGTTGAATTTAGTGCTGGACCAATGAAAATTCTATGCGGAGGAATGAGTTTTGTAAGTAGATTCTTGGGATTTGTAGATCTTGTAGAGTTATAGCACCCCTAGTACCAGATTTGAAATCAGAATTTCTTTATTTATTGGTATTCTGTTTTCTGTGGGTGAGAAATGAGTTATCGCCGCTACCCAGATTGCCACCTATTTTATTTCTTTTCAACGTGGGCTGACCCATTTGAAGGTGCCGTAGAAGTCTCTTCGCCTAAAACTTTGGAAGCCGCCATAAAGCTGTCATGCCATATCGGTATTAGCTGTTGATTGTAGTTCAAAAGCGCTTTTAGACGGCACATTATTTAACAAAGAGACTAGATTGACCTACAGTCCGCCATGCCAGGCTCCGAGCGATTTGATACTTTCAGCTTGCACACTGGTCATCCTCAAAAGATTTTCTAGATCAGCTAGATTGGCGGAGAGGGTGGCTAGTTTGGTATGGAGTTGTGACTATGGATTTCTTTTTATCAGCTTATTTTCTATATTCAATTCTTATTTTGGTACTAGTTGTCTATGCGCAGATGATGACTTAAGGGCGAGACGAACTAGTTGTCTCTGTTTGGCACCGTTCGATGGTATCGATGAGCGTGGGGCCATTTGGGATTGGGGTATTTGCGAATGGTGTGCTGTACTTCCTGGTATTAGAAGTTAGCGCTGAACGAGATGGCGATTGGAATTAGACTAGACTTAACTTTATAGGGATGAGTTAAAAGCTGATTTTTGATAGAGTAGGGTGAACATTGATTTCAACTTGATCGTTGTAGATAGATAATTTTTATCTTCCTTACAGAAATCTGCACGCTCTACAATTAGAAAGCACTTTAATCGCCGATTGTCACTTTCGAGAAGACTTGAAGGCTACAGCTGGCAGATTAAATAGCTTTTCGAACGTGGATGAAATTATTTATTGAAGTGCAATGTGCCATCTACCCTCCTACAGTTTGAAGATTTGCTACAGATGCTAGATTGCTAACTTGTAATGTTTATTCCAATGTCATATTATTTGCCTCTACAGCTTTCCTCATGCTAAATCAGGGGGACTATTCTCATCGTCTGTCAGTGGTGTCCTTTGCGAACCTCTAGCTCTCACTGTACAGTCTGCAGAGCCGAGATGGAGTAACAAAGTCCTCACTTCGATGAGGATTCCCAATCGCTTTCGCGGTCTGTACCGTCTTCATCTCGCAACATATTCCCCTGACACCTCTATCATGAGGCTAACCACTATCAGATTAGATGTTAGGACCGAAGCACTTCTCATCACCCACCCTTGATTATGGAAGAGAAGCCATCCGATGAGTTTCCGGAGCGTACCCAGCGCCCTATACTACGATGGTTGGTTGGATTAAGTTGGCCTCGGTTGTTACAAAGAAGGGAGATATAGATGAATCTGCGCACCTCATGTGGTCCCGGTATCTAGGCCTCGCCTGGATGAGGCTACAGGATTTTATTGAGACTTTTTCCCGCGTACGCAAATTCCATTGCTATAATTTTTGTTTTTTGGGTAGATGGTTCCGTGGAAAAGGTGGCTGAATTCCATGGGTAAATCCTGAGCTGAATGGCTATTCATTACAGGCAATATATCAAAGATATTTCAAGTAACAAAAAAAGATAAGAACACTGTACAAGGTATGGCCTGGGTCAGAGAGAAGCCTAACGTGCCAGATATTCTACGACAAAAATGGTGCAATAAACACACCTCTCCCTACGCGCCTTTGTGAACAGCAATAGCACGGTATCAAGTGCAATGCCGGAGGGCCCATCTTACTCAGGGATTGAATTTTTACCAATGAACCAGTCCTCAGACTCATCCCCGCGATGATATCATTGCCGAGCAACGCCCAACATGTCCACAAAAATCTCAATTGAACAAGGCATGGTAAATATAATGAAAGGCAGGGAAGAGGTGCCTTAGAGGAATGCTTTGGCTGTTGGATTTGTACCTTGGATAACAAGTGCAAGCCAGTAGTAGAATGAGGGAATTCTAGGGTAAGACAATTCTGGAACCCGCAGGCAGGCAATGAGAGGTAACGATAATGTCACAGATTCAGGAGTATGGCGGCCAAGACTATGGGGGGTTCCATGTTTTGGTGTGCCAACTGAGGCCTTTTCAGAAAGTCAATCCTGCCGTGATTTCATGTTTGTTTGAAATCTGTGGCAGACTAAGAGTCCTATCCATGCCAGTTGACCTGGCCCCACTTGTTCGTTTACATCTAACCCATCAGAATTATGGAGAGGACCAGCTGACTTGCATGTCAAGATAACTGGGTGATTACTGTATGCAATCGGTAGACCCATGATAATGAGGCTCAGTTTTACTGGCCTATGGAATCGAGAAAAGGACAAGAAGTAGAGCAGGCTAGTTTATAGCTGTTAACATGTTGGTAAAAAGAAAGGTACTGCATTACAAGACGAAACCTATGCCCTGGATGCATCTACTGCGATCGCCCGAGATTGTTCCTGGGACTAGCAAATTTCTCTCAAGCACATATATCCGCCAAATAAACATAAAAAAACCTTGGAAGTCCTCAGAAAAACTTCAGCATCTTACCGGCAGATTGGAGCGTGTGATCCAGTAATTTTCGGTGCTCGTCCTGCATGGTCTTGTGCACTAGCCCCACGCAACAAACTTAAGCCTAGACAGCTTCTAGTTACCACATAAGTCCCCGAATTGTTAATGAATTAATTTAGACAATTGAAGGTTCTGAACAAGACTGCTGTCTTTGGTTAAGCTATCAACGTGTCTAATGTTTACAAAGGTGATAATCGATATATACATCATCATCGAAGCACCCGAATCATTTACAATTTTAATTTCAACTCTTTATAACGAAAAACATTCGTTAAGCCCACTTATATGTTACATTCTCCGTAACGTAGTTTAACTGCTAACCTTCTTCATGATCCCTTCATAATGCCATTGTTATAAAATTGGTTTAGAGGTATGCTCGTTATCAATTCAGCTTGAAATTTGTTGTGACGCCAATAATTTAGAACTAGTCCCCTTCCCTCCAAGTCATCCAAAGTTTTGTAAACCATCTTTTACTAACTTCTGTGAACAGATGTTCATTTGTACCAACCTATAGTTTTCATAGTATCAATTGATATTGATCATTCTTCAAGACCGAAAATTCGATCACAACCCGTCCAAGCCTTACCTTCGGGTACCAGTTCTCTCTCATCCCAGTATTTGTTATTAAATTTCCAATAGGATTCGCCTGTTATCGCACACTTTGCTTTTGAAAACCAATGTGGAGAATATTCTTCGCCACTCTCTTCTCGCTCCCGTCGTTTGGCTCTTTGTCTTTCTTCAACGCGGGTTTTCTCCGCAGCAGCATCGTCATAACGACCATCCTCCATTGCGCGTTGATCAGGTCGAAGTCTTGAATCAGTTGGTGGTAGCCAAGAAAGTAATTTAGGGTTATCATCATTTAGAGTAACAACAAAAGGAGTGAGATTGAACGGGATATTCAGAGGACGGGGATTGGCTTCCCACACAAGAAACGCTTGATTGGGATCAGATGTAGTACTTTCTGGCTCCTCGACCGTTGCTTCGTAACCTGGGGTGAGCCGAGCATATATTTTATTGTTCCAGCGACCACCGATACTATACCGAGTTTGACCATTTGCATCATTTACTCTACCGCTCAGATGGTAGGCACTCGATACCTTCCATCCACGGCTCTTGAAGTCAATCATGCATGTCTCGCCAGTATTCCAGTTTTTGACTTCCATGGGGCCGTAGTTTTCTACCATCGGTGAGCCGGTAATAATCCCAATCACTGATGTAGTCACTTTTTTCCAAGTATAAAGCTCTTCTTTACCGCCATTAATCCTGAGCTTCAAGAACCATGTTCCAAGTGGATTAATATCAAATGATTTACCGTAAAACTTGGATTTGACAGCTGATTCGCCCCAGTAGACCCAACGAGGCGACTCAGCCCATGCAGCACCTATGGGTGGATGGTGACTGACTTGTTCTATAAAGAATCGGTAGTTTTTATCGGGTCGAACATACTCAAAAGTCTCCCCGAGAAGAGGATTAAAAGGCTTAGCAACACGTCCTACGGTTGATGCATATTCACTGGCAGCAAACGCTGCAACGTAAACCATACGCTCTGTCGCATCGCTTCTGTCTGCAGCGACATCAAGGAGGTCTGAGTATTCCATGTCTTCCGCGCATCGTTGTAATAAAGATGTTGGCTCGTTGAAAGAAACGGGCAGTGTCATTTTTGTCATATCTTTTCCTATCATGGATTTAAGGATACCCTGTACATTTATTAGTATTGATCAGTACTAGAATGAAGAATCCTACCCATAAAGAAATTTTTGGTCGATTGTCCGTTTCCATCTTAAGCTTTTTTCTAATTCCATCTTGATAACCTTTGAACGAAGGCGAGATATCAATACCATGATTGACAGCAGGTAATGTTATCTTCTCGTCGGCATCAAGAACACCTGGGCTTGGAGGTGGCATTAATTTGGGTGCCACTTCAACCTCGCCGGCATCTACTGCATCAAAAAATTCTTCGTCAGATTCGGGTTCGGATAATGCTGCAACTTCTGCCAGTATTGACTTTGTTCGTGACGAACTCTTTGATGTATCACTGCGCTTAAATGCTTTTATTTCGTCACTGGATAGTACTTGCTTCAAGGTCTTTGATGGTTCGGGACTTTGGAGAGTTTTTCCGGCGACCTCCGAGGAAGAACTAACTTCCATGACCTCACGCAGGGCTCGCTTAGTCAGCTTCCGTTTTTCCTCCGCCTCGCCATACCTTGCCTCTAATACTTCTTGTTCATGGGCGATAGTTGCCATGTTCTCTTCCCACATACGTCTCATCTCAGCCTCACGATCAACTCGATATTTCCAGTAAGTGTTCTGGTCTTTTGATATTTTTGATAAGTCTCTTATAAGCACTTCAAGGTTCTGAATTGATGAATCAAGGGTTTGAGCAGCAGATAGGACAAGAGGACTCGAGACAGAGAGAGATGGTGTCTTAAGTTGCTCAGCCTGTAGGGCTTTGTTGACCTGACTCATCACTTCGAGCTGTAACTTTGCAGATTGTGCTGTGATGTCAAACGCATCCTTCGAGTTGGAAATTTCTCGATCGCTGTAGGCGTCGTCATCATCATCATCATCGTCGACGTTACCTATGCGCGAAGCGTCAAGGTTTTCGGATACTCTCGCACCATCGCTGACAAAGCTTTGTTCATATGAAACAGATGCAGGAGTTTCATCTTCGTGTGTCGTATTTCCGCTAATCATTGAAATCCTTGTGCCCATAGAATTGTTAGGAATCAAGAGGTTACCCTGAGTACTCCCACGTCGTATATCCATCATGCTTGCAGTCTCACATGCTAAATCGACATGGAATTCTCTGATCGAATTAGATCCCGAGTGGTCTAATTTAGTAGTCTTGAGCAGTTCGGTATTCTTCTGTCTCATCCTATCGTCTTCTTTTGCTTGATCTTTCATCCACTGAATCGAGTTATTCAACGCCCAGAACCATCTCTTTGCTTCGACCTCATGATTTGCTCGTAGGTTATACTTTACTGATGACTTTCCAAGAATATCAAATTTAGTCTTCTCCGTAGGATCCATGTGTAGTTTAGCAATCTTCATATTTATTGCGCCTCTACAAGCAGATTCAGTATCGTCTTGATTCTTGTAGTAGCTTAGGACCCCATCTTCAAGCACAAACCAGCGCAGTTGATATCCTTTTCGGTAATTGGTCCACTTTTTTAAGTATCCTTTCATCTCTCGCCCTTCTTTACCAGCTACTATTTCGATAGGGGATATGTTAATTGCACCTTGCTGAGATGCGCTGCCAAGAACCGCCTTTTCTTGTATTCCCCTTTGAGCTGATATCGCAGCCGGGGATTTTTTGAGTATAGCCCGTGTGACATCGTCTTTGGTAACATCTTGAGGCAGCCTCCCTTTTCGGTCACGACGGAATGGGTCTGCCCCATGTTGGAAAAGTACTTCGATGAGAGCAATATCTTTCTTGCGTGCTGCCTCATGTAGCAATGTACCACCTGATTCAACGGTTTGGACATCAGATGCGAATTCCCCCCCGTTAATATTTAGTAACATTCGAACTCTAGGTTCTTCCAAGACGCTGCTTAATGTCTTAAGGTCACTCTGTCGTACTAATTCTTGTACACGGCGAATTTTACCCTCTACAAACAAAGACCTTGAAAGTTGAAGTTGCTGGAATATGTTGGGAGTCCGTGCTAGATCGAGAGGTAGTTTACCTTGATAGTTTGCGATAGAATCATTTATATCAGGCTGATCTAGTAATAGTCGCACAATCGGACCTCTTGCCTGTGATGCAGCAATATGGAGCGGTGTATTTCCATCTTTGTCTTGTGCATTTACATCTATAACCCCAGCTCCATCAGACAATATATATTCTATGACAGGTAGTTCAGCACATTGGATAGCTAAGTGTAGAATAGTTGTGTCATCTAGCATCGACGTAAGGACTGGACTAGCTGTGATTGGTGTACTTTGTTGACTCTCACCGACCTCTCTGATTGCCTTGGAGATTGCAGCCGTATCGCCGCTGCGCAGAGCTTCAAAAATGCGGAATTTCTTGACTGTTTGCTCAAGCGAGATAACTTTATCATGCGGTAGCGGTGTTTGAGCCATAGCTTTTTGATGTAAAGGTGAGGGGTTAATAGTTGGCGGAGGACTACTGACGCCGTTTAAGAGTTTATTACTTTGAATTCGAATAGCGGAGTCAGGCATAGTGACAGGCGTCTGGGCTGCTGATAATGTCAACTTTTGAGGGCTCTCTTCACAAGTCTCCTCTTCATCCTTTCCTTCCTTTCGTCGCAGCAAAGAAAGGGCAGATGATTTAGTCCGTCGATGACTGAGAGATTTGTTGTCAGCGATTCGTTTACACCAAAAAGAAGGAAAGTTTGTGAGAGGTGCTATGGTGAAGGGAGTAGGGATACGTCACTTACAATTTATCACTCTTATCCAACATTTCGAACAGACCAATCTACGGGGGATTGAGAGTGCTGTGGTCTCAATCCACAGATTGAAAAGACGAGGGAGTGCTTTTTCCGTAGTGTGTAAGTGAACGGAAGCACTAATCTAGCCAGTAAATTGCGAGCACACGAGAGGTGCCGCAAGAGTTATGGAACTTCTGTGGCAACCTCTTCCTCACACATCAACGCGAAGGAATACTTGAATGACGTGGGCATTAGCTGGCAAACTTCGACACCCAACTTCGCCAATCTTCAAGGTCGACAGCGCGCATATTGGGTACGACCCTCGCCAGTTATAAACAGTGGATCTAAAGCAATTGCGGTGGACAGACTCATTTTGCACAACTAACTGTTACTCCCCACCCCACCAGGTCACGTCCGTTTGTCAGAACAGGCTGGCCTCCCGCTCTGATTTCTACGCTCAGTTTAGCTTCCGCTAGCGAAGCCGTTTTCGTTTGCAAGCAATAGACTTTCACATGATACGACTGAAGCACTTGGAGTAAAGAAAATTCTAGGATTCATATCCCAAGGCACCAGGCCAGGACATGGCCCGTGTAAAGATTTATTGCAATAGAGCCGAAGCAATTAACGAGCACCCAGGTTCCTCTGGAAGTCCCTAGCAGTAATTGTCCATCCAATAAGTGGCATTCATCACTCGACCTTTTTTTACCTTCCGGTAGACCCAGACCTGGTTGGAGGATGAGAATTTGAGGGTTCAACCTATGGAAGTAAGTGCATCTCGAAGACGCCGAAAGCTTGCAGGCCCTGAAGCGTTTTCTCTCAAGTCGTGTTAACATCATGATCATAAGGCCGTAGCACTTGAGGAGTAATACACCTTCTATCCTGCAGTCTCTAATCCCGACAGGTTGCTGGAAAAGGAGCTCAACTATATGTCCCAATACTACCCATGATAGTTCTTTGGGACGACGTAGAATTTGAATATTTTCCACAATATTGCGCAAAGCAATTACGTTCTAGGAAATTTAGAGGGAAGGAAGATCTTCAGTATCGTTCATAACATCTGCTGCTGACTTTTACAAGACTGTCACTCAGGCAAAGGTTAGATTCATCTTTGAACGCGGAATAACACGCGGTCACCCTCTGGTTTTTGATAAGTTATTCACGCATCAGTACTATTAGTTCGTGATACTAACCAGTTTGGGCATCAAAAAAAGTTTTAACGTAGAGATAAATCGGCCTAGATCCGTTAACATTCAATGTCGCTGTTGCATGGTTAGCTAAGCCTGCCATTTTGGGTGATATCTCCGATGGTTAGCAGTGATAAAGTAGAGCCGAAAAATAGAGAATAGTTGGAGTAAGCGCTAGTCTGACCTAATATTAATTGGAGAAACATTGCGGATCTCGAAACGGGATCAACTTAAATTAACGAATGCAAATGAACCCCAGCTCTGCCAAGGGCGGCTAGGGGCATCGTTGGAGACGTAAGGGCTGGTGATGACTGTGGATCAGGCTGGACTTTCGACCTTAGCGAATGCGTCATTTCCCAGCTTTTCTTGAAACTGTTGAAAAAAAGGCTGTGGGTTCAAGCGACATTGGTCGCCTTGTATCTTGTACTTTGGGATAGTAACACTGAAGAGGCAGACCGAGGCTGGCAAAGGCTATATTCCTGGATGCCATAGTTGAGAGGGTAATAGCCAAGCGGAACTTTGTCCTCACGATATGAAAACGTGACCAGGAAGCCATTGATCCTAGAAGAACTTTTCAATCGCCACCAGAATCCAATTTTTATTTATTAGTGTCCCATGGGTGGATATTAAAATCTACGGGAGTACCCATTATTTCATTAACAGATGTGTAATCATGAACCTGTCGATCTTAAATATTAAGCTTTTTCTGTCAACCAAGCGGTACATTTTGGTGGTTAACTTTGATTGATTGATTTATT
This sequence comes from Blumeria hordei DH14, assembly GCA_900239735.1. Lineage (NCBI taxonomy): Eukaryota > Fungi > Ascomycota > Leotiomycetes > Helotiales > Erysiphaceae > Blumeria > Blumeria hordei. The sequence continues at coordinate 495,074 of OENG01000008.1, read as the reverse complement.
TAAGGGTGGTTACCTTTATTCTCGTAGTTATGTAACATTAGCCTTCCTTGTGACCACAATAATATTGTGCGATAAAATTGCTCGTACTAGGCTGAAAACAGTATCGCCATCTTGACTCATTTAAAGGTTGCATGTGTTAAGGCTAGCACACCAACTCTGTGATACATAGGATAATTCATGTGTTTACAACCACTTCTCATAGTGGGTTACATATACTATTACCGCGCCCAAGGCTCGTGCAGAAGTTTGTGACCGGTCCTCAATTGTTTGCAATTAAAGAAGGGAATATTAAAAATTTGTGCTTTCCTTGCGCTCCGAATCACCCCTTTCCACTAAAAAGCCGGTTGAATCATGATTGGATGTTACTGGATCCAGATAATCTCTCAACTATCTTGGATGGCATACTTAACAAGGTTACCTGGAATCACCTTCAATAGACGGCACATGTGATATGGATAAACATAATGTTGTCAAGCTTCTATGCGATAACATTGGACAATCATAACTTTGTTAGAATCTGAACCTGTGAGCGATTCTGGATTTTTGTGTTTGTGGGTGACATGGACGTGACTTGTTTACCGACATTAGACGGTCTGGACTCCAACACATTGGGAGCTGGGAAGATAATGACAGAAAACCTGTCAGCTGCACCATGTAGGAACCTGATCTCAAATTAATACCCCGAAAAATAGTATTAAATTAAGAATGATTATTTAATTTTAATGCTGCCAAATTTTGGCCCAAAGCATTTTTTCCCTATCATTTTAAACGACTTCAGCTATAAAGCTATATTAATATTTGACTATTGTCCTTTCTTATTCTGGTACTATATAGAAGATGAAGATCCCCTCTACATACAAGCCAAATATATCTTTGCAAGTAGTATATCCTTTCTTATGCCTCCGGTGAATCTCCCATCAAATGGTACCACCTCTAACAACTCCTCATTCGATCATACACTTATAGGAGCCCTTTGCCCTTCATTATCTTCCTCCTCTAGCCAACGAAAAGATGGCCGCATACGAGTGTATGGGAGCCAGGGAATATCGCATAAACCACTGGGTGAGGGACTCTTATAGTACCGACATCAGGACTCAATCCGAAGACGGAGTGAACTTTTTGAAGCGTCAAAAGAGGCTGGACAGCTGGGCGCTGAAGACTGCTGGGTAACTGAGAAAATTTATTCCCTACCTTCCTAGTCCCCTTCGCACTCTTTCCCAGAGTTCGTGCTGGAATGCCAAAAAGTTCTACGGGAATACTCCCCTGTTGTGTACTGTCTGCACCAGTGCGGTAGAGATGGGATCTTGGGTCTAGTGAGCTATAGAGACTACCAAGGGTGTAGATTGGAAACGGTTGCTAAGCAACAGAGACTATTATGATCGGCGTCGTTAATTAAAATCCCTTATGTCAATAGCAAGATGTAGGCGGCCTTCCGTCCCAAGATTTCGATAATTAACTGATTTTATTCTGGACTTGCTCTGCTGTATACCAACACCAATCGATCCGACTACAGAAAGATTTTGATGGAGCTTGGCTTCTGTGTGGTAGCTTAGCCCAACTTCTTTTGTACCGTCCAGGGCTCAGGGGAGTGCCGTTGACTCGTTGACTCGTTGACATTAGAAATCCTGGCTGAGTTTCCGAAATCTCGGTCTTGGCGTCCAGAAATGCTCAAAGGTTGAAAATTCATAGAAGCCTCACTCCCAGCATGATCTTCAGAGAACTCATGCCCCTCTCGCTCCACATCTCAGCCGCCTGTCCTTCCTCAAGATGTACAACCCCATTAGAGCAACAGTCTTCCATAAGCTAGGACCCAGGCTTTGAATATTTCGACCTAATTTTCTCCTTGTGGGTTCACGTAGCATCATGAATTCGTAGTGAGTGATGGCTGGTGATGAGCGAGGCAAGCTATTGTTTGCAATTGGAGTGACGCCTTTATCAGTCGTTGAGGCGAGATGATGTGTGGTTTGAAAGAGGTTGAGGACTCATAGGAGAATGCTAAGTGCTGCATGATTTAGAAGTCGTCAAATGGGGTTTCGCTTGAGGTTGATTTCAACCTAGATTCGTGTGTAATTCTCCTTGGCTATCCCAGATATGCAGAGCATACTGAGCGATTACACAGCCACCACTAGAAGGTGAAGAATACGTCTTTGCAAGCTACTCTATGTACATGTTGGATAACACTTTTGATATCAGAGACACTCATACTCTGGATTCCATTAGAAAATAACTCAATGAAGTACATTTGCTTACTCTTAAATCAATACTTTTCCGTGAGCACTATCAAAAGAAAATACGAAGCCATCAGTTATCTAAGCAAACCAGCACTATAAACCGGCAAAAAAGTATTCTTCGCCTTCCAGTGCGTATGGGTTTATCGTAATACTTGAGTCTATGATTATCTAACACATTGGGCTTCTTTGACCCAGGCCACACCTTGTATAGTGCTCCTATCTCTTTTTATTACTTAAATATCATTGTTATATTGCCTATGATTAATAGCCAATCTGCTCAGTTTTCACCAGTGGAATTCGGCCACATTTCCCACGGGACCTTCTACCTAAAAAAAGTAAGGTGGTAGCAATGGAAACTGCATGCGCGGGAAAAAGTCTCAAAAAACCTGCGGCCCCAGCCAGGCGAGGCCAAAACACCGGGACCACATGAGGTGCGGATATTTATCTATATCACTCTTCTTTGTAACAGTCGAGGTCAACTTGATCTAATCCATCATTGCTGTATCGGGTACTAGGTTTGCTCTAGAAATCCACCGGATGACTTTTCCTCTTGATGAAGGGTTTGTGAAAAGAAAGTTGTTGTAAATGCGCTTTTCACATTAGTAGTATAGCGTCATGCACGCAGTATAGCATGCAGAGCCAGACAAATGAAAACAGGTTAGTGATAAATTAGATACCACCTATAGCTATACTCACCCGTAGATTACCTCTAAAAGAGACTAGCTACATCGCTATGTAGAAGAATGTAGGATTGATTAATTATCAAGTGTGAGCAAGGCGCCAGATCAGGACAATTAAATTATTAATTTATTTATTTGATTTTGATTTTGATTTCATTATCCTGATTTGGCGCCCTATGGGCCCATGCAGGTGTCTACGAACTCTAATATTTATATAGGAGGAAACCTTTATAGTTAAAACCCCCCAACTTTTCAATTTATATACACTTAAAAGTTGTGTTACCTTCACGAAGTTAACTAACACTGTTATGTCCAGTGCGGATACCGTCTACTACTTTACTTATGGCAGGAGATCATCTTTCCCCGACTACCCTCTCTCTCACTCATCGTGGCTTCGACTTCAAGCGTCAGTCGAAACTGCTCAGCCTTCCTTCCTTCCTTTTGTATCTACTTCGTAATCCTAGCTATATCTTTCGGGTTATTCAGCATCGCTTCAAATAACCGATTCTCTGCCTTTCTGAGTATCTCCCCTCACCTTATAGCCCAGTCGGGACAGGCCATGATCATGTGCTTGATATTCTGGGACGGATATCCACATTGGCATCCTGGACTGTCTACTCCGGGAACATGTCTTCTGTGCAGATAAGAGTTGAACTCAATGTGCTCACTTCTTAACTGCATGGCTATGTTACTTTGGGCCCTGTTAAGGCTTTTATGGATACTGATAGGTGTTACTCTAGAGGTCATTGCCGTTCTTCCCGTCTTTTCATCTGTATAGAGATTTGCTGCGTTCCAGATTTTGGGATCTACTGTGGCGTGATGGTTAGTAGCTTGTCTTGCCGTTAGTATCGTCCAGGATTTTTCCCATTCTTGAAAGGCTGCGACCTTTCCAGCAGCTTTCTGTCGTGTTTTCGTCCCTATATTCCCACAACAAATTTAAGTATTATCAGGTCCAGTTATGCGGTCATGTGATATATGAGGACTGGGAATTATGCATGCATTGAAGGTGATCCATGCGAACATGTATATAGAAGGGCGGTCTTTCTGGTTGAACATAGATTGATAGCCATAGCGATTTATATCTAATGCAAGATCGAGCCGATAACGTTTACATCATATAAATAATCTGAACATAACCAATGTGCTAGATAGTCTATGACTCAAGTAGTACAATAAAAACCCACTCACAAATCTGAACATAACAACAACAACACAATAAGGACAATAAAAAAACATCATCATTTGGTCAAAAGCGGCACCACGTTCCACGAACGTCCGTTCATAGTTTTCATAACTGCTACCATCTTAATCAGTCCTTATTTTCTGATTCCCCGATTTTTATTCGCTGCGCTTCGGCATGGCGGGTTGGAGAGCCAGAAAGGTGGATTTCGCGGCTGAAAAAATTTTCATGGCACCACCACCACTAACGGCGGCGGAACCGCTGCAATTACGGCTGTAGAGTCTCTCGCGACCTCTACAGGCGTCAACATGGATAATCTTAAGACGGTAGGGTTATTTCTAAACAAGGTCAGAGACAGACTGGTTATCGCAGGCACTGACAAATCTGCGATGCCGATGGTCGAAAATGGGGAGGCACTCGATGCCTTCAAAGCCCACGCTACGATGTTACAATCGAAGCTGAAGGCTTCACGAATGGAAGAACGGATGCTGGCCTTGGAGAAGGCAGTTACGAAGAATCTCGAGGAGCCGTCGCGTAAGACGGCTGCTCCGGCAATACTAGTAATGGGAGGGCGACCCACATACGCTTCCATTGTTGCACCGCCAGCGACTCGAGCGGCAGTCAGGATAAGAATTCAAGGAGCAAACAACATGCAGCCGGAAGAGCTGCTAGACAAGGCAAAACTACATATCGAGGGGGCATACGCAGTTAGGAAGTTGCGGAGCAATGACACGGAGGTGTATGTGCAGTCGGTCTCCCAGCGAGACGCGGCTTTGAGTATGGTGCAGCCAAAGGAGTTCTGCGTCCTAAAGCAGGATTACCCTGTTGAGATATTGGGGATCCCCTTGGGGACATACATTCGAGGCGGAAAAAATTCAGACAATGGCACATTGATAAATAAAATAATGGCTGAAACAAAAGTTCGGATCCCCGAACTAAAGATTAACAGGGTAAGGTGGCTCTACGACGGAAAGGAGCATCAATGGATGGGACGAAACGGCCATATTAAAGGGTCGATTATCTCGAGTTTGCCGACCGAGGAACTTCAACGCGAAGTAATAAGAAATGGCATTGTTTACAATTCGATGCTGTACACAGCCCAGCTCTGGTCACCCCGAGCACAAATCAAGCAGTGCTTCAACTGCTGCCAATGGGGGCATACACAAGCCTCTTGCAACAAGGCAAGCAAGTGTGGTGAGTGCGCGGGCACTCACCAGACCAGGGAATGCCCGAGGAAGTCGGTGCTTTGCTGCAACTGTGGCAAGGCCCATAAATCGTGGCAGAAAAGGGCGTGTCCGAACTTTGCGGAATACAAGGTCAGCGTTCAGAGGGCGTGGTATGAACTCATGGAGAGAACAGCGGAATACAGGAGAGGAGAAAAACTAACTACGGCATCTACAACATCAACTACGGCAAAACCTACAGACGACCAAGGGTTCACACTGGTGTCCCACCAAAAGCCGGAGGTACAAAAGAGAGGGCCAGGACGCCCGCGAAAACAGGTCCTGGTCAACCCCCCACCGCGACTATTCGGACCATCGGGGTCAAATTCAAGACCACAGTCGTCTCTTTTCAGCACGCGAGGGCAGGGAAAGAATGGCGAGGTCCAATATGATTTTAGCTAGTCCTGTCTCGGACTCAAGGCAAATTGCACTTCTTATAGGTAACGAAGGACTATAGATGAAATAAAAGTTGATAGGGGGAGGGGGTTTTTATCGTAATGGTTTCCCCCTCATGTAAATAAATAGATTAGGTTTATAGTCACCTGCATGGGCCCATAGGGCGCCAAATCAGCACAATGAAATCAAATTCAAAACAACACAATAAGAATATAAGAAAATATTCGAATCCCAACCAAATTATTGCCATGACCTCCAAAGTTTATACAAAGGCCCTTGAGTAGTCACAAAAATTCAATTTTATAGAATAGAATAGAATAGAATAAAATTAAATTTAAGTCCCTACTGAGTCTATGACTATGAAGGACTGCCAAAACCAGAAAATACGCCACCAAATTTCATTAATTTTTATATGTGCTTTATTTTCAATTTTTTCCAACAGACACTGAGGGTTTTACCCTAAATACCATTCAGTTGAAGATTTCAAATGAATATGACTATATACTCCACCAACTTTCAATAAAAGATTCCGATACTAACATCTGATCTGATCGTGGTTAGCTTCATGATAATAGTGATAGGGTGATGCAGACGATACAGACGGCGAAAGCGATTAGGAATCCTCAGCGAAGTGAGGACTTTGTTATTCAATCTCGGCTTTGCAGACTCTACAGTGAGAGGTGGAGGTTCGTAGAGGACACCACTGGTTGGGGTTGAGAATAGTCCCCCTTCGCCCTCCAGTTATGCCTGTGTAATCGCTCAGTATGCTGTGCATATCTGGGATAGCCAAGGAGAATTACACACGAATCTAGGTTGAAATCAACCTCAAGCGAAACCCCATTTGACGACTTCTAAATCATGCAGCACTTAGCATTCTCCTATGAGTCCTCAACCTCTTTCTAACCACACATCATCTCGCCTCAACGACTGATAAAGGCGTCACTCCAATTGCAAACAATAGCTTTCCTCGCTCATCACCAGCCATCACTCACTACGAATTCATGATGCTACGTGAACCTACTAGGAGGAAATTATGTCGAAATATTCAAAGCCTGGGTCCTAGCTTATGGAAGACTGTTGCTCTAATGGGGTTGTACATCTTGAGGAAGGACAGGCGGCTGAGATGTGGAGCGAGAGGGGCATGAGTTCTCTGAAGATCATGCTGGGAGTGAGGCTTCTATGAATTTCCAACTTTAGAGCATTTCTGGACGCCAAGACCGAGATTTCGAAAATTCAGCCAGGATTTCTTGTGTCAATGAGTCAACGAGTCAATGGCACTCCCCTGAGCCCTGGACGGTACAAAAGAAGTTGGGCTAAGCTGCCACACAGAAACCAAGCTCATTCAAGATCTTTCAGGCATTCCAGCACGAACCCTGGGAAAGAGTGGGAAGGAGACTAGAAAGGTAGGGAATAAATTTCATCAGTTACCCACCAGTCTTCAGCGCCCAGCTGTCCGGCCTATTTTGACGCTTCAGACAGGTCACTCCGTCTTCGGATTGAGTCCTGATTTCAGTACTAGAAGAGTCCCGTAGCCAGTGGTTTATGCGATATTCCCTGGCTTCTACACAATCGTAAGTGGCCATCTTTTCGTTGGCCAGAGGAGGGAGATAATAAAGGGTAAAGGTCTCCTGTAAGTGTTTGGTCGAATGAGGAGTTGTTAGAGGTGGTACCATTTGATAGGAGATTCACCAGAGGCATAAGATAGGATATACTATTCGCAAAGATGTATTTGGCTTGTATGTAGAGGGGACCTTCATTTTCTATATGGTTTTAGACTAAGGAAGAACAATAGTCAAATAATAATATAGCTTTGTAAATGAATAAGGTATTAGCCTGCAACATATGCATAGATCTAGTCCTATCTGAATGTATGGGTAACCTCTGAAATCCCCAACTTGTTGAGTGAGTCAAATCTAGCCGTCTGGGGAACTCAATTTGATGCCCCGTAGCGCAAATTCCTCCTCAAACTTAGACACCATGCGCCAGAGCTCCTATATTCTCCCCATTCGTGTATATTTCTTGCTTCTCTGACACAGCCTTGACTCGTCCCAATATGTCCTTATCTTATGCCAGTGTAAGATTTCTCTATCAGAGATATCTTCTGGTCACCTACCGTGGCTACCTCGGTTTCATCTTCCATTTATTCCACTGCTATAGCTTCACTACAATACTTCTGCGGATATATCTATCTCAGAAACTTTTTAAACTCTCCATACCTCAGATCTTATCATTTCGCTGGCGCACCCCTAACCGTGGAGGCCGAATACGGATTGAAGAGCTCAAGATCGTCGCATTAGTGACTCAGTCTCTTTCAAATACTGTAGTTTGTGCGCTGGTGAAATCTCGAACGTCTTTTTTTGGGTGGCGCTTCGTCGCAAGTCGAGTTGTTAGTACCCTTGGCCGAGATATACACGAGTTTGTAGCCGGTACTTCGACCGTACTTTCACAGCGCACGACAGTTGCAGTGGAATAAAAGTCCACTTAAAGTTTAGTTGGCAAGTACGACCTTTAGATTATGGATAGCTTCGGTAGGTGGTGAGATGTGTTTGCAGAGGTTCGCGAGATAAGTTAAAATTGAAAAGGACTTCCAGCAAAATTTAAGGACGGGAGGAATGTCAAAATTTCCATACAAACATCAGACTGGTTTAATTCTGTCTGTAGTTCATATCTGGGGTGTAAATGATTGATTTCATCAGGTGGTGTAGACGTTAAATCTTTACAGGTTGGGTGGGCGAACAAAAACTTGCCAACACTATTTGTCGCGACAGCAATTTCCACTAGAATTGACGAGTGCATCCTTTACAGTGACCGAATCTCGGCTTTTGGAGAATATTCCACTTTCAGTTGCGTAGAGTACATCACTGACAGGTGTTCAGCCTTCGTACTCCCAAATGTGAATAGTCTCGCCAGGGCATAGAGCAGATGACTGCAGCTTTGCGCCAACAATTGGCCTTTGTTCGTTCCACTTAGTTTTTCCCACAGCCACAAGACCACTTTTCCGAGGCTAACACAAATTTAACACGTGCATCTATCATCATGTTCTCAATTGCACGTCGCAGGGCCTTAGAGACTTCTGGACCTCTTAAATTGTTATTCTACCATAGATCTATTTGTTCCAGTAATCCAAGATTACTTACACGGGCTTTACGACAATCATTTCACTCAGCCGGACCAAGCCTTGATTCTTTATATGATGGAACACGTAAGCTTGTTGACAGTCCCTCTCAACCAGCCGGATCTACGACACGAACTATTCCCGAACCTACCGCAAGAAATAGTACCTCAGATATCCCCACGAAACCGAAGCTCTCATTTCGCTCTTACATATATGCCACGCTCTGCCTATTGGTTGGCTCTTTAGGCGGGAACTTCGTCAGTGCTGTCATCACACCACCGCTACCTCCGGTACCAAATACACCGCAGGACTGCCTTATGAAAGAATATCTCCACGAGAAAGCTGAGGCACTACCGCTTGTGCAATCTTTAACTTCTGACCCGCTCTGGGTGAGCGAAGAGCTAAGCGATCGGCTCGCCACCACAGGACCTCTAGCGGGGTCACGGGCGCTAGGTGGTTATCTGAAGACGTTTCGCCATTCTCAGACGGGTGAAATCGTCCAGGTGATCTGGATTGGGCCTGCAGTAGCAGGATGGCCAGGAGTTACCCATGGGGGCCTAACTGCTACGATTCTCTATGAGATAGCTTCATTATGTGCTTTAAAATCCTCAAAAGATCCGGTAACTTTTGCATCCCAGTTTGACTTGGATTATATTAAGCCTGTTTTAACGAATAACTTCTATGTGGTACGGGCCACTACTGCTTTCGGTGAGGATAAGCAGCAACATGTATCTGGAAGTTTGGAAACCATATCAGGATCAGTGTGCGTTGAAGCGTCTACGCGGTTCCTTGTCACTAGGGACCATACAAGCCAATAAAGAATGCAAAATTTTGAGACAAAAATGTGCTATTCATTTTGTACTCGCGGCCCGTTCGAGATAGATCATCGATTTAATTTAAAAATTTTGAAATTAATTTTAAGGCCTTATCCAAAGCCATCGAGTTTCACCCTCTTTCCTTGTAAAAAGCTGCGACAAAGACGTAACATAGTAACTCTCTGCCTATACGTCGAATTTCCTGCTAATCCATCAAAAATTCATCAACCAAGTCACAATGGTAATTCTAGTATCAGTTATACTAAATTACCATCTCTTCCAAGCCGTCACAACTCTCACGTTCTCATTTTAGACGGTTGGCGCGTGTTCTATAATCTGACCCTTTACAGTATGGGAACTTTGTGGAATGCGGTTTTTATACCTCATGTGATGGAATATGAAGGATTAGTAAAAAAGGGATTGACTTCCAAAAGTGAGGAAAATTTTAAGGACATACATAGAACTGTGATAGGGTCTTAGTACATGTAACATTAATAATAAACCAAAAAGATCTGAAGGGCGAGACTGAATACCTGTATGCGGTATACACTTCGAATATGGATCAGGGCAAGACCCTCAATATCAATTGGAAAATATTGAAATCAAACATATATAAAAACTAATAAATTCTGGTAGCAATTTGTCTACTTTTAGCAGTCCTTCATAGTCATAGACTCAGTAGGGACAAAAATATAATTCATTTCAATTCGAATATGGAAGTGAAATATTCTCCCACACCCAAGTCCAATCAAATTTCGCAATATCGAACTAGTTGGCCTACGAGCTAATGATTTACTTCTCTTAACCTTATCAATAGCCAAACTCAACAAGGTTGATTCAGGCCAAAGCCTCATCAAGTCTGCAAGTACGAACTAGTGCGTCTTTATTTGAATAACCACACATCTCGTCAAATCAGTCTCTAACCTCATATGGCCTCTACATACATGCCCACAAGGATTTGAATACCCGCCGGAGGAAATAATGGTCACGCACAAATCTAGCAGTTAGATATTCGGGATGGACTTGAGAGATGTTAGGATATATATGCAGAAAAATGTAGACGAAGGATACAATCTTGGAAAGGATTATGTTTCGATTTTTGGACAAGAATTTTTGAAGTTGAGCATTGTGCGCTTCACGAATTCGACCACGAGAGTGGAGGCGACATTATAAACAACGCCACGGTTGGATGATACAATGATACATCATCTGGGAAGGGTTTTCAAGTAGAGTCTGCATAGCTTGGACACATGTCCCACATGAGACAAGACACCGTTGATTCGGATCCGACAAAAGTGAACTACATTCCTCACGGTGCTCGTGTTCATGGATGACAAAGGGATACTTAGATAATAAAAAGTTATGAGTTTTCCTTTGGTGGATACTAGCGGAGGAGGGTCGACTGTTTGCATGAGTAAAAATACGTCACATTGATATTTTCGAATGAAATCCAGAGTATGAGTGTCTCTGATGTCAAAAGTGTTATCCAACATTTACACAGAGCAGCTGGCAAAGATGTATTCTTCACCTTCCAGTGGTGGCTGTGCAATCTCTTGGTGTGCTCTGCGTGTCTGAAATAGCCAAGGAGAATTACATATGAATCCAGGCTGAATGCAACCTCAAGCATAACTGTCATGGTTCTTATCATGACTCTCTTTAAAAGGGTGAAAATGTGCCTAAGCAGCGGTGGGGGGTCTAGTTGTCATAGTAACCCAATTGTACAGGAATGGAAAGGACTGGTGTTGTTATTGACACTAGCGTCGAGCTAGTCCGAAGAGACCCTTAAGTAGTCCTCGTTCACCTCTTTAGAGGGCGAACGACGTTTAGTTAGATTTCCATATCTTGTTTGCATTCTATCTTGTCTACGTTCCATCTTACGTATCTTGTTCATATCTTGACCCGTGACTTCTATCTTGAACAGGGGGACTATTCTCAACACCTGTCAGTGGTGTCCCCTACGAACCTCCAGCTCTCACTGTAGAGTCTGCAGAGCCAAGATTGAGTAACAACCTCATCACTTCGATGAGGATTCCCAGTCGCCTTCGCGATCTGTATCGTCTTCATTTCTCATCACATCCCCCTATCACCATTATCATGAAGCTTACCACGATCAGGTCAGACGTTAGGGTCGAAGCCCTTCTTGTCACCAACCCTTGATCATGGAGGAAAAGCCATCCGATGAGTTTCCGGAGCGAACCCAGCACCCGATACGGAGATGGTGGATTGGATCAAGATGGCCTCGAATGCTACAAAGAAGGGAGATATAGATGAATATGCGCACCTCATGTGGTCCCGGTGTCTAGGCCTCGCCTGGCTGGGGCTGCAGGTTTTTTGAGACTTTTTCCCGCGCACGCAGTTTCCATTGCTACCATTTTTATTTTTTTTGGGTAGAAGGTTCCGTGGAAAAGGTGGCTGAATTCCACGGGTAAATACTGAGCTGAATGGCTATTCATCATGGGCAATATATCAATGATCTTACAAGTAACAAGAGAGGACAGGAGCACTGTACAAGGTGTGGCCTGGGCCAGAGAGGAGCCCAATGTGCTAGATAGTCGAAGACTCAAGTAGTACAATAAAAACCCACTCACTCACTCACTCTATCTTGAATACTCTCTCGCCCCGTAACAATAACCCCATTTGACAACTTCTCAATCATGCAGCACTTAGCACTCTCCTCTGGGTCCTCAACCTCTTTCAAACCACATATTATCTCGCCTCAACGACTGTTAAAGGCGCCACTCCAATTGCAATAGGCGATTTGCCTCATCAAGAATCAGCCATCTTACACCACCAAGTTATGATGCTATGTTTACCGGTGAGGAGAAAATTAAGTTATAATGTACAAAGCTCGGGTCTTTGTCTACAAAGGACTGTTGCTCTAAAGAGCCTTCAGATCTTGAAGGAAGACAGGCAGCTGGGACGTGGGACTATGGGGTGAAGAGGTCACAAATTGGTATACTGGGACTCGTATTTTTCGGATGTTTTCGACTTAAAAGTGTTTTTGGTCACCAAGACCAGGATTTCAGATAGTGCTACGAAAACTTCAAAACAGGCAGCAATGGAAGATCTTCTGGTCTGCTTCCTGATGGTCATCTCTATTATGATTGGTCTATGATATGGGGAACATACATATGTGTTATGGACATGACGTGATGTCAATATAGTCACGTAAGATACTCAACGCGTGTGTAACCATGGTTACTTTGTTGCTTACCATTCTATTGCCTGTTTATCATAGGTGAGGTTTTAAGTTCCTAGGATGGTAGGGTGATAAAAATGTGAATATACGGAAATTGTAGGTCACGATGTCTCGGGATTTCTGCTATATCTTCTATATAGTGAAATCTTAAGACAGTGTGTGACTCCCCCTCTAAAATTACAGGATGTGTCTAGTGTATACAGGTTTATAGCTTAGTGTGTATTATGCATAAAAACTGGGGTACACGTGACAAATTATAATACAATATTTATGATCATGGATCCTCATAGGTCTGACTGTTACCGGGCAACCAGGTATTATTAAAGAATAGAGGCCTGCCTGCCCGGTTGTTTGTTGACATATATATGTTTTTTTTTGTATCTATTTTATTATCTATCTATCGATCATCATATCAGTCCTAATCCATAAATTCTATAATTGAATGCAATCCTTCCATCACTGCAACCTCATAACCTTTTATAATATGTGCTAAACTTTAGTTACGATAGTTTAGTTTCAGTGAATGTATGTATAGAGATGTGAATTGGTTGATTGCAATAATATATTATGGGCAGGTAAAGCTCTCGTCTTATACCCTAATTAATACACTAACAGGCCAGTCATGCAGTTCATCTAATGCGCATTAAGTATGAGCCTGATTGACCTATGCGTCGACCAGGCATTGCAGATGATCCATCCTGTATCCTCCCATGCAACTACCATTCCTGATTCATGCAGAATCTAGAAATGCTCAATGCTCTGTAATGACCTAATGCCTAACTATGCACTTGCCCCAGTTCTACCATGCCCATACCAGCTGAGCATAACACATCCTCTGTTGATAACGACTCTTTCTCAGCTTCTCATTGAATTGCCGCAGGTGATTTAACCTTTGTAAGTGCTTTAGCTAGTTGGAGGCTTGAAGGCACATAGTTGGCAGTTATTTTCCCATTTTGAAACTGTTTGCAACAGTAGAAGTTTCTGAGAGCTATATGTTTCAAACGCCTATGGTTATCGTGATTTTTGATGAGTGAGATGGCCGCTTGATTATTTTGGCAGCTTGTGGGCCGATTATTCCTATATCCTTCGATGGCTATCAAATGCAACCTTTATGTTCTATCACTCCTAGGTTTCTCAGTGTAAGGATTCCTCTCCCGATCCTCCCGATCCTTCCGATTCTTCCTTCGCCATATAATTTTACCCTTCTTCTCATGTTGTTATGACAACAGTATAATCCTTTACATATGGGATCATGTTGATATTAGGTTAATGTCTATGTTATGATGAGCTTGTTGTAAAAAATCTGAGTTCATAACTGCACGCACCATCAGGGGATAACCGTGCACCAATTAAGTTAACCCCTTAGAATCTGATCACTATTGCCTCCTGATTGCTACACACTAACATCAACGTGTTCACTATAATAAGGACACCATTGTAGTTACTCTAGCTTTCATAGACAATAACATATGGAGGAACAAGGGTTGGAACTTCTGTATATAGATAGGACCTTTTTACTCTTAGTATCCACATCAACATCTACAATTCACTACCATTGAATCATCTTACTCTGTCCAAGTGATCTATTGAATTCTCCCATACCTATCAGTATTCTACTCACAAGGTGACGTCTCCCTATCCATCGCCCTCAGCCTTCCAATAGGTTATGAGCCCGGGTTCGCCGCTCAAACTGCACCACTCATCATACTAAAGCACCACAAGATATGCCTACCACAGTCACTATCAACGACATCAAGTCCGGCCTCCCGACTCTTCTCGGAGCGTCCAACTCTCGCCGATGGTACAATACTTGGTACGTCTCTTTACGAGGTGCTGGACTATGGTTAGTAGTCGATGATGTTAAAGTTATGATCTTGAGCGAATATGGAGGTTATAGCGGAATCAGTGTCGGCGGTTAGACCGATACAGTAAGTCTCGTATGAAGTTTTAGAAGGAAGAATTGACTGGAAACAAGTGTATTGAGATGTATGGTTCTGAGTAAACTGATCTGATAAGAGTGAGATTGCGTGTGCGCATATCTTATCAACTGAGGTTTTTCTCAAGGCACTGTATTATCGGTTTTCCGTAGGGTACGAGTTGGGTGCAAGTAGGTTATAGATGTGGAGGATAGTGGTGATTCCTAAGAGTAGGAGGTATAAATCAGCGTGAGGTATAGGGTTCACGGAAGAGGTAAAGGTAAAGTAAGTAATGGGAGAGGATGGTACAATAACGGCGGTCTTCTTTAGAGAAGAGATAAGTAGGTGAACAATAGGTATGAGTATAAACAGAAGACGTTGCGTGAAGAAGAATACTTCTTCACGCTGAGTATATATGTACATCAGATAATAGGACAGCCCTAAGCACTGTCTCGAACAGTGATACTACGTAATTCCTATGAAACGACCCTATGTTCCTGTGTATGTCCTAATTGTTTAGGAACTCAATCTAACACTGCGTTTTGTTTTGGCATGGAACTCCCCATGAAACACCATCCTAGCTTCTACTGTGTTTATCCATGAAAGTTTTTGACCAGTATTTATCAATCTCCATGGATCATAAATTATGATCCCTGTAGATGTAAATCTATATAAGTACAGATATATGAGCCAGGAATATAAAGCTAAATACATGTGTGTCGGTAATAGATCCGAGAGAACTATAACCTGCATTTGAGACACAGTCATCTGCTGGAATGCTAGTGTGAAATAAATGCCAATGTACGTTAAACTTTCCGTGAGGAATGTGCTGATGACAATGATATAGGAAGGTGAATATGATAACCTAATTAGCCGGACTTACAAATGAGTTATCCTTGGCATTCCAGGATATACGATATTTCAACAGATGATGGGGATAACAAAGAATCACGTCCCTCCCGAGTTAAACGTGGAGGTACGGAGACAATAGAAGACCTACAGTTTAACTATGACAAAAGAAACGATTCCGCACATGCTCTACTCGTCTCTGGAGTATCTGAAGACCTCCAAGACCTAGTCAGCTCTGTCGCGGATGAACAAGAATCAGCCCGTGTTGCAATGCGCCTGCTGAAGACAAAGTTCGATCATGAGACTACAACATCAACTCTAAACCTCTTCACCAACTTTCTCGACCTGAAGATGGATGACAGAGATGACTTGTCCAATCATCTATCCAACTTTGATACATCCTTCCACCACATCCTATCAAGATGTGCCCAATCCAAACGACCGGAATCCAAAGCGCTCAAAGATTTCCTATCAGTAGAGCAAGTCCGAACAATGTGCCTCTTTCGATCCCTCCCGCCTTCAATGGAAAACGTTGTCGACAATCTGTCAACAAAAGACGGTCTCAAGTACGCCGATATAAGTGCCCATTTGTCTGACCTCATCTCCAAGAAGACTTCGACAACTAATCCTCCATCCAAGGCATACTTTTCATCCAAAAATATTGGTAAGGGAAAGGGAAAAGGAAAGAACAAAGGGATCAAAGAGTGCAGTTGGTGCAAGAAAAACGGATTTCCCTATAAAGGTCATGAACACAGGGAGTGTCAGAAACTCAAGGAAATGAAGGAATCCTCTAGAGGCCGAGCATCAGATAACATAAGGCCAAGTAACTGTGCAAATGCTGTCAGTAATCACCATTTAACGAACGATTACTGCGGTGCAAGTCACGTGATCAGCGAAAATGCCTTTGCTGCCTCAACCTCTCCAGCTCCTTCACACTAGATCCTTGACTCTGGATGCACAACCCACATGACTTCATGTAAGGACCTTTTCTCTTCAATTCATAGACAAAAAGGTACTGTAACAATAGCCAGTGGTGTGCAAATCCCTGTCCTCGGATGTGGAACTATACATCTCGACTTGCTTACTAGTTTCGATAAGAGACTCTCGGCAACACTCGACAATGTCTTATATGTTCCCGACTTAAAAGGTGGAAACTTGATATCCGAAAGTAAATTGGAAAGGAACGGATATGAAATTAATTCAAAAAATGGACAACGTCGTGTACTAAAAGATGGACAAGAATGGATGTATGCTGCATTGGACAACATGGGACACTTTGTAATCAGGGAGTTTAGCAATTCTACTTTATTTACTTCTTACATGGACGCGCACTTGTGTTTTGGCCACCCAGGTCAAAATGCCATGTACCATCTTAAGGAGCGATATCCTGACCTGATACCCAAGAGACCAGACCACTTCCATTGCCCATTGTTATAATAACGAGGCTATATAGGAGCGGGATGATGGATGCTACTGGGGAACTCGTACTTGCAGTAGGTCTCTATTATCAATGTCGCGTGTGTTCTCTTTGTATGTAAGACTTGAATTGTATATTAAGGAAACTTAGTTACAAGTGAATGAACGGAGGTCAAGTCCTCCTTATATGTCGTTCCAGACTTACTGTGTTGTCCACAGCCCCGTGCTAGAACATTCCCTTTGTTACATCATTTCTCTCCTAGGAGAAATGTATCTCTCGCTCTCCCTGATTCCATCGGTCTCTGGCTAGTCCCATTAACCCTGTTTCATCGAGATCTGGTTGGCTCCATATTGCCAATGCACGCATTGCACACTAAACCTATACGGTTTAGCTCCACCGTCACGTGCACTAACCGCGACGTGGCCCCAAGCGTCTGCCCTGGCAATCTACGTGGATTATACAACACCCATCATGTATTCTCTCCAAGTCCACCCACGTCTCCCTGAAAGCAAGAACCAGTCGATCAGAAAAGCCTTTTGACATAATCCACTCTGACCTCTCTGGAAAGTTTTCAGTTGATTCTCTTGGCGGAAAACGATACTACATTACTTTTATCGACGACTATTCTCGGCATGCTTGGGTCTCCTTTCTTAGAAACAAGAACGACACCTACTCAGCCATCAGAAATTTTGTCCATCAAATAAAGAATCAGTACGGGGTCACCATCAAGAAATTCTTCTCTGATAATGGGGGAGAATATGTTGATGGAAGAGTCGAGAACTTCTTAGGTGAATGTGGCATCGATCTCTTGAAATCTCCTGCATATTAACACGAATCAAATGGTGTTGCAGAACGTTTCAACAGAACAGTTGTCACCAAAGCTCGAACCATGCTTCTTGACTTTCCCAAATTCCTCTGGGCAGAATCAATAGCCACCGCGGTCTACTTGTATAATTGAACACCTCACCGGACTATCGAATATCGATCTCCGCTTGAACTAGTAGATGAAATACCTCTACTGACGGTCTCACATCTTGTTAGAAACATCGCGCAATGAAATGGGCGCAATATTCATGGAACAAAAGTAGAAGTTGACTAAAAGAGTGTCATGTTCGGATTACGGCTAAAAGTGTGGAAAGTGTGCGCTACAAGTACAAGTGTAAGCGACACGTAGGCTAAGCCACACCATAAACGAGTGTGGCGCCATCTAGGCATAGAAAACCCCCAATAGCCTCCTTGTGCCCACGCCATACAGCCGCTCGTATATCTAATAGGCAGCCTGAAGCGCTACCATATTACCCATTCCAACCTCTTAAACACACACAAGATCGTGTTGGGAACCTAGACAAAATGGAGGGCCCATACGTCCACAACACTCCGTGTCTCCATTTCCAACACATCTCCATCACTTTGGCTGCAAGGTCTTCGTTCATATCCCAGATGAATCCAGACCCAGTGGATCAAAATTGCAGCCAAGAGCCATGGAAGGATACTTTGTAGGATAGACAAATTCGAGCAATATATTTCGAATATATATCCCGAACAAACGGTCAATTCAAGTAACTCGACAAGTCCTTTTCCTGCCCAATAAAACAGGGGAAGCAACTCTCGACTTACTTCAATCAAAAATTGGAGATGAACATCCGGGCCACGCGCCACCCTCTCCTACTCGAACCACCCCATGCGCAACATTCGATACTCCAACTCGTCCCCAAACTCCTGATCCATCAAATTTCCCTGGATCCTTTGTTGATACTCCTGAAATACCACAGCTTCCACTACCAATGACACCACATGAACCCCTGTGTGAGCCAGAAGTTCCTAGAGCGCCTCGTCGGGATCACCGAAAACTCTTGATGAGAAGAGAAACTGCCATCGAGCCCCGACAAGAAGGGCTAGTCTCAGATAATTCGCAAGATAATTCGCATGATAATCCGAAAAGAGGAACTAGAGAACAAAGACAAGCTGATCCTGGCCCCGGAATGGTGCCAAACACACAACGGTATCAAGCGTACGCTGTCACTGTGGAACCTAGAACTTATCAGCAGGCTATTCAGGCAAATGATTCGGAACAGTGGAAAAATGCGATCACGGAGGAAATGGACGCCTTAAATCAAAATAATACTTGGGAAGTTGTGCCGATCCCGAGAGATCGAAATGTGGTGGGGAGTAAATGGGTGTTTAAAATTAAGCACAAGGCTGACGGATCAATTGACCAATACAAGGTTCGACTTGTTGCAAAAGGGTTTTCCTAACAACCTGGTACCAATTATGACGACACTTACGCACCTGTAGCACGCTTTGACTCCCTCCGCCTCCTGCTCGCCTCGGCCACCCACAACGGATGGACTCCACGTCAGCTCGACGTTAAATCAGCATTCCTATACGGAAAATTAGACCGAGAGATATACATGCAGATCCCTGATGGGTACAGGACATCTGGAAAATGCTATCTCTTGCGTAAAAGTATTTATGGTTTGAAACAGTCCCCTCTTGTCTGGTATAGCACTCTATCTGCCGTACTACAAACAGATGGATTCACTTCAACCAATTTCGACCCGTGCGTCTTCGTTGATCTCAATAGGAAAACATATATTGCCATCTACGTCAACAATATACTGATGTTCGGCTCTGACAAAAAGATTTTAGACAACCTCGAGAAGACACTACATTCGAGATTTGAATGTACTGACCTCGGTACAGTTCACTTTATTCTTGGGATCTAAGTCGAAATCACAGAAAAATACCTATTGCTATGCCAACAGTCATACATACTAAAGGTTCTCGAACAATTCGGAATGGTCGATTGTCATCCAGTAGGCACCCCTCTCGACCCTGGAACACAGCTTCGAAACGGTACTCCCGAAGAAGAAATTGACGATCCTACCACCTATCAATCCATCGTTGGATCTTTGATGTACGCTTGCATTGCCACCCGACCAGACTTAGCGCATACCGTGACGCTACTCTCTCAATTCTCTTCATGTCAAAACAGCACGCACCTCGCAGCAGCTAAACGAGTACTCCGATACCTCAAAGGAACAGCTAATTGGAAACTACACTACCCTCACAGAAATGATCTTACCCTTCACGGATTTACTGACTCCTCATATGGAAACTTCATTGACGACAGAAAATCTTGTGCTGGATACAAATTTCGCCTAGGGGAAGCAAGCATTAGCTGGAGCTCCAAGAAACAAAAGACAATCGCCTTATCAACAACAGAAGCCGAGTATATGGCTATGTCTGATACTGCCCGTCATTTTATTTGGACAATAAATGCTCTATCGGAACTCAAACAGCCTTACAAACCGATCATGCAAGCTGATTCAAACGGAAGTATAGATCTCTCACAAAATAATAAAGAATCTCAACGCTCTAAGCATATTGATATCAGATATCATTTCATTCGCTCTCATATTGATACAACCTTCAAGCTTGAATATGTTTCGTCTAGAGATAACCTTGCTGTATGAATATTGGCGTTGGTAGGGTACCTATGAGAGAAGTATACGGATATTAGTCACGTGGTGTCAGTGCGGCGTTGGGGTTTACTTCCGTTCTGTATTCATGATAGAGATAGATAGATATATGTTTTCTAGATCAATAACTCTGTTACCCACTCTTTGTGCTAGCACATAATCTTGAACCGGTGATAAACCGACACTGATCAGTGTTCCATCTTATCGGTCACAGATCCGTACGCGGTATTCATACGAAGGAACGTCCCTTGGAGTTGTCGACCCCGTCTGAACTGAGCTCCGACGTGTCAAATTTAAGAAGTATTAAGTATTCGCTCTTCTTACTTCCGCGTCCATTAACGCATTTTGTCATTCAAGCATTAACCAGGAGAAATTCCCTAGTCTTGCTCCGCGTCTATCACGCAAAAATCAAGCAATGTCTGCCAAGCCATCCTCTTCTACTCCACTTAAATTCGACTCTGACAAAGCAATAACAATATATGTCCAGAATAGGCTGGATCTCTACAGAGCGAAAGGTGTACGAGATGACCCTCTATGGGAAAGATGGGTGGAAGACTTCGAGGATTGGGATGTTAATCTCTTTAGCAAAGTTGACTCGGAACTCAGGAGAGAATTCCGAGATTATCTCATTTCCCGAGGAATATATATGACACCAAATCCGAAGGGAAAACATATTGATCAACAACTTGCAGCAGAAGTCAAGAGAGATGATTTCCATGAATGGACTCCCGAAGAAATCGCATTCTATCAAAAGAAGAACCCATTAGGGGTAAGCTCACGGTGCGACCCAAAAGACCCAAGCTACAGGGAATACGAACGTACAATCCAAGCAGCGTTGGATTATGAAAGGACAAGAGGGAACTTGCGCAAAGAAATTAAAGAAGAAGATAAGGATATCTCAACTAAACAGGAAGGTAAAGAGCCTCAAAGCAACTCTCCAAGTCATGGAGACGAGGGAAACAAATATGGACGCAGTGATAGTGACAAAGACAATTGTTCCTCGTCAAACGCACCAAATCAGTAACCATACCCACAAAGAGATAATTATCTCCCATGGGAAGACCGTCCACTCCATAAAAGCAGGCAATAAGAATCCCTTGTCAAAATGTACAAAGACGAGGACAAATATAAAGACGGGACTGACAGTTTTGATTACAAGCGAAAAATATTTTTCAATAACTGCAATAATGCTTGTGTTGAGAAGAGGCAGTTCAAAGACGCGCTCGCCATAATGTTTGCTGGAGATGCTTGTGAAAAATACCTAGATTTAACACTGCATATTGAGGATATGTCATTTGATGAACGTTGCGATTTAATAAAGTCGCACTACGAGACAGTCCATTGGATAAATAGAAGGGAGACAATCTGGAACACTCTTAACCTGATCGAAGAAATGCGAAATTGTCTAGATAAGCTCCAAGCATTTAACAACCTTGAAAGGGAGTTACGTCGTGTTCAAAGAGGACTGGAAGCACACTCTGGAGACGCTGCTTTACGAACTAGGATTACCAATGCTTGCTCTGGAGTAGTTGATTTACACTTCGTATTATTCTCACCAGCAAAGACTGCTGAAGGTGTTTGCGCCGATATCCGAGCCCGCTTCATGCAACTTTCTTTATCAGGTACACCAACCAGCCAATACACGCAGCACGAACTCAATGAGTGCCAGAAAAGTGATAATTCCTATCTAGCAGAGCGTCAATACCAAACTGCTAGGGGATCTAGAAGAGGCCGAAGTGGTAAGTTTTTTCATGGCAGGGATAGAGTCAGCAGTAGAATGGAAGGATCGAGTGCTTCATCATCCTGGGTTAAACGCTGCCTGATTTGTAAGAAGGCGAACTGTTGGTCAACAAATCACTCTGCAGAAGAGCGACAGGCAGCATTTAACAAAGTCAAGAAAATCTATCCGTCAAAAGATGAAGACGCTGTTCGGCAATTCATCGTCCAATTCGAAGGGCAATCCACAGATACGGAGTTATATCAGTTCCTAACCATTGAGGAACTGCCTGATGAAAGCGAATTCAGCGATGAGCACGGGTATGACAACGTCGACCAATATCTATTCGAGGAAATTGGAGTAGAAAATGCTGTTGCCTATCTTCAAGAACAAACTACGAGACATAAGTTTACAGCACCTAGAATGAAATATGCGGTATCGGAGCAGGAACAGGGGTTTATTTTTAGGGTAGACTCTCTTAATATTGATTTGGACTTACACATTAACGTTCTTGACTCGGAGATAGAAACAGCCGAAAAAGTACACCTACTCGGGAAAGTTTTTTCTCTACAAACAATGAAGGATGATAGATACGACAATCGAGTCTTCCATGAAGTTTTGGTTGATACAGGCGCTGCTGGGCGGTCTACAGCTGGAATTGGACAGGCCAAAGCGTTGCAGCAAATTCAAAAGGAGTTTAAGGTTGATAAAACAAGGGCTGGGGAGGTAAAAATCTCGGGAATTGGGAGTGGCGTATTTATTTCTATTGGTTCAGTTACTCTTGATACGCCCATCGGCAAAGTTACTTTTCATATTTTACCCTGCAACACACCTTTTTTACTTAGCCTACAAGATATGACTCGTCTTGGCGTTACTCCAGATGTTCTGAAAAATGCCATGATGAAAGATCAAAGACCAGTAGCAGCTCTCATTCGAAAATACGGTCACTTATGGATGACCCTCAATCACATCCAGTCATTATTCATTTACGAAGCTGACCAACATCCTATTTGTTACTTGACAGAGCAACAAATAAGAACCTGTCATCGTAGATGGGGGCATCCAACCGCTACAAGAATGTGGAAGATCTTTCGACGAGCCGGCCATGATGTCGATATCAAAATAATTAACCAAATTTCCAAGTTCTGCGAGGACTGTCAGTTAAACGCTAATCGGCCCCTTCGTTTCAAATTCACCCTTACTAACAAAGACGTACCGTTTAATCATACAGTCTACGTTGATGTATTGCACTTAGAAGACGGCCCTGCTGTACATTTAGTAGACGCTGGAACCAACCTAGGATCTGCAGATTTCCTTACAGGTACTGAGAAAGAAGGAGCAACATCTATCTGTAATTCAATCGATCGCTGCTGGAACAACGTCTACATAGGTCCACCTGAAAATCTAATACATGATGCCGGCAAGAATTTTGCGTCCGCAGAATTTTGCACAACTGCTTCAGGATGGAAAACACATGTGGTTGAAGTCCCTATAGAAGCTCATCACTCTATCGGAAAAGTTGAGCATGCACATAAAGATCTTCGTCGTGCTTATTCTATTTTCAAGCGACAATTTACTGGACACAATGTAAACCGGCATTCAATTTTAAAGATGGCAGTTAAGGCGCTTAATGACACCGCAGGACCGGATGGTCTCATTCCAACACTTTGCGCGTTCGGTGCCTATCCCCGAATTACTTGGGACGATGGTCCAGCACCAGTGGCTAAAGAGAGGGTGGAAAATATGCGTAAAGCAATGGAAGAGCTTCAAAAATATCGTGCTACTCAACTTGTAAATAAAGCCAAAGATATGCGGAACGGTCCACAAAATCATCACCTTCAGGATGTCTCCATCGGAGGAAAAGTGAGAGTGTGGCGTGAAGCAACCAAGAGCTCAAGAGGCAAGTGGACAGGACCTTTTGAGCTATACAACAAAGAGGGCGAGACAATCACGGTAATTATCAATAAAGAAAAGAAAAACTTCCAATTGACATCAGTCAAAAAGTGGTTTCATGATGACAATACTAATAACCTTGATAACAGTAACTTGAAGCAGCCGGCAACAGGTTTAGATAGCCAAACAGAACTTGAACCAATGCCACCGCACCCACTAAGGCGCAGCGGAAGAGATGGAAGATTTGCTGGTCAATATCCATCTGATGACCATTTCGTACCTTGCCTAGAACAACATTCTCCTGTATACCTTTCTCAAGATGAAGAAGCGATTCGGCTTTCCCTAGAATTACGCTCAAAGGGCCTTATTACCACCCCTGGACCACCGTTCTCTGCCTCAAACAAAAAGGAGATAGATGGCCTAATTGCCAGTAAAGTTTTCCGCTTCATGCCTTGGAATAAGTCGTTACTGGGAAAACGAATATACAAATGTAGAATTGTCAAGGCAATTAAGGGCAAGGAAACGATCAAGCCTTTTAAGAAATCTCGTTTGGTCGTTCAAGCATATAATGACCAAGATAAGTCTCTAGTACTAACCAGTCACCTACCGTACAAAGAGCAAGTCAACGCCTCATTTTTTGTTTTGCAATCTGCTTAATCTTGCAATTTGACCAAATTTATTTCTTCGGGATATTCAGCAAGCGTACACGCAGTCAAGGACTCATCTTGTTAGGGATTTTTATTGCTGGCCTTCCCCAGAAATTATCAAAGCTATGGATCTACCGGCAGATACAATCATGCACATTATCAAACCTCTGTACGGTATTCCAGAAGCTGGCAACCACTGGTTCGACACATGGATCAAATACCTTACAAAAGAATTAGGCTTAAAGTCATCTTGCTTTGATCCGTGTCTACTTGTGACCCACGTTGAACCTTTCAGTATTACAGGCATGCAAGTTGACGATACGCTTTTTCTCGGAACTAAGGAATTTCTAGAGCTCGAAGACGAAAAACTAAATAAGGCCCAGTTCCCTGCGAAGCCTATTGAGCGATTATCTGATACCAACCCACTGCAATTTAACGGTCTATTGATCTCACTCTGCGACAACTCTTTACACATACAAACTAATGGTCAAGGTAAGAAAATCAAGTTGGTCAATGTAAAAGATCCAAACAGAATCGATATTTACAAGAGACAAAGAGCTCTTGGAGCCTGGATTTCATCTAATTGTCAACCACTAGTCGCCTTTAGATTGTCAAGAGCAGCTCAGCATCAAGAGCCAGGAGACCAGGAGATCATTGAACTCAATAAAGCTCTTCACGAACAACAAATCGACCCAAGCAAGGGATTAAAATACGTCAACCTAGATTTGAATAAGTTAAAAGCTTACTGTTGGGTTGACGGCTCATTTGCTAATAACAAAGACCTCACCTCTCAGATAGGCTTTGTAATTACACTTGGAAATGAGAATTTTGGAGACAATGATTTCACATTTCGAGGCAATATCATTCATTGGAGTTCAACCAAGTGCAAGCGAGTAACTCGAGCCGTTCTAGCATCCGAGCTATATGCAATGACTCATGGCGTTGATATTGCAATCCCACTCTGCATGACAGTCAATCAGATGATGGGCCAACTTGGTCTACCTGTAGTTCCATTAATTATCTGTACCGACAGTCGCAGCCTATATGAATGTTTAGTGAAGCTTGGAACAACAAAAGAAAAACGACTAATGATTGACGTTATGGCAATACGTGAGTCATATGAGTGAAGAGAGCTAGCAGAGATCAGGTGGATCAATGGTAAAGATAATCCAGCAGACTCTATGACGAAAGAAAATGCTACCTCGGCCCTAAGGACACTTATTGAGACAAATAAACTTACAGTTAGACTGGAAGGATGGGTAAACCGGAAGTGAATGCACAATGGCAAATAAAAACTCGTATTTTGGGATGAATTACTTTCTTTTATATTTACTGAGTTCGACATTTACCATTTAAAGAGTTGTCAGTGTATGAATATTGGCGTTGGTAGGGTACCTATGAGAGAAGTATACGGATATTAGCCACGTGGTGTCAGTGTGGCGTTGGGGTTTACTTCCGTTCTGTATTCATGATAGAGATGTCACGTTTAACCCTAGCTGACTAAGGTGGTTAGCATAAGCAAATAAGCGAGGTACAATAAGTAGAATGGTCCTCTTGGACTTCTTGTAGCTTCGTGATCAATTTATCTATTAATAAGGACATTGTCCTATTTCGTGACATATTGATCACCATCTAGCTGAATTTTACTTGATAACGCATCTTTCTCCAAGTCATGGACAATTTAACCTCCCAACCCGTTCCCATACCTAATTTCGCATCCTTCAGACGGGCCGAGCCCACAACCGAATCTTTTAATTTTGCTAGCAACCTCTGCGGCAAAGAATTCGGGAACATTGGCCCTGTAGTAATCTCTGCCTCTGATACCGCTCCTATTCTAAAATATATCCAAGCCAACCCTGCTATCGCCCTACTTGAACTCCAGCGAGCTTTCCACATTGCAGGAAATCTCATTGCACGTCACAGGGACCTCGAGATATCCGACAAGAAAACCAAGGAGAAAATTGACATACTCGAATCTAATTTCAACGACCTTCAATTTGAACACAACAATCTATCCACGCAACATGAAGCGGAGATGAAAGGTGCACAAAAACTGATATCGGCACTCAACCTACCTGAGCTCATGAGCTTAACAAGCAAAAGAAGAGAACTGTCTAGACTTATATGGATCCAAAATTTTCTGGTGCCGATAATAAACTACTGACTCCTTTCATTCGTGACTTGCGCAGGAAGCTCGAAGTCAACGCCGATTGGTGGGACACAGAAAGACTACGAATGTTCTACGTTGCGTCATGTTTCCCCGAAGGCTCGATCGCAAAAAAAACAGTTGATAGTGGCTTTAAATCTGACGGCAAGATAATTTACAAATCTGTTGAGGACATTATAGCCTCCTCAAACAGACTTTTGGTGATGTAGACAGAGTGCCACCGCACAAAGAGAATTGAAGGGGTGTTTTCAAAAGAACCAACCTCTTGCTACCTTTCTTCCTCATTGGATGTCGCTCTCAGAGCTTTCTGGATTTAATGATAGCGCTTTAATATCTTTTCTTAAGGATGCACTCCATCCTGATATCAACAATCGCCTTTCATTCATTAAAAAGTCCGATATTCCCGAGTTGCTCCATGAATTCATTGCTCTTGTACGTGAACAAGACGAAATATTACGAAATTTAGACCCGAAATATTTCTTAAAAAACTGTCGAAAAAATTATAATTACGCGTACAATCTCCTAACAACAACCCCACGCCGCTCCCAGTTCCCCAAAATACAGAGCTGACAACATCGCAAGGAGGTGATGCCATGGATCTCAGTTCAATCTATGTAAATGGTCTCCAACTAGTCAGCAAGTGGACTGCAAAAGATGTGGGTAGGAAACCTACCAACAATGTCGAAAAAGCACATCGTCGCGCCTACAACGCGTTAAATAACCTTTGCATTGTTTGTGACTCCAAGGACCACATCCCACGCGACTGTCCTGCATCTTTTCAAAATCGTAAAAAGAAAAAGACCGAAAATTTGTATAGTACAGTTATTGCTGAGGAGGGTAAACGGAAAGATTCGGTCCGTCTACAAGAGGCGGAAAATGTATAGCTTCCGGCAAAAGGCACCGCCGGGAGCATATAACCAATGATGTAGAAGTAACTGTTTGTATATCTTCATTTAAAGAAGAGCACCATGATCATTTGCTATTACCTTGCAAAGTTAGTGATATTAATGGAACAATTATTAAAACAAAAGCTTTTCTTGACTGTGGATGTACTACAACTTCTCTTATTGACATTGACGTGTGCGCAAATTACAAAATATACACTTACCCAGTCCATAAGCCAAAAAGAATTATTACGGCTGATGGAACTGAATCAATTAGCGGCTTAATCACTCATGGAGCCAGACTTAAACTCCAGATCGGAAATCACTTGGAAGAAATCGACGCTTTGGTGACTAAACTGGGAAATTATGATTTTATCTTAGGACTCCCTTGGCTTTCATTGCATAACCCTTTTGTCATTTGGGCTTCAAAAAAAGTTACCTTTGACAAAGTGTATTGCAAAAAATATTGTTTTGATCGCAATCCCAACTATTTGATACCTCAAAACCCGCCCCAAATTGCCTTTTTCAATAAACCTAAGTACGATACGCCCGGAAAACCTAGAAAAGTCGGCGCTGCTGCCTTTTTATTGCTAGCAGATCGGGAAGATGTAGAAGTTTTCAGTACTTGTATCGAAGAGATTGATCTTGAGCTTCAAAAAAAAGAACGTGGAAATATGTTGAAACAAAATGTTTCCTGCGCAAAAGTTTCACTCGAAGATATCCGGATCGCACTCGACCCAAAACCTTTCACTGACCCAAAAATCAAGCTTCCTTCGTATTTTCACCAATTCCTTCACTTATTCGACGCCAAAGAAGCTGATATTCTACCTGAACATCGGGATTGCGATCATAAGATTAATCTAAAACAGGGTGCTATTCCACCATCAGGACCTTTATACCAAATGTCGACTAAAGAACTACTTGTTTTACGAAAATTTCTCGATGAAAATCTGGCAAAAGGGTTTATCCGCCCAAGTACATCTCCAGCAGCTTCTCCGGTACTATTCGCCAAAAAGCCGGGAGGAGGACTCAGATTTTGTGTCGACTACCGAGCACTAAACGCAATCACGATCAAGAATAAGTATCCACTTCCTCTCATACAAGAGACATTGTCTCAACTAAGTAGAGCAAAGTATTACACCAAGCTTGACATTATTAGTGCCTTCAATCGCATTCGGATGCAAGAAGGACAAGAATGGCTAACAGCCTTCAACACAAGATATGGCCTATTTGAGAGCTTAGTAATGCCTTTCGGGCTGTGTAATGCACCGGCAACCTTTCAAGCTCGGATAAACGAAATCTTGCGACCATACCTCGACATCTTTTGCACTGCATATATTGATGACATTCTTATCTATTCAGATAGCCTAGAAGAACATCGTAAACACGTCAAACAAGTACTCGAAGCGCTTTGCGGAACTGGTCTCCAGCTCGATATTAAAAAATGCGAGTTTGAAGTCCCTGAAGTCAAGTATCTAGGAATGATTATTTCAACAACTGGAGTAAAAGTGGACCCCAAAAGATACAATGTATTATAGACTGGAAACCGCCACAAGATATAAAGGATGTACAGGCATTCCTTGGATTTTCCAACTTCTACAGGAGGTTTGTAGATAAATTTTCTTTGATTGTAAAACCACTGGTAGCACTTACTAAAAAAGATACAAAATTCTTGTGGTCAGACTCATGCCAGAAGGCTTTTGAGTCATTAAAAAGTTCTTTCATCAAAGCCCCTGTCCTTAAACATTTCGACCCTGACCGTAAAATTTACCTTGAAACTGACGCATCAGATTTCGTAACCGCTGCAGTATTATCACAAGAAGATGACGAAGGAATACTACATCCTGTAGCTTATATGTCCAAGAAGTTTGATCCGGCCGAATGTAACTATGAGATCTACGACAAAGAGTTACTTGCTATCGTTAGATCGTTTGAATGCTGGGAAGCAGAGCTAAAAAGTTCCATAGATATAAGTGTGCTCACAGACCACCAAAATTTGGAATATTTCATGACTACAAAACAACTCTCTCGACGACAGGTACGCTGGAGCGAATTTCTTTCCGAATTCGATTTTAAAATCAAATATCGACCAGCTAAATATGGAAAAAAGCCCGACAGCTTAACTAGAACATCCCAAGATCTACCTAGTGTTGAAGAAGATGCTCGTAGAAGGTATCAAAATCAAACTTTACTTAAGTACACTCACATTGACCTGCTGATTAGGTCTCAATACCCGGAGATTTTACTAGAAGAGCCCTCAGATGAAAATAAATACGAGACAGTCTCTTCGGCAAAAATAAAAAAAGCATCGGTAGAGTCAGTTGTTGAGCATGTGGACTTAAAAGAAACGATGAAACCAACGCAAAATGAATCTCCAAACCTAGTATCACAAGAATCTGTAGAGCAACAAATTACGGCTCTACTCAAAGAGGGCTACAGTAACAAAGCGGAAATTCCATGCGATCCATTCTGGGCAGAAATCAAAGCTGAATTGACAAAGAAAACAGGTGTTCCATTCTCAAAAAAGATATCTTTATCTGAGTGTAAAATACAAAACAACCGCTTATATTTCAGAAACCGCCTGTACGTGCCATACCACAAGGAATCCAAATTGAGAAGACTGCTCTTACAGTCCGCTCATGATTCAACCGAAACCGTTCACCCAGGAAGCAGTAAACTATACGAAATATTGAGTCGCGAGTATTTTTGGCCATCTCTTCATACTGATTGCAGAACCTTTTCAACAGCCTGTTATAGTTGTAAACGCGCTAAAACTCCACATTCTCGATATCAGGGAGCGCTGAAGCCTCTTCCAATATAAATCCAGAGATGGAGGGATATTTCTGTTGATATGATCGGCCCTTTAATTGAAAGTAATGGATTCAACCAGATCATGGTAGTAGTAGACAGGTTGTCCAAAATGCGTCACTACATCGCAACTTCTTCGACTATGACTACCAAACAGTTTGCTGACCTATTCATTCGAAATATATATAAACTCCGTGGACTTCCCGACAATATTGTTTCGGATCGAGGAAATCTTTTTGTCGCAAAGCTTTGGAAAACAATTTGTGCCAGACTTTGAATAGATCTTTCCTTATCCTCTTCCTATCATCCTGAAACAGACGGTCAGACAGAGATCTCCAACGCTTTTGCGACTCAATACCTACGAATCTACGTCGAATTTACTCAAGACGATTGGGAGGACTGGCTAGCTTTGGCAGAGTTTGCAGCGAATAATGTCTTTAACGAGGCTACCAAAATGTCACCTTTTTTTGCAAACACAGCTCAACATCCTCGAATGAGTTTCGGACCTCCTCGTGATTTGCTGTGACAGTCGGGGGGAATTCTCAAGTTGGCTTGAGATGCACGATCAATAGTTTACGATTCTTCTAAGGAGAGAATTTGTATGTACAAGAAAGCCTTATTTATACCCGCGCTCTCCTCCCATTCGTGACCAACATTCATTCCTACAAAGCGGACAGATGTACCTGTAGGAAGTTTAGAGTTCTACGATGCTGTTCACTTCGGACAGGAAATTTGTAACTCGGCTACCTTCCACATTGTGCCTCCCGTGCCCGAAACAATCCTCCCTGTGCCCGTCTGAGTGCCGTTAACTATCTGAGTGGATGTTTCACCACACGGTCTATTGCACGGTCCTTTCATTATGTGGAACCCCGTGCCGAGGCAACCATCTCCGTGCACGTCTAAGTGCCGTAAGTAGTCCGAGCCGCGAAGTGAGTTTTCTATTAGCTGGGACCTGCTGGCGGGTGGAAATGGTGCCTGCGTTGGCCAATGTAGGCTACAGGGCTTACTATCGGTTCACCAGCCGTTACATTTGCCAACAAGAGCTTCAAAAACTGCGAAAAAGTCGAATGAACTAGGAAACGAGTTTGTTGATCAGATGGAACAAATTCTTGGTATCCTCAAAGAAAATATCACTAGTGCAAACTTGAGATACGAGGAGCAGGCGAATAGAAACCGCACGCCTGCACCAGCTTATCGAGTGGGAGATCTAGTTTTCCTGAACGCTCGTAATATCAACTCGCCACGACCAGCTAAAAAGTTTGACAATAAATTCTTGGGACCTTTTGAGATAAAATCGCTTCTAGGTACTCATGCGTATCGTCTTGAGCTTCCCGCAGAGCTGCAGTCAATCGATAACAGTTTTCATACCAGCTTACTTCAGCCAGTACCAAACAAGATGTTTCCCGGACAAAGTGTTACACAGGATACGGCTATTATGATTGATGACTACGGAGAAAAGCTCTGGGCAATCGAAAAACTCCTTGACTGCCGAAGGTACAAAGGAAACTACCAATACCGGATTAAGTGGAGAGATTCCACAGATATTACCTGGGAGCCCTTAAAGAACGTCATTTTTGCTTCCAAAGCTATTAAAGAGTTCGAGATTAATTATCCAAAGAAGAAAAGACCAACTAAAAAGGACATAGAAAAAGCCAAAAAGGAAGTTCAAAGAACTGCAATTTCGCAGATCAATCAAGATTTGGATGACTAATACTTATTTTTTTTCTTTTTACTTTTTCTTTCATCTCCTAGACCTCTAGATTTTTTCTTTTCAATTAATTGTATGCATATACTGAATTATTCCTTATTTTGTTTTTGTAATTGGAGGAAGGGCCTTATGTCACGTTTAACCCTCGCTGACTAAGGTGGTTAGCATAAGCAAATAAGCGAGGTACAATAAGTAGAATGGTCCTCTTGGACTTCTTGTAGCTTCGTGATCAATTTATCTATTAATAAGGACATCGTCTTATTTCGTGACAAGAGATAGATAGATATACGTTTTTTAGATCAATAACTCTGTTACCAACTCTTTGTGCTAGCACATAATCTTGAACCAGTGATAAACCGACACTTGCAGATCTACTCACCAAACAGCTGCCCAAGACAGACCATCACCGACTATCAGACCTCGTGAGATGCAGTTCTGAGGGGAAGTGTTGTAAAAAATCTGAGTTCATAACTGCACACACCATCAGGGGATAACCTGTTATGATGTAACTGTCACAGCTGGCATGAGTGCACCCATGTCTAAAATATTAGTGCTAGTATATAAGACAAGGATTAAGTAGCGCCAGCATGACTGCTATTACAATCAGCACTAATATCTGAGTGTTACTGGTACAACCAAGCGCAGAATATGTTGCTCTGGTTACGTGACTGTGGGCTTTGTTATGGATGTAAATTATGTACATATATATCAGTCCTATCTACGGAACTGTGTCATTAATTAATCATCTTTGAACTTGTCTCACATTCTCAGTGTCCCATTATCTCTTCCTGCTTATTCGCCATTATCCCCAGCCTACACATCATTCTATATCTGCTCATAACCTAGTCATAATATAACCGTGCACCAATTAAGTTAACCCCTTAGAATCTGATGACTATTGCCTCCTGATTGCTACACACTAACATCAACGTGTTCACTATAATAAGGACACCATTGTAGTTACTCTAGCTTTCATAGACAATAACATATGGAGGAACAAGGGTTGGAACTTCTGTATATAGATAGGACCTTTTTACTCTTAGTATCTACATCAACATCTACAATTCACTACCATTCAATCATCTTACTCTGTCCAAGTGATCTATTGAATTCTCCCATACCTATCAGTATTCTACTCACAAGGTGACGTCTCCCTATCCATCGCCCTCAGCCTTTCAATAGAGCTAGTGGAAGGAAAGCAGGTATATATGATGGCTTAGTCTGTAGCTTAAGAGTTCTTCACGCTTAGTTTTCAGTCATACTCAACACCTTCGGAACACCTTCGGATTACCTCTTGTACCTTTAGTTACCACTAGTACCCACTCAAACCTTTAGACCTTTTAGCTATTTATATTACCCATCTTTCAAACCTTTAGTTACTCCTATTTATCTCCAGTAGACCTTCAGTCATCTCTTGCGACCCATTCCGACCTCTTCTCACCCTCCATTTCCGCTTCAGGTCAAACGCCTACGCTCTAATCTGACACACTGTAAATGTAGGCTAGATTTAGATACCTCTGGATGTGTCAGGTAACTGGGTGTCTGACCTGTGGCAGACGATGTGTATGTAATTAAAGTAAAAGATAACTCAGTAAAAACAGCTTGATTCCTATTTCTCCCGGAATTCTAGGACTATATACACTGATCATGATTGACTTGATCTCTTGATCTCTAAATGTTGGTAAAACACGAAGTAATACAAATTGGGTGCCGTCACGAAGTCAGCTGTCCGTCACGAAGTCGGTGAATAATGTGAATTGACTGGTATCTCGAAATACATAAAACGTTGTCTCTCCTCTTCCCTTCTCCCTCTGCCCTTTCTTCCTCTACTCCAAGCGCCTCGCTAATGAGCTAAATCATATCCCTGTCAGCGTCCCAATGACAACCTGAACACCGCAATTACATAGAACAATTACATAGAACAATTCATAACGCCCAAATATAATCCTTTTACCGACACTGGCAACAACCAAATGCCTTCAATATCGTACAACCCTTATAATGTCTCTCTTTGAACCCATCCATTAGGCTCTAGCTCAATCAAGTTGTTCTGGGTCAAGTTTCTTAGTGCCTTGCAACATTTGCTCATTTCTTTTGTCATTGCGTCAGCTGGATTTTTATCCCCTGGTATCCACATAATCTCAGTTATTTCTCGACGCTCATATGCTTCGCGCAGACACATAACATCTATCATCAATCTTTTCTCGTGTGTGGTTCCCATTTTGACAATACAATCAAAAAGTGACTGTGAATCAGTACATATGATCATGGGAACTGGGCTAGGATGCCAAGGTTTAAGTATCTTTTCAGTTGTGGCCTTAATAACTGATCCCATATCAAATCCGTGTCAAAGTCCATATAGTTCACCTGCTAGGATACTGCGTGTCACACGACGGCATTTGATGGAAGTCCAGTGCACTAAATTGGCACGATTTTTATCATCAGCAAGCACAATAACAAAACCGATTTGAGACAAATAATCAGTGTTGTTGGCAAAAGCTGAATCCGTGAAGACAACCACTTTGATTGACTTGATGTCAAGTTTGACAAATTTAATACCATTTTTCTTATTTGATATCTGCCATGCTAGACATTTATTAAGAGATTTGACATCATTGGTTGTAGGTTGACTGGCCTGTGCTGCCTGTGAGAGTGCAAAGCTAGCTTCAGGCTGTGACATAGTTGCCACATACGCGCCACGTGCCCTTTGTGCAACAATATGAGCTTTCAAGTAATCAGCCGGCATATCAGTACTTATTTCTTTTATTCGGCCAGCTTGTCATTCTTGACTGATTTTTATGTTGCCATTAAACATAGTTAGGATACCGCTATTGAAATTGATGCTCCGATCTTCACTGAGAGTTTCTAATGGCTTATGTAACAATCGAGATTTTTCAATCTCTTTTTGTTCCATTTCTAAAAATGCTTCATTTGCTACAATCAAGGTGTCATCAGTCTGCAGTCCTACTATGCCAAAAGTGTTGTAATCCGAGGCCTCAGTTTTAGTGTGGAGCAGGCATGTGTCAAATGTAGATGTCATCATCCCAAGCTTCTTTATATGATACTTGTGATAAGTGTTGAGCCAATGAGTACCTGCTTCCGGTATACCGTATAGTGGACGAATTACGCGCAACAATGTGCCCGATGGCATACCTAGTTCAGAGACTGGTTTGACGTAGATATCGCGCATTAGCTGTGTCTTTGACTGTGTGTAGGCCTGTGAGATATCCCGAAGTGCAATTTTCATGTCAGGAATTGTC
The DNA here is from genome assembly GCA_900239735.1 of Blumeria hordei DH14. Taxonomy (NCBI): domain Eukaryota; kingdom Fungi; phylum Ascomycota; class Leotiomycetes; order Helotiales; family Erysiphaceae; genus Blumeria; species Blumeria hordei. The sequence continues at coordinate 459,487 of OENG01000008.1, read as the reverse complement.
ATTGCCAGGCATAAAAGGAGTCTCTGTGATGCTCGCTAGATAGTGGGTGCCTGAGTGAGTATCTCCTGTTTTCCTGTATCTTTGTATGCCTGTACCACGAGTCTAGATTTATGATAGGCTTCATGCGTACCTTCATGCTTAATTTTATCGACAAATCTTGTTTTAAATATTTGTGAGCCTTTGGGAACATTCTTTTCGTCAATTATTTCAAAAACGCCATTCTCCAGTAATCCATTTAATTCTTTGCGCCGAGAGTCCTCAAAATTTGTTGGTTTTTCAGTTGAGATGAGTCCTTCCTTATTCAGTACAAGAGTATTTGTTAGTATTGCTTCACGGTAGCGGGAAGGGATTCTCCTGCTTCGTGATGGGTTACGACGAGCTTCAATCTGCATAGGTGCTTCCTCAGTAAGTTCACAGGGCGCATTATCACCAGTGTACGGTTTTACTGCAGTTGATCGGAACTGCGTATGGCCAGATGGAAGATTCACAGTGCATGATTCACCATTGATTGAAACTGATTGATACGGTCCTTGCCACTTTTGGTCATGGACTCTCCATACCAAGACGTCTGATCCGATATGCTGCTCGTGTATCTGGTTAATGCATGGACCGTTCCGTTGTCTTAGTGCTTCAGTGACCTGTCTTTTGGCCTTTAGCTTTGATACTTCAATCATTGCCCTTTGAATTGCCTTTCGGCGTTGAATGATAGATGGGGCAGGTGGGTCAATTGGTGTCATCTGTGGATAAGCGCCAAAAACAAGTAGAGTTGGAACTAATCCATCGGGACCAGCAGTATCGTTCACTGCTTTCACAGCCATCTGCAACATCAGTTCTTTTTGAGCTTTTGAACTGCCTTCATTACTCAATTCTTCGGAAATGATAAAATAAGCACGGCGGAGAGGCGCATGATATCTTTCAACTGACCCAACTGAGTGGTGCGCTTCTACCAGCACACATTTAGTAACAATCCCCATCGAGCTAGATGACTGTTGAAATTCCTCTGAATTGAAATTTGTGCCCAAATCATGTACAATTATGTCGGGTGGCCCTATGTAAACATCAATCCAACATTGTCTGATTGTATTCCAAGTGGCAGATGTTGTTAGATTATTAAGCCAACGTGCAGCTTGATATCTTGTCGCTTCGTCAACTATATGCAGAACAGGGTCACCATTAATGTACATCACATCAACGGTGATACTATGGTTAAAATCAATGTCTCCTTTGATATTAAACTTGAATCTCCCTGGTGATTTCCCATATTTCTGGCAGAAATGACATAGTTTGGTGATATGTTGTAGTAGCCTGCGATGACTTTGACTCTGGTCTTCGTGGCCTGACCTTTCAAGTACTCGAGCCAATCGATTTACAGACGGATGCCCAAATCGTCTATGAAGTTGTCGCAACTTGTTAGTGTTGAGGAATGTTGAACTTGTTGCGCAAAATGGTAGTAGCATAAACGGGTGTCCAAATTTTCGTAATACAGGGTATTCTCTATTCCCTTGTACAAGCGTATCATTTGTGTTGTTGAAATATACTTGCATGGCATCCATATCTTTTAGGCATAAAATAAATGGGGTATCAGCATGTATCACATGGAATTTGATCACCCCAATCTGGGTCGACAAGTCAATTGACCCAACTGATGAGGTAGCTCCGATGCCAAACTGGACGTTGACTCTGCCAGCTGATACAGTATCCATGTCTATTTTAATTAGCTTCTTCAATGCCATTAATTGCCCGTATCCAGCAGTAGAACATTCAGAAGCTCCGGTATCAATCATGACGCCAAAGAAGCTTGATGAGGTGTATCGTGACCCAGCAATATAGGTGAACGGGTCTTTTGTGGCCCCGTGCTGTTGTGATCCCGATACCGCGTGATGAAATGATTGATTGTTTAAATCCGCAATCATATGTTTTGCTGTTATATCATCAATTGGTCCAAATGACGTAAAAAATTGCTCTGCTTCATTTTTATCATCCTCGACATGCTCATTTGTTGCATCAATGATTAAAGTATCTATTTCCCGTCTTAATTCATCAGTTTCCTGGTCGCAGTCATCATCTGCATCCATAAAATATTTTTCGACCCTTAAGTTTAATTTTTCCTTGAAGTTATCTCTAGATCTTTGCCGCTCAGCCTCTGAGTGATTAGAAGACCAACATCCTTTTGCGCCACATACATAACAAGAGCGGCTAGCCATTGCTTGGGATGGTTGATTTTTATTGAAAGGCAATTTCTTGTATTTTGGGTCCCCAAAGGGTTGGGATCGATACTTTATGGGCATTTCGTACTGTGAGGTGTTACCCGTTTTGTGGTATTGTCTATCAACGAGCAGGACTTCGTTTGGATCTTGGGAAGTATCTTGAATGTCTTCGAAGGTTGCAACTGAAGATAGAAGGTCATTGATAAGACCTTGGAGGATTGCTGGTGGACGGAAGCAAGCCAATCGACATGCGGGCTCATATCTACACGCATCAATGAGTCTGTTGTACATGCTTCTTTCTCCCTGATGTTCCTCGCTTAGACAGTACTGCAATTCTTCCAAATGCGCAATCATCAATCTCAATGTCTCGGTCAAGGTTTCATCAGGATTCTTTTTCGAAAATCCTTTTAGCGAAAACTTTTGCCATTGACGAAACATGCTACGACGGTGTTCATCATTTTCGAAATATGCCTGAAGCGAGTGGAATATCTCCTCGTGCGACTCAAAATTCTGACACGTTGAGAAGTATCTCTTCAATGCACCGCCTGTAAGCATGGTTGGGAAAGCAGTACGGTATGCTGTTCTCGGGAGCGACGCACGAGCACAATTATCAAGGAATATGTTATATTTGAATCTTATACTGTCGTTTGGCTGTCCGCTATATTTCAAGTCATTTGACGAATAGAACTTGAGAAATGTACCTAGTTCCCTATCATATGAAATATTTTGAATTGGATTGTTGAATTGTGGTGCAAAATCCATAGGTTGTGTTCGGGATTGCGGTTCATTTGAGCTAAAAAGAGTTGGCCGTTTAGGCTGTGGGTTAAAAGGAGCTCGTTGGTATTGGAAGTTGAACGATGGGTTTTTAGAGTCTGCTTCTAGTGCCTCCTCTTCAACCTTTCGTCTGGGCTCAAACGACGATGCTTTACGGAGGGGCTTTGTTGACGAGCTTTCATCCTCACGCTTTTCCAAAGACTGTAATCCTCGTTTGATAAAGGGACTTGGCCAGGGTATTTCTTCCTTCACGGCAGCCATAAGAGCCTCAATAACCTCTGGTTTTGTCCGTCCAGTATCAACGTACACACCGTGGTCACGAAGAACCTTCCTTAGTTGTATAAGCTTATTGTAATTGCAGAGTTCGAAATCTGTAATTTTCCAATCTTTGAAAGAATCCCCAAAATATCCCGACAAGTCGGAATCAGTATAATCTCCAGTCTTATAGTCCTCAATCTTCTCAATAATGAATTGGTTTCTACCATCTTTGTCGCTCGATTTACCGGGGACTAAGGAAGACGAAGCCATTTTTGAGACTATATTTTTCTATTAACGATGTTTAAAATTCCGTAGGAACGCAATCAAGCAGGTTTACGTATTGGAAAAAAAATTTCTTTGTTGTTGCTGATCTGTTCACACTGATCAGTGTTGGTAAAACACGAAGTAATACAAATTAGGTGCCGTCACGAAGTCGGTGAATAATGTCAATTGACTGGTATCTCGAAATACATAAAACGTTGTCTCTCCTCTTCCCTTCTCCCTCTGCCCTTTCTTCCTCTACTCCAAGCGCCTCGCTAATGAGCTAAATCATATCCCTGTCAGCGTCCCAATGACAACCTGAACACCGCAATTACATAGAACAATTCATAACGCCCAAATATAATCCTTTTACCAACAGACTCCATCTCATTTACTGCGTCATGCAGTAGATGCATGTGCCCTCCCCATTACGTATTACGCCTCAAAAACTTAGTGGCCAGGTAGATCTAGACAAGGTCCCAAAGCACGCATATCAAACCGTGTAGAATCTCTACTACAGCAGCTTTCAAAGGTCGTACTCACTTCCGCCTGTGCAACACTTCCAGTGTATTGCACCACACCAACAGCAATCCTACACCGTGAATCAGGGTTACAGCAACCGGAAATAGCTCTCGATAGCTGTGTGCTTACAGCTACAGTCCGACTACGCCGTCTAGATCCTCGACATCTGCTCTTACATCGAGCTAACAGAGTTCCCAGTTTACAGCGTCCTACCTCTCTTTTTGCTTGGCTTGTACTGTCTCTTCCAAAATTAGGGCAAATCAGTTCAATTTCCATGCCTCCCTGGAACTCACGTAAGTGCCGAGAAGCCGCACACTCCCGGGTGGCTGGACCGAACAGTACCTCAATTGAAATAGTTCCGGATATTGGAAGAGTTAAATACTAGCCTTGAGGTTGATTTAGAGATATGATGAATCTGTTTAATGTACGAAGAAGTTTACTGATATTTAATGGATAGTTAATTGTAAAGAAATTGCTATAATTCTATCTGTGTAGCGAGAAGTCCCTCTATATACATGAAAGCGGGGTTTTCCGCACACTAGTGTAAACTCCAACATACTTCCTTATCTAACCTAAATGGGAAAGATGTTGGAGATCCTGAAGCCAATGTATGCTGTAAGGCATCTATTGGCTAATTATTATTCATGCCAGTGAGTGATGATATAGGTTAATCATATCTCATGGCGTCAGTGCATATTATTCTAATATGAACTATTTGTCTACTGCAGTCATGTTGCTGCCTTAATTACAACACTTCCCCTCAGGACTGCATCGTACTATATCCGAGATCCGTTGATGATTCGGTTTAGCCAATTGTTTAGTCAATATATCTGCTAAATTATTCTCAGAAGCCACGTATACCAAGTTGAAAGTATTATCAATATGTTCTCGTAAAAAATGAAATCTTATATCGATATGTTTTGAACGTTGGGATACTTTCTGATTTTTAGCCAGATGGATTGCTCCATTTGAGTCCACATGCAAGATCGGATCATAGCAGAGCTTCAGTTCACTCAAGGCATTTTGCATCCAAATCATTTGACGAGCTGCATCTGACATAGCCATGTATTCGGCTTCTGTTGTTGAGAGTGCAGTTGTTCTTTGTTTCTTGGAGCACCAGCTGACACTTGCTTCCCCTGCCGAAAGATATATCCTGAACAAGATTTTCGATCATCCATGAAGTTACCATATGAGGAGTCGGAGAATCCGTGAAGAATAGAGTCGTTAGCTTGTGGAAAGTTAAGTGTCCAGTCAGTTGTGCCTTTGAGGTAACGTAGTACCCTTTTTGCTGCTGCTAGATGGATTTGGTTGGGACATGAAGAAAATTGAGAGAGTAGTGTAACCGTATGTGCAAGGTCAGGTCGCGTACCAATGCAGGCATACATTAAGGAACCTATTATAGATTGGTAAATGGTAGGATCATCTAATTTTTCCTCTGGTTGACCCTTTCGAAGTTGGATACCAGGTTCGAGTGGTGTACCAACAGGGTGACAATCCTGCATTCCGAATCTTTGTAGAATTTTAATGATGTACGCCCTTTGGCTTAACGATATGCCTTGGTTTGTGATATCGACCTGAATTCCGAGTATATAGTGAGCAATGCCTAAATTCGTACATTCAAATGTCGAATGCAGAGTTTTCTCTAGCTCATTTATAGTACTGTTATTTGGACCGAAGATCAGAATGTCATCAACGTAAATTGCGAGAAAGATTTGTTTTTCGAAATTTGTGAAGATGCATGGGTCGAAATTAGTTGAAGCAAATCCACCTTTGTTTAGGACGCTTGATAATGTATCGTACCATACAAGAGGGGATTGCTTTAACCCGTAGATTGACTTTCGTAGAAGATAACATTTACCAGATTCCTTAAACCCTTCAGGAATTTCCATGTATATCTCCCGATCTAATTTTCCGTACAAGAAGGCAGATTTTACATCAAGTTGCCTTGGTTTCCATCTTTTATGGGATGCTAAGGCAAGTAAAAGGCGCAATGAATCGTATCGAGCTACAGGAGCATATGTATCATCGAAATCTGTACCAGGTTGCTGAGAGAACCCTTTAGCGACGAGACGAGCTTTGTAACGTTCGATGGAACCATCGGCTTTGTGCTTGATTTTAAACACCCATTTAGATCCTACCACATTACGATCGTTGGGTCGAGGCACGACTGTCCAGGTATCGTTTCTGTTGAGTGCATCCATTTCTTCTTCAATGGCTCTCCTCCACAATTCATTATCGTCCGATTTCATAGCCTGCTTAAATGTCGCTGGCTCAAACATAACCGCATTTGCTTGATACCGTTGAGTATTGGGAACCATACCCGGGCCAGGATTAGTTTGACGCTTTTCTCTAGTGCTTCTGCGAGGTAAGTCGTTATGAGATTTATCACTACTAAATGATTCTTCTGTTTCCAAGTTAATGGATGGAACAGGAGGCACACCTAAAAGTATAAAGTTCTCATGTGGCTTTTTCGGAGCGTTAGGAGTGGTCGAATTTATCGCGGCTGGGAATGGAGTGGAAGGTAGCGGTTGTGGTTGAGCTCGAGGAGTTTGAATAAAATTTCCAGGCATGATTTTTGAAGTCGGTGATGAAGGGCGAGTATGAATTGGACTTGAAGCAGGTGTTGCTTCAGCATTTGAAGAAGGAATGTCTGATGGTAACATTGGTTGTGAAAATTCGACGGTAACTTCCCCTGGCTTTGAGGCCAAGAATTTCACTTGTCGAGTGATTTGAACAACTCTTTTACTTGGTACGTAAATTCGGAATATGTTAGACGAGTTTGTGTACCTACGAATATTCCTTCTAGTGCTCTTGGGTGGAGCTTGGAACCGCTCGGTCTGGTTTCAGCTGGTATGTGAATGTAGACCTTTGTACCGAAGGCGTGAAGGTGTGTTATTGATGGAGGTAAGGCTCCATTTAATAACTCGAACGGTGACTTAAAGTCAATTGTCCGATGAGGCGTTCGGTTATACAAGTATACCGAGGTGGCAATGGCCTCTGCCCAGAGAAATTTTGGATGATCAAGAAGCATTGCTCTGGCTTTGGTGACAATTGTTCGATTGAATCTTTCGGCCGTACCATTGGATTCGTGTTCGTATGGAGGCGATTTTTCATGATCGATACCGTTGTCTGTAAAGAATTTTTGTACTCTTTTATCAATATATTCTCCTCCATTGTCTGAAAAAAATGTTTTGATAGTAAGATTTTTTGGTTTTGTATTCTTATTACAAAGTCGCCGATTGCTTGATGTGCTTGGCTTTTATCACGAAGGAATGATATTCAAGCGTATCTTGAGTAATCGTTGATGAATGTAATGTAATACCTTTTTCCTCTGCATCCACTAACAGGGTCATTTCGATCAATATATATCTTTTTATAAGTAAATTGAACTTTTCAATAATCCCTTTTTCAACTTGAACTGGTATTTATTCTTTCTTATCTCCGTCTAAAACTACTGTCCATAGCTTTGCCCCTCGGAAAGCAATTTGCCAAGCTCTAGACCATCTTCTAAAATTTGACTGTCCTTAAAGAATGGGTAAGGTGGCTTTTGGATTTCCGATGTCGACAGTAGCGTTGGTTGACATTATGTAGATTTTCTAACAACGGAAGATGGTGCAAACCCGGGCTCATAACCAATTGAAATAGTTCCGGATATTGGAAGAGTTAAATACTAGCCTTGAGGTTGATTTAGAGATATGATGAATCTGTTTAATGTACGAAGAAGTTTACTGATATTTAATGGATAGTTAATTGTAAAGAAATTGCTATAATTCTATCTGTGTAGCGAGAAGTCCCTCTATATACATGAAAGCGGGGTTTTCCGCACACTAGTGTAAACTCCAACATACTTCCTTATCTAACCTAAATGGGAAAGATGTTGGAGATCCTGAAGCCAATGTATGCTGTAAGGCATCTATTGGCTAATTATTATTCATGCCAGTGAGTGATGATATAGGTTAATCATATCTCATGGCGTCAGTGCATATTATTCTAATATGAACTATTTGTCTACTGCAGTCATGTTGCTGCCTTAATTACAACAACCTCTGCAGATAAAAATAGACAGGTCTTCCTTAATTTCCTCTAAGCTATCTGCTTTGGAGACATTATTATCTACTCAGACGGCTCTAAGTAATTAAATTACCTGGAAAGCGCTGGCTTCATCGGCTGCCAAGGTGGTGTACATATTTTACATAAGAGTATTGCTCTTGGAAAGGGCATCAAAGGTTTTGATGCGGAAGTGAAAGGCGCCCTAGAAGGGGCAAAATCTGTTGTAATCTAACGCTTTTCATCCTCGGACTTCATGGTGAGCAGTAGTTGTATAGCACGTGATGCCATGCAGGGGAGAAGGAAAGGAACGGCGAAAGCCGCTAGCTAGACCTAAGCGATCTGGCCCACTTGTAGATGTAGACATCCCTCTTGTACATAAAATACAAGAAAAAACCAACCCTAACTAGTATAACAACAATAGTAAGGAACTTTAACATCCACACTCAGTAACCTCACACATCGTGACCCATAGACCTCTATCTCATCTCTATCACTCAACGACAAAGCTTCAACAGGTTATAGCCCGATTAGCACACAAACTACTGACAAAATGTCACTCTCATCAACTCAGGCAAACATTGGAAAAACCCTAATCTCATTTAAGCTCGAACGACTTCTGATACTGACCGGTGGTTAAGACTATTGCAGATGGGTTGGGAGATAACTTTCGATGCAATGGGATTACTTGACTTCTTGACAAAGACGACACTAATAAAATCTGAAATACGATCAGATGAGTTTGAAAAGTGGCAAAATGCTAATAAACAGCTTGGGGGCCTCCTCCTGAATGCTGTTGATGAATCGTTGCAGACCGTTGTGATAGACTGCCAAACAGCAAAAGAGGCATGGGACCAATTCAAATCACGATTCGATAGAGAAACTGCAAGTTCCACTATTTCCCTACTAAAAGCCGTCACTGATCTCACATTACGTGACGGAGATGATATATCGGAATACCTTTCAACCTTCAATGATGCCTGGAACCGCCTCCGAAATCGCTCACTACACTCAATTACCTCTCTCACTAAAGCATTCAAAGACCTGACCTCGTCGCAGAACGCAAAAGATGTCTTTCTGCTGTCCTCCTTGCCCAAGTCTATGGAGAATGTCATTGATAACCTCGTGACTAAAAAAATCACCAATTACGATGGTGTATCCCCTAAACTCCTAGACATGTCGGCAAACCGAAAAGCTCCCATCTCAGATGAAAAAGCTTATCAAGTCGCGAAACAGGAAACACAAGAATGTTCATGGTGTAAGAGTCGCAAGTATAATTACGAGGGGCATAATTTTAAGGAGTGTCGGAAGCTAAAAGCGCACAAACAAAAGAAGATAGACTTGAAAAACGCTGCCCAAATCGCCCAGTCGTCGGTCACCGCTAAATCAGAACATCAAAAATACGATACGGCATTTGCGGCACAGTCCCAGACATCATCGTCTCACCCAGAATGGATCTTCGATACTGGCGCATCGGCTCACATGACGGGATGTAAACGTGATTTTGAAACACTGATACCTCTAAAAAATCACAGTGTCAAAATCGCAGACAATTCCCATGTCCCTGTAACCGGAAAAGGAACTGTTCGTCTTAACCTTAGGAACCGACAAGGAGAGGTCTACTCTACCATCTTAACCGATGTCCTATTAGTACCTTCTTTTGGAAAGACACGACTTTTTTCTTGGGACGCTGTGAGTCGCAAAGGTTACACATTGATAGGCAAAGAAAAAGATATAATACTACGGGACAAAAATGGGCGTGAAGTATTGTGGGCAAAGGCAGGAGTTAAGGCGCACTTAATACAGCTAGAGGAATATAATGCTTGCTTCTCCTCTTACATTGAATTCCATCAGGCGTTGGGACATCCCGGAATAACCACCATTAAAAACCCTTCAAAGCTATACTCACAGGCTAACCTTCCCTTACCACCCCCAAACTTCCATTGCCCTACATGCGAGAAAACCAAATCAAAATATGTCTCTCCTAAACAAACTCATGAAAATGCTACAGAACCATTTGAATTAATTCATTCTGATCTCTCTGGAAAGTTCTCCGTTCCCTCATTAGGTGGAAAATTTTATTATATAACTTTTATTGATGAATATACCCGACATTCATGGGTCAAGTTCCTGCGAACCAATGACGAAGCAGCCCAACACATGGTTGACTTCGTACACTTTGTACAAACGCAATTCAGCGCTGACGTTAAGCGTTGGAGAACAGACAACGGGGGGGAATTTATCAATCAAACAGTATTGACATTCTTTCGAAAGAAGGGGAATTGTTCACGAAAAAACTCCACCATATGAACATGAGAAACGGAACTGCAGAGAGGTTTAATCAGACCCTGACAACAATGGCCCGAGCATTAATCATGAACCTTGGACTCTCGCTGTGGACAGAGGCTATAGCCACTGCCTGCTACCTTAAAAATCGCCTACCTCATACACAGCTACCCGAAAACATTATGCCATATAAGGCTCTACACGGCAATAAACCTACAATACACCATCTTCAACCCTTCAGTAGGAACTGCTTTGTTCACATTCACGAGGATTCGCGGCCTCCTGGCTCAAAACCCCTACCTAGGGCACTGGACGGCAAGTTTGTAGGATACACAAGTAGCACAAATATTTTTCGGATTTGGATCCCCTCCAAGAACAAGGTTATGGAATCAACCAACGTCAAGTTTGCGCCGCTCAATTTAGGGGAAGTCACAATTAACCTTGAAAACCGAAGCAACCTGCCACAAGCAATAAATGACGAAGCAGAACAACAACCACACCAGGACAACCCATCAATAGCCGAACCGCAGCATTTAACAGATGACAAACTCGATGACCCCTCGAAGCAAATCCAAAGAGAAAGTGAAATTATGTACCAGCTAAAAGAATTATCTATCCCAGATTCACAGCCAGAAACGTCTAATATGCCAGGATCATTCCTCAAATCACCAAAATCTCGACCTAAAAGGACAAACCAGACCCATTCAACGCTATGGGTTCCCCGTAAGTTATGGGCCAACCTTTCAGACACGAAAAGAGCATGATAACTAGCGAGGACATCTGGTTATTGCTCAGGAAATCCAAGATAAAACTGGATGCATTGCAATGACTCTAGCGGCAAAAACCGCAACGGAAACTAACGAGGATCCGAGAAACATCGACGAGGCTCTCTCAGGGCCTGATGGATACTATTGGCGTGATGCAGTAAATAAGGAGCTACAATCCTTAAGACAAAACCACACCTGGGATGAAACTGCTCGACCATTAAATCGCAACATTGTTGGATCCAAATGGGTATTTAAAATCAAGCGAAAAGCGGATGGATCTATCGACCGGTACAAAGCTCGATTAGTGGCTCAAGGATTCAGTCAACTTCCTGGTCACGATTTCGACGAAACATTTGCTCCCGTAGCTCGTTATGACAGCCTCCGTATCCTTCTACGGATAGCTTCTCAAAACCAATGGATACCCCAACAAATGGACGTAAATTCTGCATACCTTTACGGAAACTTGTAGGAAGAAATTTATATGGAACTACCTCCTGGATTCCGCACATCCGGAAAATGTGTTAAACTTCGTAAGTGTATCTACGGCCTTAAACAATCAGGCCGTGAATGGTATGCTTGTATCTCGAACTCCCTTCGACAAAAAGGATTCGAGATAACCAACTTCGATCCATGCGTCTTCGTTCACCCGACAGAAAATGCCTGTGTCGCGGTATACGTTGACGACATTTTAATCTTCGGTCCAGACAACATGTTCCGCCAAGCCCTGAAATCATCAATCAGAAACGACTTTGATTGCAAAAATTTGGGAAACGCGAGTTATGTCCTGGGCCTAGAGATTAAACTAGAGAAATCTGGCATCCGGCTCTCTCAACAAGGCTACTCACTAAAGATACTCAAACATTTTGGTTTTGAAAACTCACCCAAAGTTAGCACACCTCTTGATCCGAGCGTAACCCTCTTCAAAGGATGTGAAGAGGATCGTCTCGAGAACATGAAGGAATATCAAGCCATCGTCGGATCTTTAATGTACCTTGTCATAGGAAGCCGACCAGACCTAGCCTACACAGTCACACTTTGAAGCCAGTTTGCATCTTGTCCAAACGAAAGTCACTTGCGAGCCGCCAAACGCACCCTTCGATACCTAGCAGGAACCAACAATTGGGATCTAAACTATCTGTTCGGGTCGAACGAGCTTCTCGAAGTTTATGCTGATGCCTCTTACGCTGATGATCCCCATTCTCGGAAATCGACATCAGGATATGTAATCAGACTTGGTGATGCAGCAATCGCCTGGAGCAGCAAACAACAGCGATCTGTAGCACTGTCAACTACAGAAGCCGAATACATGGCCATGTCGCAAGCTGCACGGCAACTCACCTGGACGAAATTTGGACTTAACCAACTGCGCCAAAAGTACGACACTATGCTCTACACAGACAACAATGGATCACAAGAACTACCAGGAAATTCACGGATTCATAATCGCTCAAAGCACATTGACGTACACTACCACTACGTCCGCGATAAATATAACGAAGGAGATTTTGAACTTCTCCACGTAAAATCCACGAACAATCTTGCCGACCTTTTAACCAAAGCCCTAGCAAAGGCAACTCACCATCGACTATCTAACCACATCAGATGTGCAAAGCGAGGGGAAGCGTTGTAATCTAACGCTTTTCATCCTCGGACTTCATGGTGAGCAGTAGTTGTATAGCACGTGATGCCATGCGGGGGAGAAGGAAAGGAACGGCGAAAGCCGCTAGCTAGACCTAAGCGATCTGGCCCACTTGTAGATGTAGACATCCCTCTTGTACATAAAATACAAGAAAAAACCAACCCTAACTAGTATAACAACAATAGTAAGGAACTTTAACATCCACACTCAGTAACCTCATACATCGTGACCCATAAACCTCTATCTCATCTCTATCACTCAACGACAAAGCTTCAACAAAATCTTTACTAGCACTCCCAACTGCTAAATTCGCTACAGACCTCTGGATTTGTCTAGATAATTTAGAGGTTGCCACTGTCACGGACTGACTGATGTGGAGATGATTCATGGTGTTGAGTTACTTCGATGGCATTCTAAGCTATTCTAGCAATTAGTTTCTAGATGTTTCCGGATAGTATTTTGTACTCTTACCAGTTCACTGGGCTTCGATCAGATTCTAGGTCACTCTCAGGAGTTCGACAGGAATTGGGCTGGAACTAGATTACTGTAGTCTGTAGTAGATAGTGTCGAAGTATAAGTAGCTGAGGTATCTACATGTCGAAAGCTCTCCAGCTTTCAGTCTTGTACTATTACCTAGATATCCAAGAATCAAGAACCTAGTCTTCTGTTAATATATTGTCTTTATTATCAAGTATCCAAGATTTCCCACCAACCATTTCCAAGTTAAGTAACCAAGTCCCAAGAGAGCCCTGACAGCCACTCGTCTTTCGTCTCACTTTTCAGGGTCCTCACAAGTGCAATTTGATGAGTTCCTCAACTTAACACCCAAGTGGCAATAACGCTCTCGGCTTGCCCACACTGGATGGGGCCAAAGGCGGGCTCGATGGGTTTCGAGCCACACATCCATAATTAGAAATGAAGCCTCAGATAAAGCCGCTAAAGATGACTGCCATTTACCAACTTCAAATGACCTTATTTTCTCATATGCTGATCTGAAGCGCTGGCCAAATGAGTCCACAATGCAAGCCACTGGCAAACTATTGAGAACTCTTCTCCCCAAGCACATAAGCTATGTGTTATAATAACGAGGCTATATAGGAGCGGGATGATGGATGCTACTGGGGAACTCGTACTTGCAGTAGGTCTCTATTATCACTGTCGCGTGTGTTCTCTTTGTATGTAAGAATTGAATTGTGTATTAAGGAAACTTAGTTACAAGTGAATGAACGGAGGTCAAGTCCTCCTTATATGTCGTTCCAGACTTACTGTGTTGTCCACAGCCCCGTGCTAGAACATTCCCTTTGTTACATCATTTCTCTCCTAGGAGAAATGTATCTCTCGCTCTCCCTGATTCCATCGGTCTCTGGCTAGTCCCATTAACCCTGTTTCATCGAGATCTGGTTGGCTCCATATTGCCAATGCACGCATTGCACACTAAACCTATACGGTTTAGCTCCACCGTCACGTGCACTAACCGCGACGTGGCCCCAAGCGTCTGCCCTGGCAATCTACGTGGATTATACAACACTATGAGAAACTAGGAATTAAATCAGCTCCCTCTAGGCCTAAAGAACTTACCCTTCCGCGTGCCACTCTAGGCCGTATCCTAGCGGCTAGATCTGGATATGGCAATTTCGCCAACTACCATGAGAATGCACCAAAATACTGCCAATGTGGCCGTAGAAAGGCCCCACTTCATTTTTTCTTCTGCCACATAGGGAAAAGAAGATCACGTCTTATGCAAGGTTCACCTTCAATGATGATCCTGTTCATTTTTGGCACACATGAAGGGGGGCAAAAATTCGATGAATGGCTGCAAGAAACTCAATTCTTTACAGAGATATGCCCATAAAACATCTTGGAAATCCAAGGGATACCTAAAGCGAGCTAGCTAAAGAAGAAAGACAAGTAACTCAATGGAGCAACAAAAATGTTTTTGGCCGTGGAAGTCAAAAGGGAATGTGGACTGACCTACGCAGGGGATGGCGCTGAGCAATCATTACATCACCACACACAAGAGCTTAGCAATCTGCGGAAAGTATCTAAGTGAATATACTTTCTATGTGAATGTACTTTCTATGTGAATGTACTTTCTATGTATATAAAGTCTTGTATTGATTTTTTTTTCCTTTCCTTTTGTCAGATTGGAGCGCCGGCGTTTGACTTGAAGCGGAATTGGAGGGTGAGAAGAGGTCGGATGGGTCGCAAGAGATGACTGAAGGTCTACTGGAGATAATTTCACAGACTAAACCATCATGATGAAGTATTGAAGGTAGGAGCGAAGATGTACTATCTTCGTACGTCATATCTTCGTCGATTAATACTCTAGAATTCTCCCTGTCATGACATCATCTAGATCGGAATAATCTTACTTGGGTGTTTATGACGTCAATTAATCAATAGCATGCGATATTCTTAAGTCACTGAGAGCATGATATCACCGAAAGTATGACATCATGAAACTCATGATATTATGGAAAGTGTGATGGTTAACTGGATTGGGCTATGTATATAAGAGAGTTAGTATTAGAATATTCAGACCTCACGCAACGTCTTCTGAAAAATATAAACGCTTCTTCTTCTAACTTCATCTCTTCTTCGGGAAGACCATTACACTGCCTCACTTCTTTTGTCTCCTTCACTCCTCTCAGTGACACCTCAGCCTAAGTTATTGTCGTATGATCCCCATTCCATTTACGATCTCATTTCGTACCCTGTGGAACTACCGCTATATTAGACTCCTTGAGAGATAACTAGGAGGAACTAAAGGTTTGAAAGATGGGTAATATAAATAGCTAAAGAGGTCTAAAGGTTTGAGTGGGTACTAGTGGTAACTAAAGGTACAAGAGGTAATCCGAGGTAATCCGAAGGTGGTGGTTGTGACAGAAAACTAAGCGTGGAGAGCTCAGCTTCAGTAGACCAAGCCCTTATTTATTTACATGATTTCCTTCCATTGTTCCATCATGACATAAGTCTTATCCTAATAATAGAGTACCCAGTGCCAAGAGCTACGGTATTGTCATAGCCGCTTGGAAGAAGACTAAAAATATATACTAAATTAAGAATGAAACAGGGAATCCTTACACCTTTCAAATATGTAGAAGCTCAGAGATTAGAACCTGGCGTCTTTTGTCTCAGTAGGAACTTAATAGGGCCATGCCTCAAGCTCGTGGTTTGTCAGAGGTAAAATAAAGATCATCATCATAAATGGTCGGTCACGACGGGTTCGCGCCTTCATCTCTGGTTTAGAGAAGTCGGGTCCCTCAGGCCCCCAGAGCTGCAAGCTCTGGCGTCATTTCCCTTATTAGGGACTAGTTTAGTTAGATGTAAAGTAGAAAACAAACAAGGGTCGGGTTGGACGACAAAGACTGCTGGAAGGCTGGTGGGTAGAGGCTTGTCCGCCTAAATACTGCCAGCTTCACTTACTTGTGCGGCGCCGTAAACCAGCCGAGCTGTCTCTCTCCAGGCATCTCCTCCGGGCACTAATTGCAGCACGAACGGGTCACGGCAATTTTGCGGCATACCATCACTGTTTTAATAACCCATACGATCCTATGGAGTGCTCTTGCGGGAAGGAAACCACACCAACCCATTTCATTCACTGTAGCCACCACGTACAACACACGCGTAGGCCCAGAAATTCTATATCCAACTTTGACTTTATCAAAAAGCTTCTCGGCCCCAAATGCCACGAAAGCTTCAAAATATTTCCGCAGGAAACCGGCTGTTTTGATAGACGACCTGCTCATTCATTCACTGCTCTCAGCGGGGATCAGATTAACTAGTCATTGCCACAGTGCATGACACGAAAAGGAACGGGGCGAAAAGTGTCGTTTCTCTGAGGAAAGACTGTAGCTATCAGGATTTAGGGGGAAAAGAAGTGGTTTTTTTAAATCTCGGAGTTGGAGTAGGTGGTGTGAGCGTCGTAATTTACTTCCTGCTATTTCTGTAGCAAGTCCAGTGGTTGGAATGAGTTGGGCCTGTAAGCAGTGATCCCCACCGGCTCCACCAGTCTTGTACCCAAAGTGGACCTAGAGCTTTAGCTTAGGACTTTAACACAATAATAATAATAAAAATGTCCCAGAGCAGCATTACCACACAAGTGAGAAGCGAGCACATTGGGCTCAATGCTTACTTATACTGAAGGAATGAACCAGGAGTAGGAAAACCACGTTGCCAATGTGGATATCCGTCCCAAAATATAAAGCACATGGTGATGTCTTGTCCAAGATTGGTAAAAGGAAGAGGCGAGTTACTTCGTAAATCGACGACCCGATCCTTGGAAGCAATGGTAAATAACGTCAAAGATATGACTAGAATAGCGCAGTGGATTCAGAAGGAAGGATGGATAGAGCAATTTCGGATGACGGGAGAAATCGAGGCGTTAATCAAGCAAAGAGGGGAAAACGGGAACACAGGACAAGGACGGAATCCACACTTGCAAGAACAGTGTGAGTGCACTTCCTAAAGATAAGACTATAATGGTACAGATCCAATCAGATAGCTAAGGGGGTTTTTACTGCAATGTTTCCTCTTCTATAAATTAGATAGTTTGATAGACACTGCATGGGCCCATAGGGCGCCTAATCAGGACAATGAAATCAAATTCAAAAAAATTCAAATAATCAAAACGTCGGGTTGTTTTATGTGGACTGGGCTAACCGGTACGTGAGGAGCTTACGTGCTGTGAGCAGGCACGACGTTAAATATTATAACTTTAAATAAATGGTCGAAGTATAATTCAGATAGACAGCCATAGATAATTATAAAATACCTTAGTAAATGTGATTGCTCTTTTATTAATTTTTGAAACGTGACATAAACAGAGCACATAACGTCAAAAGAGGCATCCTATATGTATATATAATACCGGTCATGTGTCATAGCTTAATAGCTGCATACACATTAAATGATTTAAAAAACAAATATATATATATATATACAGAGCACAGACCATGTGTCATAGCTAGATAGCTGATTACGCATTAAATGATTTTAAAAAATTAAAAATTTCCATGTTAATATCGTTTTGATTCTATCAATGCATAAATAGTGGCATATGATCATGCCCTCAAGGCTCCATTCATGCAAGGAGCAAGGCAGTGTGGGTGTTTGATGTTCAAGCACCTACACGTGACATGAATGCCAATCTAGTCTTGGCGTAACTCAGCTAACACCCACATGACATGTATATAGAATACATTCTCACGTTACGCGTCGACTCAGAGGGAGATTGTCACATAGTGACTTGATCCAAAAGCTTCTCGGGCCAAAGTGTCCCGATAATTTCAAAAACTTTGTTAAGGAAACCTGCTGTTTTGGGTTGCCATCTACAAATTCGTCCTCTGATCTCATCGAGGACCACATAAATTAGTCATACAGATGAAATGACAGGAAGGAATACAAGGCGAGAAGATTCGTTTTCTGACCAGAAATTGGGAAATCTGCAGGGCTGGATAGTTTTGTGGGTAGGAGTTTGGTTTCAAAGGTTGAATTTATGTACGGTTGCGAATTTTAAACTATCTACTTATTGTTTACTGGTTCATGCGGTGGGATCAAGTTGGGCTTATCAGAGATAGGATCTTGGCTGTGAAAACCGGTCCTTGACTCTTCGGGGATAACGGGTTAGACCTAGGACCTAAATGAATAAACAAACATGTATATAGAACTCATTGTAGTCACTTTCATTTCTACTTCCATGGCCTATCTATCTTACATTCCCAAGGCCGCCTCTCTGCTATCCTTTCATTTCGGGATTCATCTTGAGTCGGGACGAAGAAAATATGTCTTCAGGAATCGCTATATTTTCTCCACTGGAACCCGACAAGGGCCCAAAGTAGTCCAGCGATGCAATTATGACGTGAGAACATGGGGCTCAACTTGTATTTATGTAGAAAAGTACCCGAATTCTATAGCGCAAGCAGTCCAAGTGGCTACCTATCGCATAACCCCAAGTATGTGATTATGTCCTGCCCTTAATGGTCAAATTGAAGAGAGATTTGGAAAAAAGCCTAATATCGGTCCTACGAATCTATGATAAATAATCATTACGACATCAAAAGAATTACTTAGTGGTTCTTGAATCATATTTGGAGAGAACAATTCCAGACCGCGAAAATGCCGGCGACGGAAAGTGCAGGACAAGTAATTCTTTGGGTCAATACAATGTGATAGGTTGACTTGGATGGCAGTATAGCGTTAGTCCGCCTCCTGAAGGTTAAATTGTAAATAGAATAGAATAGAATTTTATTTATGTCCCAACTTAGTCTATGACTATGAAGGATAGCTAAAACTATCTAAATAGCTCTAAAGTTAATAGTAAATTTGGATATTGTTGTGCTTGTTATTTGCCAATAGATGATGAGGGTCATGCCCTATCAAATTGTAAATGCTAGGACAATAAATAGAAAGTTTTCGAGGGTTTACCAGAAAGTTTCCTCTAGTGTAGATACTAGTCTATAGATACTTGCATGGGCCCATAGGGCACCAAATCGGGGTAATGAAATCAAATTCGATAATATCTGTTATAGAATTCGGCATACTTTGGCTCAAAATGGACCTGTATGTTGCGCCAAGATCAGCCCTAGAAACCCTAGTCTCCGACAACTAAGCGAGTAGTCACACAATTGATGCGCACAGCTCCCTCTCCATGCTCAAACTACGACACCACTACAATCAGAACTGACGCCTACCAACCTTACATGTATGTTTCTAATCTTTTCGCAACTTCAAGAAATCTGTTCTCGACGCATTCTACTCAGATCTTTGCTTAAAATCATATCAAGGACAATATAAAATAAGGCTAATAACTTCGTTTTTTCTTCCAGAAACTACTATCGATCAATAAACCGAAATCATGGGAAAAGTCCACGGATCCTTGGCTCGTGCCGGAAAAGTCAAGTCGCAGACACCAAAGGTACGATAAATTTACAAATGATGAGGGCGAAGAATATTTAAAGCAAAGTCACAAATCAGGGGCCGTAGACCAATAAAGAAAGTTTCAAATATGCAAGTACTAATAGGATTTCCGAACAGGTTGAGCCTCAAGAGAAAAAGAAGACCCCAAAAGGCCGTGCCAAGAAGAGAATCACTTACACCCGTCGTTTTGTCAATGTCACTCTAACTGGTGGAAAGAGAAAGGTAAAGTCTCTCTTAAACGATATAATTTCTACGTACTAAAGATTTTGCAAGATGAACCCAAACCCAACCTCATAGAAATATCATAAAGGGGGAGTGGTACAGGAATATTGCGCTACCATATGTGTTCACTACACTAGATCCTGAAATGCCATTTTCCTATCACTTCAGGCTCCTTCAAATCCGGTTTCCCGTCCCTCTTTTCTGTCAGCGAATTTAGTGATTACCCACTGTCACGTATATTACGTGTCATCAAACAATAGGCCTCGAAAACCCAGAACGGACGATTTAAGTTAGACGACAAAAATGTAGCAAGGCATAACATAGAGTGCGTCCTAAGGGTTTTAGTCGCGCCTTGTGCTCGAAAAATTAAGTAGCCAACGTTTTACGCCGCACTTTTAATTCCATCCTTACTGCCGGACATATAAACGCAGACCGGGAAATTTCAAGTATACATCTTTCAAATAAAAGACCAATTTGAATCATTCATGGTCTCATTGTAACTGTAAATCACTACCAGAGTTATAAACCCATGTCGAGTCCCAAGACTGCAATTGTGATAAGTGTAGTTTCGTGATTTTCCACATGACCAATATCTAATGCTGGCCTTGCGTCTAATCTCGCTCGTGACGAACCATCGAACAAGTAATCCAATTACGAACCTAAGCTAGCCATACTTTGCGTTCAATACCATGCTTTATTTAAAATTTAGTTACCAGTATCAAGTACAACTAGAAACAAAACCATCGAGCTGTTTGACCCGCAATGTAAAAACTGAAATTATCGATCTAATTATAATTATAATTTACGATATCAACACTAAGTAATGGTCACGTATGAAAATGTGCTGAATAGGCCCGGATATTGTTCTGCCTATGGAAAGCGATTAAAAGTCTAATTGGAGTGTTCAAACGTATGCTAGACCTGTAGTGTTTCACACCAATATATGATAGTGTATCGTGATGTGCAAAGTTGGCTCATTTCAAGTATGATTTTCAGATTAGTATTGGGGATGATTTTAAAATGAGCTTTGTAAATAGTCTCATATGCAATAGAGACTCCTTAAAAACTAATAAAAATTGTTGTTGAAGGGCTTTTCCCCGAATCCTCAAAATGTTATATATTCCGGAGCTACGGTGGGACTTTCATGTAAAATAACTATCAAAATTCATCACTTCGGACAAAGTCATTTGGTAGACTGGCACAGAATTTTACACATGTCATATGTTGGACTGATACTTTAGTCAAGGTACTTTATAGTTTTATCCAGAGAGAAGGAGAAAGGTGTGTTTATTGGACTACTAAAGTCAAAGACTATCTAGCACATTGAGCTCCTCTCTGACCCAAGTATCACCTTGTACAGTGCTCCTATCTCCTTACATTACTTGAAAGATGTTTGATATATTGCTCGTGATGAATAGCCATTCAGCCCAGTATTTATTCATGGAATTCTGCCGCCTTTTACACGGAACCTTCTACCCAAATGAAATAAAAAATGTAGCATTAGCAACTGCATGCGCGGGAAAAAGTCTCAAAAAACCTGCAGCCCCAGCCAGGCGAGGCCTAGACACCAGAACCACATGAGGTGCGCATATTCATCTACATCCTCGTTCTTTTTAGCATTCGAGGCCAACTTAATCCAATCCACTATCGCCGTATCGGGTGCTGGGTACGCTCCGGAAACTCATCGGATGGCTTCTCCTCCATGATTGAGGGTGGGTGATGAGATGGGCTTCGACCCCGGAATCTGATTTTGTGGTGATTAGCTTCAGGATAGAGGTGTTAAGGAGATGTGTTGTGAGATAAAGACGATACAGACCGCGAAAGCGATTGATAATCCTCACCTAAGTGAGGACTTTATTACTCAGTCTCGGCTCTGCAGATTGTACAGTGAGGGCTGGAGGTTTGTAGAGGACACCACTGACAGGTGTTGAGAATTGTCCCCCGTGGTTTTATCGACTGGATGTGCTAAATTTTGTTCTTTAAGAACTTAACAGCATATCTGATTCTCATAGTCCTATGGAATTAAAGGCCAGCAAAAGTTAAATTGAAGTAGCCTTTTATAGAGTTTTTTATTTCCATCTTTCTCACGTATCATCTGTTCATGATGGTGTACGAAAATTGTAGGCAATCTAATCTTAAGACTTAGGATGATAAGATTCTAGCTTTGTGAAGTTCTTTGTTAAATCTATCATGAGTCATTGGGTGGGGTAGCTTTATGTGGACTTGGCCAAGCACTGCACGCGCCGGCGAAGACGAATTCTTCACCTTTCAATGGTGCCGGTGTAAACTCTCAGTATGCTCTGCATATATGAGATATCCAAGGAAAATCGCAACCGAATTGAAGTCGAAAGTAACCTCAAGCACATCTAAAATCGACGACTTCTCTTTAATGTCAGGCCTATCGTTCTCATGCGAACCCTCTACCTCAATCTTACTACAACACCTCGCCTCGACTACCGAAAGAGGCATCACTCCAATTGCTGAGGCAGTTTGCCTCATCAGGAATCAGCCATCTTATCGAGACATAGAATTTACAATATCATTACGGGGTAATTGTTCTAGGGGTCGAAATAAATAAGAAAAAAACATCATTTTCCACGAAAAGAGGCACCACTTTCCATGGATGTTATTTAATCGTTTTATTAATTGTTTTAGTCTGAATAGACCATTATTACCTGACTCCCCGATTTTTCCCGTTATGCTTCGGTATGGCGAGTTGGGAAGCCACTCTAGTGGATCTAGTGGTCGCAGACAGATTCACAGCACCACTGAGGTTTCCGAGCACGCGTTGTAAGGAGGGCAAGACTGACACCTGTACGCGGTGCCCTCTACGAACCTGGGAGTGAAATATTCTCCCAGAGCCAAGTTCAGTCAAATTTCGCATACCGAACAAGTTGGCTCATGAGGCAATGATTCAAGACTCTCCACCTAATCAAATTTTCACACCTAGCGAGATCAATCACAACCAAAACCTCATCAAGTTTGCAGGTACGACTTAGTACATCCTTATTTCAATGATCACACCTCTCGTCGACTTTCTCTGGCCTCAATTGACCACCACGTATACGCCCACGCCGATATTTACACCCGACGGAGGAAGCAAAGCGTGGCGCACAAACCTGGGAGACAGTTTTTTGGGATGGGCGTGAGAGGGATTAGGACAAGTTCACAAGATGATGCAGAGGATGGAAACGATCTCGACGGGCGTGAATTTTAGAATTTTGACAACGAGTTTTCGAATTGAGCTCTGTGCGTGCGCCAAGACTTCGGTTGCGAGAGTGCGGGCGACACTATAAACACCGCCATGGTTGGATGGTGCGGTGGTACATCATCTTGGCTGGTTTCTCAAGTAAGGTCTGGATAGCTAGGACACATATCCCACCCGAGACAGGAGACCGCTGGTTCTAATCCGGCAAAACTTAACTACATTTCTCGCGGCGCTGGTATGTATGGATGATGAAGGCATGCTTGGATAATCAAAGGTTTTTAATTTCCCTTTGGTGGGTACTTACGGAAGAGGGTCGACTGTTTGTGTAAGCGAACATACCTCATAGTGGTATTTGCAAATGAAATCCAGAGTATGAGTGTCTCTAACGTCAAAAGAGTCATCCTATATGTATATATAGTACCGGTCATGTGTCATAGCTAGATAGCTGAAAACACAATAAATGATTTAAAAAAAAAAAAAAAAAAAAGAGCACGCGTTGTCTCCTTAGTAAAAAGATGGGTGTGGGTATAGAAATGGAATGATATCACGTGGTGTCTCCTTGCTCCTAACTATAAACCATCCTGTGAATAGCTTAAGATTAATACGTCAATTCTATATTCTCTAAATGTAGGATATCTTTGCGCCTATATACATCAATACTCTGTTACCCCTCAGTTCCTGTGAGATCCGCTCTTGTGACTGTGCGATCTGATCGTGTGAGATCATAAGACATTAGGAGTTTGTCTATGTGCCGTATATCTAAAATCTGATCAGCCCGTGACTATGTGGATCTTTTCAGGATCCACACCACCACAACCAGCAATAGGTAACGGAGCAGCTGCAGTGACGACTGTAGAGACTCTCGCGACTTCTATAACCGTAAATATAGAAAACTTGAAGTTAATAGAGGTTTTCCTAAACTAGGTGCGCGACAACCTGGTGATAGCAGGTACAAACTAAACTGCGGCACCGATGGCGGAGGTAAATGGGGCCATTGACCCCTCAAGTCACACGCATTGTCATTAAAATCGACATGGAAAGCGACACCAATGGCATGAAGGTTGCTAGCCTTTTAAAAGGCAATAAAGAAAAGCCTCGAGGAGCCAGTGCGTAAGACGGCTCCTAAGTCGACACAAGGAATGGGAGGTCGACCCACTTACGCCTCACTCGTCGTACCGCCAGCGACCAAAGCGGCAGTACGGATCAGAGCTGATGGAGCAAAAAAGATGCAGCCGGCAGAGCTACTTGTTAAGGCAAAAATACATATCGAGGGGGCATACGCCGTAAGGCAGTTAAAGAGTAACGACGCTGAAGTGTTAGTGCATTCGATCTCCCAGCGAAATACTGCCTTGAATATGGCGCAATCAAAGAAGTTATGCGTCGTAAAGCAGGATTATCCTGCTGAAATTTTGGGAGATCCTTTGGGGACAATGATAAAAGGGAGAAAAAACGCCGAAAATGGCAGCATGATTTACCAAATTAATTCTTACACAAAATTTCGGATTCCCGAAATCCAAATTAACAGACTAAGGTGGCTCTGCGACGGAAAGGAGCATCAATGGAAGAGGTAAACTGGCCATATTCGAGGGTCTGTGATCGCTAGCCTGCTGATTAAGGCTCTTCGACGCGAGGTGATTCGCAACCGCATTGTACTCAACTCAATGCTGTACACTGCCCAGATCTAGTCACCCCGGGTACAAGTCAAGTAGTACTTCAACTGCAGTCAACGGGGGCATACTAAAGCCTCATGCCATAAGGCGAAGGATGTGGTGAGTGTGCGGGCACTCACCAGACCAGAGACTGCCCGAGAAAGTCGGTGCTTTGCTGCAACTGTGGTAAAGCCCATAAATTGTGGCAGGAGGAGGCGTGTCCTAAGTTCGCGTCATACAAGACCAGTGTCTAGAGGGCCCAATATGGAATTTTTAAGAGGGCGATAGATCTAAGAAGAGAGAATAACTTACCAGCGGCAACTACAGCAATAAAAGCGGCAAAACTAACGGACGACCAAGGCTTTACACCGGTGTCCAACCAGAGGGCAGAGGTCGGCAGGAGAGGACTAGGACGCCCGCTAAAACATCCCGTGGCTACAGGCCCACCAACTCAACTAACAGCGCCATCAGGGTCGAGCTTCAGACCACAGTCATCACTTCTCAGCATGCGAGTGCAGGGAAAGGATGATGATGCCACCTACAATTTTAGCAAGTCCTGTCTCGAACCAATGGTACATCGCACTTACTGTAGGTAAAAAATAACTACAGAAATATAAAAAATTTAATAGGGGGAGGGGGTTTGTGTTGTGGTTATGAGCTGTGAGGTATATGGCGATTAAATGACTCTGCTGTCCGTCGGTGGAGTGGCACGGGCTCATGTGCAATGGTGAGTCGCGGAGATGGCGCGCTCACGCTGGGTGATGGCACGATGGACACTGAGTGCGTATCACTGTGGCCAAATGGGTGTCAGTAGGTATCAAATGTGAACTCTTACTGACAATGGTGATCTATGAAGGTGATGCTAGATGTGCATCCCGACGATTGATAATATCATCTAATGGATGATGTGAAGTATGATATTATTTTTGATAGATTTATTCACTAAACTCGGCAGGTGAAGAGATTGTAAAGTACATGAACAGCGTCTGTGCACCAGCCTGTATTTTCCACCCTTTCCTAATACAGCAGCCCATCCTCCGTTCCCCTGTCTCCTAACAACTCAACCGAGCCAGCACAACAGTTTGTCGTCATGGTTTCCCCCATGTAAATATATAGATTGGCTCATAGCCGCCAGCTTGGGCCCATAGGGCGCCAAGTCGAGTTAAATAAAATCAAATTCAATGTATGGGTCACATATTTACCTGACTGTCAGTAGTTACTGGTTGGGCAGAAAGTCTGCGCGACATGTTGAGCTAAGGAAGACATAGATCACGTGATAGTGACCTTCTGATTTTAAACAAGAACCAGGAAGTCAGATCACTCGCTCTATCTAGGATGCGATTAGATGAACTTACTGTTTGCTCTACGGATCTGGATCGCTCGTGGACTGTGAACGATGTATATAAGATAGGAAATTTGTATTGTAATTTTATTAAGTTTTTATTATAACAATTATTACTTCATTCCAACACATCTCCCACTACCAAATTATGATGGTATGTTAGCCGGTGTGGAGAAAATTAAGTTATATTATACAAAGCTCGGGTCTTAGTCTACAGAGGACCGCTGCTCTAATGAACCTTCATATCTTGAGGGAAGAAAGGCAGCTGGGACATGGGACTCTGGAGTCAAGAGGTCACAAATGAGTATACTGGGACTCACATTTTTTCGGACGTTTTCGACTTAAAAGTGTTTTTGGTCACCAAGACCAGGATTTCGGATATTGCTACGGAAACTTAAAAAATAGGCAACGATGGAAGATATTTTGGTCCGCCTCCTGATGGTCATTTCCCTGAATGAAAGGATGAGTAGCCTGGACATCTACCTCATTCGGAAAAGGGATAACTGTGAGGACATATTTCACGCGGCGGCTATATACAGAATGTTAAAGGAATTTTAGGGTAGCCAAAGGTTTCTCTATTTGCCCTTTGGTGTATATAAGCGATTGAGGGAAGTGTGCAAGTCCCTTGCACAAAGGTCTCGAGTGGTATCAGCGTATATAGCACTACATGAGTGGACCAAATGTCAAACCGAGTTGTTGTCGTTTACAGTCGTCGGGGAAGGACTCGCCTTCTCCGTATCATGCTCTTTGAGTGCTAGGCTTGTGCTTATCATGAATAAATATTCATCATGGATGAGGATGAAATTTCGAATTTTGGCGATTAGTCTCACAAATTGAGCTTTGTGCGTTCAAAGAATTTGGATGCGAACGCGCAGGTGACACTTTAAACACCGCCGTGGTTGGATGGCGCGGCAGTATATTATCCGGGATAGGTCTACCAAGTAGTGTCTAGATAGCTTGGATACCTATCACACTTGAGACAGTAGACCGCCGGTTCGAATCCATAAAATTTTATAATTTTTCTTATGGTGTTGTCCTGCTTAGATATTAAAGGGAGTTGAATTGCCTTTCGTAGGTACTTCCAGTGGAGGGTTGACTGTTTGACTATGCAAACATACTTCATGGTATTTGCGAGTGAAATTCAGAGTATGAGTGTTTCTAAGGCCCAAAGTTTTATCCAACATGTACACATAGCATTGATCATGTGTCATAGGTAGATAACTAAACACAAGCTAGATGACCAAAAAATAAAGTGAAGCGTGCTTAATGATAATATAATTTTTTGACTAGCACGTGAATCGACATCAATATTTTTACGATAAGTTCGGGACTGTTACATGCTAGTTTGAAAGATACTGAACATTAAAAAATTTTAAGACCCTCAAATGTCCTCAGACCATGCCGATGATATTTCTGTCGGTAAAAGGATTATATTTGGGCGTTATGAATTGTTCTATGTAATTGCGGTGTTCAGGTTGTCATTGGGACGCTGACAGGGATATGATTTAGCTCATTAGCGAGGCGCTTGGAGTAGAGGAAGAAAGGGCAGAGGGAGAAGGGAAAAGGGGAGACAACGTTTTATGTATTTCGAGATACCAGTCAATTGACATTATTCACCGACTTCGTGACGGACAGCTGACTTCGTGACGGCACCCAATTTGTATTACTTCGTGTTTTACCAACAATTTCCATAAACGAATAATCCTGCGCCGGTAAACCTAACTTAGCTCATATCTGTACACGGTATGATTCGAGATAGTTTAGAGAGCTAATGTATAATGACCAAAGGAGTATAGAAATTAGTGTAATCATCAACAGGGGTCTGAGGGGTCGATAAAATCTTTTGGATATTTCAAACAATTGCCCAAGAGTTTATTATTGGGATATAACTGTGCTTGGTGGCTCAAAAATAGCCGATACTGTTGATATTATGTTCTTAAATAGATACATGTATGTTTACGTGAACATCACATAGTTGAGTACCTTTCAACAAATATTCTTCTCGTCTTTTCATTTCTAGGCAAGTTAGTGCTATGACTTGTACTATTCCGAGGTTATTTTTGATGGCTATTCAGCATTTGAGGAGCTCATCGTTTGAGAACTTTCTTCACTAGGGGGTGTTCCGTTTATTTGCCTGCTACTAACGCTTTTTGATTCCGCCATAGCCCGTTTGGTAAACGATGCTGAATTTCCGGATGTTGAAGCTATGCGTTGTTAGCTGTTAGATACATTACAACTTATCAATAGAGATTTTACTTTTCTTAGGTCTCATTAATTTTTTGACGGGTTTTGATTTCGGCTTTTCTGCACCCATCTTTGTCGTGCTTTTTACAATCCTATTTTTAGAGGGTTTAGAGATGTAGCTGCTATCTCCGGTATCATCTGCGTCACCATCATCATATTCATTGTCGGTAATTTTGCTCTCAAAACTGAGGTTACTGGCTAGCATTTGTCCTCCCATCTTCTTTACATTTAATCCTTTAAATTTGGCTAGCTGGGTTTTTTTGAGAAGCTTATTTCTTTTTTTCTTTGGAGCTTCGTCAGAATCATCATCATCATCATTATCAACGCTTCTTTTCCCCGGACTGCTTTTCATGGAGCTAGCCCTGAGGACTGGCGTTGAGTTCCGACTTCCTGGAGGCGAATGTCCATTTTGACTGCCTATTTCGTTGCCATTGAACATCTTTGACTTGGCATTTCGAGCCGACTCACGACTGAGACCACCGATACACTTTGACATATGTTTGTTCATTCGACTTGCTGCCTGAAAGCCACCGCAGTTAATACACTTAGCATGAGGCTCTTTGAGCTGAGTAGGTGGTGGTGATGAGCCGTCTGGATCTTGACTCCCACCTAGGATTCCGGCCTTAAGTTGTTGCATAACGGGGTCAAACATATCCTCCTTCTTTCTACCACGTCCGGGACCTTTGGGAACAAAGGTTTGTCCATGAATATCATAATAATCCTTATCTATAAATGGTTTCTTCTTGCAATACTCTACTCCTGGCTTAGGTGCCTTGGCCCCCTTGCCAGTAGTTGGGTGGAGAAGACGTGGGAGGCCACACTTAGGGCAAACTATTTCTGATGTGGCTTTGAGAGGATTCTCCACTAGGTAGACATTACCATCTTTGTATAGGGCTCCCGCAGCCTTGGTTTCTGTATTCACTGGCAAAAGACCAGGTGAGGTATCATCAGCTAGATGTGGATTATCTTTCAAAGCTTTCTGTTTGACTATTACAGCTGCGGACGCGGCTCTTTCGGTTTTTGCCTCACGGTGCGTCTCTAACAATAGGTCGTGAAGGATTCCGTAAATCACATCATTTGTGATGGCAAAAGACTGAAAGTTGGTTAGCCAATTGCTCCTTGGATTCTAAATTAGACCACTAAGGTCCGGGAAATACCAATTCATCCAGTACGTCTTCAGGACCTTCGGGCTCAGGAATCACTAGACCCGAGGATGCGAAAGCATCAGCAAGCTCGTTACTCGTCATAGTTTTAGAGATACAGCTCTCGTTGTGTGAACCGGAGGTCGAGCAAAGGGGCGTAAGAATATGTGGCACTGAATGGTGCAGTCGACGCCGAAACTCTTTCTGATTTTAGAGGCAGCATTTTTCTTTGTTCTTGCTCAAATATGGGATCGCATCTTTCAACAATGCTGGCCCAGAGGATTGAATGGTCAGTGATATCAGGGCCTACAGGTCGTTATCTGAAACCCATGCGAAAGGAAAGGTTATTTCTGCCGTAAGTTTGACCAAATGTAGCTGACCTCAAGAGCGGTAATGGATTGGATGACGTAAGCGGACCAGCCCTTGCTTAGTCCTGTAATGAGCTCTGAAATCTAAGCCGTCGTGATAATAACATGCTGTCCTCATTTTAGTCAATCGAGTGAGAGACGAAGAACCAATAGGGAGTTCTGGAAACTCTCTCAAATTTTTATTAATCACAGAATGAATACTGATCCACTCACTGCAAAGCATCAACCTTCTATCCGCGCCTTCTTTCAGCCTCGCCAACCTTGTTCGGAGGTTGCTCTTAAAGCTGGTCAGGAGAAACCACGGTGTGAAACCCCGTTGACTTCACCAGCACCATCTAGCACTCCTCAATACAGAGTAATCTCTCAATTAAGTGACCCCGCAAATCTCCCCAAGCAAGCAAATATCACTCCAATAACCCAGGCAACAATTCAACCTTTGCGGCGGATTAATGCCCTGCTCCTCCCAATCTCATACCCAGATTCATTCTATCACCAAGCGATATCAGGTGATCCCTCCACTACTTTCTCTCATGTAATTCTCTGGTCAGATCCAGAGCCAAAGGTGGTTGGAGGAATAATATGCCGCCTTGAAGATCCTGTATCACACGAATTCCGACTCACCGACGCTCCCTTGGAAACTGATAGATGCTATGATATCTACATTCAATCATTGGCACTTTTGTCGCCTTATTGCGGCAAAGGACTGGCCGCAGAAGCACTAAGGAGAGTAGTTGATGCTGCAACCTCGAATCCTCGCTTAAGGATTGGCAGTATTTTCGCCCATGTCTGGACCGACAACACTGAAGCATTAAACTGGTATTCATCGCGTGGTTTCCATCGTGAAGAGCAGGCTCTGCATGGCTACTACCGCCACTTGAAGCCTGACACGGCGTGGATTGTTCGACGTCGACTGACCCCTACTGACTATCTTGGAGCGTCCACTTTACCACATGAATCTGCATTTGCAGCGCCACACCCAAAAATGAACGGTAAAATACTACATCCATCCATATCAGCCCATAGCTTCCAAGATAAGGGTCCAGAGAGAGAATGGAATGACCTCCCAGACGATGTACTTGACAAATCGGGACCGAGAGTTCAAAACTGCTCAATGTTAAAAGAAACAGATGTACAGAGCTCTGATAGCACGGGTCGAGTTGAGGTTATTTCAAAGGCAAAAAAGAAACGGATATACCCAGCAGCAGCTTTCGGATGTTGATTAATGCGTTAGTATCGCCGCTTCTTGCAAAAATTTCTCTTAATTATCACATCAAACACTCATAACGCCCCAAAGTTATCAAATTTTTTTGTAGAGATTGGAGATTAATTTTAGGAATTTCTGGTATCCAAAATAGTAGTGATACGAAGGTGCGACAAAATTCACGTGACAAAAGATCTAAAATTAAATTGATATTCTCTTGAGACCTTTTTTGTAATAATCTTTCTTGACATAGAATCTCAAGATCTTCAAGAAGAATGCCCGATAATACTTGTCACCCATAAAAAACTGTTGGAGATTTATTGCTGGCCACTCTGGAAAGTGCACTCTGGAAAGTGCACTTTGTGCATGCAAAAAGTGGGCCATAACCCGCCCATAACTGGCAACTTTACTCTCGAGACCCAAACTCATTTCAAACAAAACATGAGTTATGATGATATCTTAGATCGGGGCTGCTTTGTTGTTGATTTTAGGGCCCTCTGTTACAAGCGCTGGTCCAAAACTGGACTCTTTTTTAAAGTATCATCTTGATTTCACTCAGGCAACTGACTCATTTTCAAGGTAGATATATGGAAATCTGAATCAAACACGCACCTTAGACACGCGGTCATTTGCAAAGAACGTCCCTATTATGTACAAGTGCCAAGAAAGTGCGCTGTCAGTTTGTTAATTAGAGTGATTAACTTGACCTTTACCACGTAAATTATGCAGAGGAAAATGTATTTGGACCTCGCACTAATTAAAAGTTGATCATGATGAAGCTGCAAGTTTTGAAATGCATTTATCCTCACGTTCTATAACCTTACTAGTTAGCAATCTATTGTATACTGTTACAGGTTATTATGTGAAATAAAAATTAACGCCTTACACAAGGACAAATAACTCTTCATGTAATACTGATGAGTGTGATGTTAGAAATAATTTCTTGGGTAGATAAATCTATTTAGAATGAGCAGAGAAATTTTAACTTTATTAATTTACTTCCTGGCTTTAACCTGAAGTTAGTTCCATTTCTCGATTTGATTCGACTCATTCTGCAATACTTTCTTAGAGTTAGAAATGGCAGTGTTTCGATCGTGGGTTGGCCACAAGACAGGTTTTATCCTGTGAGATTTATTTTTCTTGGCTGTAATAGTTCAAAATAGGGGACGGCAAACTTGAGCGTGTGATTGGCGATGGATATATCCTGTTCCCTCATCCGCTTTAGCGATCTTGCCATCAAGGAATTCCAAGGGCAGTTTTATAAGCAGGAATATTCTAACTGTAAATAGTTCTACTTCTTCAAACTTGTCCGACAGGCGGTGAGTGAAAACAAAAACACGTGCTTATTCAACTTTTCTTTCACTCCTACTTTTTTGCACGGTTCGGTGAAATTTGTCACTTTTGCATCATTTTCATGAGAATTCGTCCCAAACACGAACATGCTCTTTTCGTCCTGTCCCCCTTGGACTCGACTTTTCTCTTTATTATCCACAAGAGTGTCAGTTCCCCACACTCCATCTTCAGTGTACTCCCACATTATTGGAAGATCCCCCCGAATCCAAGCCGCCCCCCATAGCATTCCAAGAACCCCCGGTACAAGGTACAGTAATGCGGGCTGAGCATGTTTTGTAATATTAAGAACTGTTAGTGTTACTATTAACCCTAACACGTAGCCTGCCATACTAATCCAGAAGTAAACTTTGTGAAATTGACCAGCATAAAAGCTAGTTTCATTTGTTAATTTGCTGTCGAGACCTGAAGACCAAAAACGCTCGCCCCAAGTTCCAGTTGCCTCCAAGTAGTTCGGCTTGAGCACTCTGATACTCCCATTCGCATCAGGAGAGGCTTGTTTCTGCATTCGAACATAATGCAAGTGTAGATCAAAACGCAGTGCAAGAGCCACCATAATTCCCGGGAGTACAATATCACCTAGGCCAAGCATACTTCCTCGACCTGGGCCTGGTATGATTAGTTTTATCGGTACATCGAGAGACGATGCTACCGTTACCATCAGTGGCGTGTAGAATACCATGATAATATCATACAAAAACAATCCAAACAAGACAAGGCTCCCAGTCCAGAAAGTTGTTGGAGACATTAGCTGCAGAGTTCCGTAACAAAATCCGAAAGCAATTAGGTTAGTATGCCACCAAGAGTGGTCTATTAAGTTATAAAGAATTATTGTTAACAATCCAAATATAAATCCCAGAAGATCACTAAGGCGGACACGGTGAGAAGCGTGATAAGTATTCTGAATGTAACCACGTAGGATCCAGCGCTTCATCAACAATGATCTAA
Organism: Blumeria hordei DH14; assembly: GCA_900239735.1. Classification (NCBI taxonomy): domain Eukaryota; kingdom Fungi; phylum Ascomycota; class Leotiomycetes; order Helotiales; family Erysiphaceae; genus Blumeria; species Blumeria hordei. Next base: position 426,134 of record OENG01000008.1, on the reverse strand, counting down.
AGAACCATATCTTAGATAGCATACTGGAAGAGAATCCTATTGAAGAAAATGGCCCGGGAAAGGGATTGCGATTGCGATTTATAAGCTTGAGATTTGACTGGGCCTGTCTTGGATTTGATGATGTGATCTCTGACTCCGAAGGGACATCGACAAGGAAGATTTCTTTCTTAGTGGACCAGAAACTGGGAAAGATGAACGTTGTAACAACGTTTAGAGAATCAGTTGCAAGTCGGCTCACTCCAATAACACCCACAAATGACAAGTATAGATTGAGTGCACGGTTGAGAAGCTTGGGATCGTCAAGCCACTTGATGAGAAGGTAAAGACCACTCAAGACAAGGCCAGCCATAATGGGAAATACGATAGCGTCTGATGGCTGAAGCCCAGGCATATCTGGTAGAACAGTGTCAATTTCATCATCATCGTCATCCTGTAGACCGTATTTATTTTCTCTTTTTTCTGGTTTATTTGCTGAAGGGGGACAGCTCAAGGATGCGTGAGCGCCTATGTAAATTGGGAAGAGAGCTGAAATAATCATGTGGATCCATGAGAAGAGAAGCGCGCGTTCTCTAAAGGCTGAGAGCAGCCATTCGATGATGATTTGTAGAGTTGGATGTTCAACCTGAAAATGATCGAGGATGTCATACATGTGAGCAACTGCCCCTGTTGAAGGCGAGAAGATGACGAGTCAATTGACAGAGATGGATAATTCCCCAATGTCGGAATCGAAAATTAAATATATGAGAGTAGTTGCTGACGATGAAGCTGTAGCCCTTCAAAAACAATTGAGCTCTAACCGATATCTCATGGTGTCAAGATGCAAATTACCCTACTGTTTACCTGACACGTAGTGTTGTCAAAGCCATAGAAGCGCATCTGGATATCGCGCTAGCAATTAAGTGGGACATGTTTATTTATTTACAGATGTTCCAATCCCGTGTCGCAGGTACGGCCACAAAAAGACAATGTCATTTATCTGCAGTAGTTTTTCGGGATGACTACAAAAGTTGTGCTTCAAACGACAATGGTTGATATGACGCGGTACTCATAAGTGGTAATGGCTGATAACCTACCTCTAGGGTTCTATAACCGTCGAACTATACGACAAACACGCCCCCAAGGTCAGTGTTCCATATGCCAACCTCATGTTCTAATAAATTTGGTCTAAACTCCTTAGACATGCACCAACTTCCAGACTCTTGCTAGTAGGGGATACTATGATGAAACAATTATACATAGAGTAATCCCCAATTTTATGTTGCAAGCTGGAGATCCTACTGGCACAGGACGCGGAGGAGACTCAATATATGGCTCGCCGTTTGAAGACGAAATTTCGCATCTACTAAAACACACCGGCGCTGGAATATTATCTATGGCTAATAGCGGACCTAACACGAATGGTAGTCAATTCTTCATAACACTAGCTCCCACACCTTGGCTAGATGGCAAACACACTATTTTTGGCCGCGTGACCAAAGGCATGAGTATCGTAAAAAGGTTGGGCATGGTAAGAACTGGACCTGAAGATCGACCCGTCGAAGAAGTGAAAGTTATATCAGCGAGGTTACTAGATGAGGAGCCAGCCTAGTCGCTTTGTGTGCTCAGGGTTAACGCACAATACACTCAATCAATCGGTTTATTAATTACAAATTGTGTACTTCGGTTTGTATATTTGTATCGATCAGGTCTTCTCACCAGATACTCTGTCCCTCACTCTCCAAGCAATTAGATCATCAGTCAAGCTAAATTCATCGACCTCATGAACTACTTTGGGACGATGACTTATACTTACCGACCTCTCTATCATATGCTCTACAGCTCCAGCTCTTAATGATTCGTGGCTTCCATATTCATGAATAGAACAAAATGGATCTACTCCCATAGCTGCCATCTCCTGTAGCTTGGCACTTGTGCTTGATCGCGACCTTGTGTGGTGAAACTTTGACAAATTCTGACTGTTCGTGTGGCATTCTTCACGCCATGCTCTCGATTTGGTATTTTTTTCGGGCTTCCAGCCATTGCCCCCATCAAAGATATCTTCAATGCACTGATCCGCCATCAACTCTCCTTCATGAGAGATCCATGATGCTGCCAATATCTGTCGATACATGTCCTGGGCCTCACCCTGATCTTGTGATGTACTGATAGATGGTAGAGCTATAGTTGTCAGGATCATACTACTCTAAGATTACCGTGTACTTACTTCCAACTTCATCCTTTCCATCTTGTTCTCCGGCAACAATTCCTGTTATCTTTCCAAATACCATTGCCGTCTTTAGTGGAGGTGCAATAAACTCTCTATCCCCATCCATTTGTCTCATTCCCACGCCAATTCTCAATGTACTGTTGATCTTACTATCTTGCATCAAGTATCTCCTCACAACGCTTTGTTCGCCATCCGTATCACCTTCATCTACATACTCCGCGAGATTTAGTTCAATCTTTCCGAGAACTATTTTGTCTATCCTTCCAGCTATTGAAAAGTCCTGCACAACTTCAAAGTTGATCAGGCATTCTTGAAGTTCGTTGTTCTTGTTAATAACAAGACGGAGAGGAATGGATCGAGTGTACTTCCATACTACTTTATGCTCCTTGATTACAGCTCTTTCCGTACGACCATGATGTTCGGCAGCAGTTGAAGAAGGGAGGTGCCACTTTACAAACGCAGCCCCGGTAACCAGTGGAACGTTGTTGAGATCGTATATCTACTTGAATCATTTGCGGCCCAAACATTCCAGACAAGGCATGAATCTTACTTTCAAGTAGAGCTCGAATTTTGGCTACAATATAATGTGAGCGGTGCTCGTGGGATACTGACACATGGGGTGTTAACTAGCCTTTCGTGCTTTAGAAACTATTTTTCAGAATACTTGTTAGTCTTGTATGCAGATAAATTTAGCAATTGTACAAAACATTAGGTAGCATACTCAATGGATTCATAAGTGGATGTGAGAAAATGAATGAAATTGGCGGAATCTCAGGTTTCTGGTTGACAATCCATAGCATCCCAAATTGATTGATTACTGTGTAGGAGATATTTAATGACGTCATAATCTTGACATGACTCAACTTATCAATGAACTTTTCAATAACTGTTGGACACAAATCAATCCTTTCATGAAGAATACAAACATTGCTGACGCTATTGCTAATGTTGTTTTGGAAGAATTTGCGAAATGGCCGGCGAAGAGGAAACCGCTAAAAAGATCGGAAGGGAAACAGGAATGGGTTCCTTTGAGCGGAATTGTGGCGCAAGGTTAATCAACTTCTCCTGGAGAGAATTTGACTAAATACAATACAGGACGAGGTACCTTCACTTGTTTAGCGGTAGCGTAAGGCAAAGATGACTCTAAATAAATTTATTGATGGCAATACGAGTTTACAATTAATAGTACTGGAATGAAATGTCTTCCTCAAAATAAGATAAACCAAGCTCAAGGCAACACTCTTCACGACTGGCACGCAGAGATTCTAGTTATCAGATCCTTTAACCGATTTCTTCTTGAGGAATGTTTCGCTTTGGTTACTGCTGCAAAGACGTCTTCAGACTTTATTCGATTAAGGAATCCAGAGGAGATCACCATATCACATCCCCAGCCGTTCGCATTTCATCATGATTTAGAATTGCACATGTACTGCTCAGAAGCTCCTTGTACGTATACCTTTATGAATGCAATGTACTTAAATTTTTGCAGGTGGAGATGCCAGCATGGAACTCACCATAGCAGCTCAGGAAGATTCTACTCCATGGAATCTTCCCTCAACCTCCAAACAGGTTCGATCTCATCAGAGCTTACTAGATGGTCGCTCTTACTTTTCTCAACTCGGCACTATACGCCGAAAGCCATCGCGTCCTGATGCGCCACCAACTCTATCCAAATCCTGCTCGGATAAATTGGCTCTAAAACAATGTACATCACTACTCTCATCTGTCGCATCTATCATCATATCACCAGAAAACTTGTACATTAAAAGCCTTGTGATTCCAAAATCACAGATGTGCGAATCTGCTTGTAACCGAGCATTCTCGGTATCAGGGCGTCTAGCACCTCTCAAAAATAAGATTCTTGATAAACCATGGATTGGAGGCTACCAATTTAGTCCATTTCTCGTACTTCCAACTTCGCTAGAATTTACATTCTCGCGTCGCCGAGAACTACTGAGTTCAGGAAGCCTGGTGCCAAGCAATCTGGCGTCCTTTTCAACCATAAATGGTAGCGGAACTCTGATTGGTGGCACACTACAAGGCCGCAAGCAATTTTCTTTAAAAGGTACAGCTCCCATGTGCAAGCGCCAACTATGGTATCTCTCTTCTAAAATTGCAGGCTACGTGAGAAACACATCCACAGAAAGTTTGCTAAATGCAGCGACATACTTTGAGCTTAAGCAATGTGATTCATTAATCAATCGTCGTGCGATCAAGTCGATGGTAAGAGGTGTGCTAGGTGGAAATTTAAGTGAGCGCGGGTGGGTGCCGAATCTTGGAGGGGAAGAATGGCCGCTACACTACAGCCTCTAAAATCAGCGACGACGAGATATTTGAGAAACTTGCGCGTTAATTTTCTTACAACAACGAAGGAAGACTTATTTCTGAACTTCATGACATAAATTACTGCTGCCACCGACATGAATCAAATATCTTATAATGGAGTGCGTAAGAACACAAAAATTATGATCTTTAAGTTTTTTACTTAGGCGAAATCTTCGATCGATTGTTAATACGACCAATCAGCATATTTCGCACGTTAGATGCCTAAAATCTGTGCGCAGAGACTACAAAGAACCTATGGTGAAAACATTTCAGAGAGCTAAGATTCAATCATGAAAAAAGATGAAATTGAGAGTTTTCGACAAAAATTCAACCACGTGAGTTACGTCGGCTCATTCTAACCTTGAACTCAACCTGCAGAGATTTCATTATTACAAAAAAATATCGAAATAATTCAGTTACAGCCCAGATTTAAGCTATGAATGGGTTCGAAGTGCTGAAAGGCTGTAGGCGGCAGAGAGAGAAATTGCTTTATGGGGTAAATATGGACAGGGTATTTTTATTTTCAAAAGATTAGTGGAAAAAGTAAGATAAAAAATTAATTGATGATTATCATTATTCAATTATGTACATAATTTCTAGTTAGGCTTGTAACTGTACGTACAGTAGTCGCTTTGATTGGTTAAATTGGTTGATAGTGTTCCATCTCATAGACGACTCACCCAGCTGCTAAGCTACCTAAAGGTGTGGATCCAGTGTCTCGTGACTTAGAGTCGCGCACATTCCTAGATATAATACTTGTAGCTACCACTCGTATTTATCCTGTACATTGCCATTCTAGCCAGAGATGGGAGCGATGTCAAAAAGTGTGAGTACGCGGATAACATCGCAATTTTCACCGCTGGAAGCACAGCAGCTGAAGCGGTTGAAAATATGCAAGCAGAAGTGGAGAAGCTTTGGCGGGTTGCAAACGAGCATGAAATAAGTCTGACTCAGCGAAGTCTGACCTACTAATAATTGGAGGGATCCTGAGAAGAAGCTGGACACAACTGGCTTAGCTATCCGGAACCCAAGGTAACAAGATAATATCTTCCCCGCACATCAAATGCCTTGGGGTATGGATAGACTCCCAACTCAACTTCAAGCAGGATGTGAAAGAGTGGTGTGGGAAATCTCAAAGGCTAACCCAGTTTATACGGCCAATCAATAGCGTTAAACGGGACGCAGTCCCGCAACCAATGATCAGGACAATACAGGCATGCATCATAAATACAGCAATGTATAGTGCCGAGGCATGGTGGCCGGGGTTGACCCGGGTCACCACTCATCGGAGCAAGAAAGTGAGCTCGGGAATCGGCTGGCATACTGATCTCCTAGATAGCACGATTATCAAGGCAATCCGGGCAGCACTACCGGCATGGCAAACTACCCAGAACAAGGTTCTCCACAAAGAGTCTCGTATCTCCCCGGCAGCAATCATCCTTCAGCAAAGGCAATTGAAAGCTGCAGCGCGAATTCAACGATTAGACACGTAGCATCCTCTGATAGCCAGATCATAAGAATATCCAAAGGAAACCATAAACCGCCTAGGACTTCGCGTAGGACAGATGAACCGATCATTCATAAATCCAGAGCATTACCTGACACGTTTGCAGACCAGCATTCAGAACGTATCGCTTGCTGTAGAGTCCGGAAGACTTTTCTTTCCCAAGGCGGATCGCAGCTACCAACCAGCGACACTAGACAAGCAGTCTGAAGCCACCCTAGCGAAACAATGGACAGAATACTTGCCAGCCGACACTATATTTGCATACTCAGACGGCTCATCTTGCGGGCTGGCAAGATCTGAATGGGGTTATACTCTATTCAAAGGACGACATATGATCGGGGGCGACGCAGGCCCTTTGCTTGGTGCAGAGGCTTGTGACGCGGAGCTCTTGGGAGCCCAGGAATCCCTCGAAGCAGCACTACTGGTGGCTGGCAGCAACTCAATCAAGGTACTTTTAAACAGTTCACAAGCTATCCAGGCCTTACGTATTGGCAGGTCTAGATCTTTCCAGAGAATAGTCGACAAATTTGTCAAGGACTGTCAAAAACACCGATCAGTGGAAATTCGGTGGATACCAGGACACTCAGGGATAGAGGGAAATGAGATGGCAGACAAGTTTACCAAAACCGCCCTAATAAAAGCCTCAAATGAGGTGACCAATGAGATACCCCCTCATGGAGGTTTCCTGCAGAATGAAGTTTACGTTTGCATTTGATAGGATTCCTCTTCCCATCCTTACTTCAGTTCATAATTTTAGCATTCCTTCTATGTTGTTATGAGAACAGAACAGTTCTTGGCACTTGTTATTATGTTGGTACTAGTTTAGGGCCTATGTTATGATGAGCTAGTGGAAGGAAACTAGTATATGTATGATCGCTTGGTCTGTAGCTTCAGAGTTCTTCACGCTTAGTTTTCTGTCATACCCAACACCTTCAGATGATCTCCGGTCGCCTTTAGTACATTAGTCACCACCAGTATTCGCTCGAACCTTTAGTCTCTCTAGATAATTATACTACTAAATTCAAACCTTTAGTTTCTCTATGTGATCTCAAGCAGACCTTCAATCATCTCTCGCAGTCTATCTAACCTCTATTCCACTACAATTACGCTTCAGTTCGTACCATTTTTCTCCAATCTGACACTATCACTCAACAACAAATCTTCAACAGGTTATAGCCCGATTAGCACACAAACTACTGACAAAATGTCACTCTCATCAACTCAGGCAAACATTGGAAAAACCCTAATCTCATTTAAGCTCGAACGACTTCTGATACTGACCGGTGGTTAAGACTATTGCAGATGGGTTGGGAGATAACTTTCGATGCAATGGGATTACTTGACTTCTTGACAAAGACGACACTAATAAAATCTGAAATACGATCAGATGAGTTTGAAAAGTGGCAAAATGCTAATAAACAGCTTGGGGGCCTCCTCCTGAATGCTGTTGATGAATCGTTGCAGACCGTTGTGATAGACTGCCAAACAGCAAAAGAGGCATGGGACCAATTCAAATCACGATTCGATAGAGAAACTGCAAGTTCCACTATTTCCCTACTCAAGGCCGTCATTGATCTCACATGACATGACGGACACGACATATTGGAATTTCTTTCAACCTTCAATGATGCCTGGAACCGCCTCCGAAATCGCTCACTACACTCAATTACCTCTCTCACCAAAGCATTCAAAGACCTGACCTCGTCGCAGAACGCAAAAGATGTCTTTCTGCTGTCCTCCTTGCCCAAGTCTATGGAGAATGTCATTGATAACCTCGTGACTAAAAAAATCACCAATTACGATGGTGTATCCCCTAAACTCCTAGACATGTCGGCAAACCGAAAAGCTCCCATCTCAGATGAAAAAGCTTATCAAGTCGCGAAACAGGAAACACAAGAATGTTCATGGTGTAAGAGTCGCAAGTATAAATACGATGGGCATAATTTTAAGGAGTGTCGGAAGCTAAAAGCGCACAAACAGAAGATGACAGACAGGAAAAACGCTGCCAAAATTGCCAAGTCGTTGGCCACTGCTGAATCAGAACATCAAATATACGTTACGGCATTTGCGGCACAGTTTTAGACATCCTCGTCTCATTGTCACGTTTAATCCTCGCTGAATAATGTGGTTGGCGTTGTTTGTAAATCTCAGAGCGACGGCTACTGTAGGTTTTCTTTGGGGCGAATTAACAAATATATTATATTAAGTATATATCTCGCAACCACTTCTATTCACTAACTCCTCTTCCAAAAGAACTCCACACCAGAATAGTTTTCCATCTCAGCTCTGACCACCTTTCCTTCTATGACTAATTCATGACTAATCCAAAGCTCCTTCCTGATCAGTCTCAGGGTTAAGTTTACTCCAAACAGATCAAGGTACTGTATGCAAGAGTATTCCTACACACTCCCCTACTCGAGCATTCCTGTACTGTAATATGTTAGCTGATTATCCATTCATTGAAATTTCTATCCTCCAATCCCCAATCCTGGCTTTTGGTAGCAATTTTGTCAACAGGTCTGCTAGATTCTCCTTTCCGGGTATTGTTTTGATAATCAGGTTCCCATTTTGAATTTGTTGTCAAAGGTAATGATGTCGAACTTCAATGTGCCTTGTTCTTCGTGCAAATTTGTTCGTCTTTGAGAGCTTATAGCCTCCTTCAGAATCAGTTATCAGCATTGGTATAACTCGGATTTGATTTATGTGTAATTCTTCAAGAATCTGACTGGTCCATGCTGCATCTTTTGCTCCTTCTCCTGCTGCCATATATTCCGCTTCAGTAATAGATTGTGCTACTATATCTTGCTTGCGAGTCCACCATCCTATCGGCTGTTTTCCTACAAAGGTCATACATCCACTTTGTGATTTTCCCTCTTCTCCTACGTACGAAGCGTCTGTGACGACTTCTACGTCGAGGTTTTCGGGCTTGCAAAGTCTTAAACCTACCTTTTTGGTACTTAACAAATAGGATAGTAACATCTTCGCTGCTGTCAGATTTAAAGTATTTGGACTTTGCGCACGTCTCCCTAATAGGTTCACGTGTATAGCTATGTCAGGTCTGGTCATCCGTGATATGAACAACAATCCTCCAACAATTTGTTGGTAGTTTCTAGAATCTGCAGGCTCTATTTGTGAATTTTCCTCGAAATATGTTCTGTCCTGTGGTAGACTCGCCTTGGCAATCACATTGTGTTGTTTGGAGAGTGATTCTATGAGCATTGTCTGGGTCATCACAACTGTGTTGCCGCCATCTTCCCATTTCATTTCTATTCCAAGCATCTTTTTTGGTTTACCACGCTTATCCAATTCAACATGTTTTTCGATTCCCTTTTCGATATTTTCTAGAGCGTCTTGAGTGCCGACTCCAATTATATCATCAACATGCGTGCCTAATAGTGCGTCTTGAGTTGTTCTGTGGTAACAACCTTCGTCCTTCACACATTGTTTCATTTGGCAATCAGAACTTTGTAGTAAAATAAATAAATTATTCAATTGTCCTGATTTGGCGCCTTTTTGGCCCATGCAGGTGTTGACTTCAGTCAGATACAATGATGATATAGTTGTGATGAACATCATGCCTCAGATATCATTTGCAAGTCTCACTATGGCTGTGACAAGGCGGCTTTTTCTTCACCGCTGTCGAACTATGCCCTCTGTGAAACTCACCCAAGGGAAACCTCTCAAAAAACCTTGGGTTATCCAGACATGCCACCATCATCAATGTAGCTTACTTCAGTAAGGTGAGGTCTGCTGGAGTCGAACCAGCGATCTTCTGTCTCAGGTGGGATAGATGTTCAGGCTATCCAGACACTACTTAGAAGACCGGCCCGGATGGTGTACCGCTACACCATCCGACCCGAACTTTGTAGTATTCACTTCAGCTTGTTAAACCATTCATGACCGGCTTGTTTCAGACCATATAAGGCCATTTCTAGTTTCCAGTACTCTGTTTTGCCTTCTTCGTTGATATCTTTGACATACACATCATGGTTAAATTTAGCTCGAAGATATGCTGCCACAACGTTCCATTGTCGGGTATCCCATCTTTTGTATAGAGCTATTACAATTAAAAGTCTCCATGTTTCTGGCCGCATCATCTGTGCATATGTCTCATCATAATTGATGCCCATGGTTTGAGAGAAACCCCTTGTTACGGGTTTACCCGCCATTGGTTGTCTGGGCTGACCTGCGTGCCCAGCCTTGCATATAATGAAGACTACGCGAAAAGACTGGGCCTTTCGCACAGAACAGGGTCTTTGGATAATGCTTATGTAAGGTGATTGTCAGGGCACACTTTATGCTCGCGCGATCCAGTGTAGTTATCTCTCCCATAGAAGAATATTAATTATTTTATGGTATAGTTTACGTGCGCTGACCGTCTGCTTTAACACCCCTTCCTACCATTCTTGCCTTGAACTTTTCTATTTGTCCATCTATGCTTCTTTTAATGACGTACACCCATTTGGTATCCACTATTCGTGTTCCTTCAGGTATATCTGCCTTTTCGATGATACGGTAGACACCGTAACGTCCAAGTTGTGCTCGCTCTTTCTCTCGAGCCTCTGCCCATTGTTTAGCATGTGGACCTTCTTTGACTTGTTACTCAGTGGGATGATCTTCATCTACTCCTATTGCTCCTATCTGGGCCTTGTGAGCGTAATATTCTATAGCCCTATTGGCCTCATCTGGGACCTTTTCACAGGTTTCAAAGTTTCCACATAGATCTGATAATTTTGAGATTGCCTTTTTGAGGCCTGAATCATTGGGGTTTTCATATATGTTCCCTTCTCGTTTCTTCAAGCTGGGCGCGGGAGTTCTCTGCGACTTTCGTTTCCCGTATAACTGTTCAAATTGTTCAGGGGTTTTTCGAAATTTTTGTGACCTATTTGGTTCCTGTTCTATGGCTTGTGATGGTGGTTCCAGGGTCTGATCTTTCTGTGAAAATATTGGGGGATTTTCTTCATTCTTGGGTTCTTCTTGCACATGGTGAACTTCTTTCGGATTTTTCACCAACTTGGTTGATCCATCCTTTTTGAGGACTTGATAAATTCCGTGCGTTCCAGAATATCCTATAATCATAGCCTCGAAAGATCGGTCGTTTATTTTTTGTCCATGAGTTTGGTTGTACTCGTAGCATACTACTTTTTGTCCAAACGACTTGAGGAATTTTCTTTCTTCCTTTCCGTCTTTTCCCAGCATTATCTCAACTGGACATCTACCTGATAGTGTCCTGTGCGGGACTCGATTCTTCGTATATGTTGCCCAGGATGCTGCTTGATTCCATTTGTTCGCAGGTATTTTCCCATCTGTTCCTTTTATCGCGGTTCTTGCCATTGTCATTATTGTCCGGTTCGCTCTTTCCGCTATGGCGTTTGTCTCACAGTGCCCTGGAACTGTCTCTTTCATTCTAATTCCCTTACTTTTGCACATATGTTCCAGCTTGCTGTTCCGAAACTCTGTGCCCCAATCCGCTTGGATTTCACTAACTTTTCGTTCAGTCGCATTTTCCAAGGCTACAATTATCTGAGATAATTTTTCCGTGGCATCAGACTTCTTTGATAAAGGTGTGCATGCTGTATATCTGCTAAAGTCATCTATTACTACTAACAGATATTTATGTGATCCTGCTTGTGGCGTTATAGGTCCTACTAGATCCACGTGAATTTGTTGCAAGGTCCTTGATGTCCGGATTTTGGTTGATTGTTCTTTAGCTGCTGGCTTTGTAGTTTTACCTTTTTCGCATGCTTCACACCGAGGATTTGAGGAGAATTTGGGGCATTCAGGGAGAGATTTGAGGGTATCAAATGAAATATGTCCATACCTTTGATGTAATTTAAGAGCTTCTTTGGTTTGATGTAAGGTCTCTTGGCAATCTGCGGTATGAACTCGATCTATACTGATAAATCTATTCCCGTTCTAATCTCTTTCCATCTCACAGACTTTTTTCGGTCCTATCTTTAGAATAATACTTCTTTTTGAAGCCTTTGTCAAATATTCAGGGATTCTTTGCCCGCTGATGAGATTGCTGTATGTTGGGTCGTATAGCACATTCTTCAGTTCGATCTTCTTCCCCTTGTGATTGAATCTTACTGTTCCAGTCTTACGGCATTGGGATATATTTCCATCATGGCCTCTTACTGTTAGATTACAGTTTTGCACATTAAACAAGAGATCGAGTCGATTTGTAGTGTGATGGCTTGCCCCTGTATCCCATTCAAAGTTATTGTTGCAGGTTTGCGTCCTGCCCATTCTGAAGTTGTCTATATGGAAGCTCTCTTCTTCCTCTACTTCAAACTTTCTTGCTTTCTTCTCAACCTTTTTCTTGGTCCAACACTCATCATCAATGTGCCCTATACCTTTGCGTCCTATAGACTGGCAATAGTTGCACTCCTTGGTCAAATATTTTGTAGTTTTAGTCTTGAGCACTACAGGCTCTTCCTTTGTGCCATCATTTTTCTGTTTCTTTGACAAAATAAATTGTGTTAATTTTAGTACGACATCATGGTAGCTGTAATCTCTGGCCCTGATATTTTCAATTGTATTGGCATGATGTGTTCCAAAGGATCTAAGTAGAAACTCAGCCTTAGCTTTGTCGCTTTTGCTGAATTCCAAAAGTCCTCTCCCCATGCCATCATCATTGTCAAGTTTTGCCCTGGATATAATCCCAACAAAATTGTTCCATACCTGCTCGTATTGAGCAATATGTGACAAAACATCGTTTTTCCGGTCGTCAAAAGCATTGATCATCAGGCTATTTAACAGGCTGTAGAATTCTATAGACGTCTGACTTTGAAATGCCTTTTCTAGTTCCTTGAATGCTTCATATGCCGTTACACAAGTACCTATCCGAGCTTTAACTAGTACTGAGCAATTTTTCCTAATGGTAGATAATGCAACTGCATTAGCCTGTTTCCATAATTTTACTTGTGCGGGTGTGCTCTCAACTATAGTACTAGCTTTGTTCTCATCTTTTGGCAACAAGTGTGGCATGGTGTATTCTCCAGTGACCATTTCCCATTGTGTATAGTCTGTTCCTGGAATATCATGGACATATAACGCATTAAAAAGTGCAGTCGTCCATCCTGCCCATGCCTCTGCTCCATCCAAGATCGTGTCCAGCTCCAAAGTTCTTTTATTCATTTTTTTGTTCATGTTGGTTTCCAGAGATGTTGTTGATACTTTTTCGGATCTTTGAGTTAGTTCACAAAATTCTTCCTTCGCAAGGCGTTCGGCTTCAGAGGTGTTAAAGATATGAGCTTGAGCGAATATGGAGGTTATAGCGGAATCAGTGTCGGCGGTTAGACCGATACAGTAAGTCTTGTATGAAGTTGTAGAAGGAAGAATTGACTGGAAACAAGTGTATTGAGATGTATGGTTCTGAGTAAACTGAGCTGATAAGAGTGAGATTGCGTGTGCGCATATCTTATCAACTGAGGTTTTTGACCAGTATTTATCAATCTCCATGGATCATAAGTTATGATCCCTGTAGATGTAAATCTATATACGTACAGATATATGAGCCAGAAATATAAAGCTAAATACATGTGTGTCGGTAATAGATCCGAGAAACCTTTAACCTGAATTTGATACATAATCATCTGATGGAATGCTAGTGTGAAATAAATGCCAATATGCATTAAACTTTCCGCGAGGAATGTGCTGATGACAATGATATAGGAAGGTGAATTTGATAACCTAATTAGCCGGACTTACAAATGAGTTATCCTTGGCATTCCAGGATATACGATATTTCAACAAGAGGTAGTTATAAATCTCCCTTTATATCTGAATCTACCTGCCTTTGAGTCAAAGTGAAGGGATTTGGTTTTCTTGGACGTCTCAAACTGCTCTGGTGTTTCTTCACTTGGCGATCCTGGCATTTACTGGAGTAAATTTTTGGTGTATGTTGCTTTGATTAATTTTCTTCCCGACGATTTCCTACTCAAAGCCGTTTTTCGTTCGCATTTATTAATTCTAGGCAGCGTTGCGCTGTTCCGGTCTCATAACCCCTTGTTTGTGAATCTTAGAGCGACGGCGACTGTAGGTTTTCTTTGGGGCGAATTAACAAATATATTATATTAAGTATATATCTCGCAACCACTTCTATTCACTAACTCCTCTTCCAATAGAACTCCACACCAGAATAGTTTTCCATCTCAGCTCTGACCACCTTTCCTTCTATGACTAATTCATGACTTATCCAAAGCTCCTTCCTGATCAGTCTCAGGGTTAAGTTTACTCCAAGCAGATCAAGGTACTATATGCAAGAGTATTCCTACACGAGAAAACCAAATCAAAATATGTCTCTCCTAAACAAACTCATGAAAATTCCACAGAACCATTTGAATTAATTCACTCTGATCTCTCGGGAAAGTTCTCCGTTCCCTCATTAGGTGGAAAATTTTTTGATGAATATACCCGACATTCATGGGTCAAGTTCCTGCGAACCAAAGACGAAGCAGCCCAACACATGGTTGACTTCGTACACTTTGTACAAATGCAATTCAGAGCTGACGTTAAGCATTGGAGAACAGAAAACGGGGGGGAATTTATCAATCAAACAGTATCAACTGTCACGGCACAGAATAGGCACAAGTGAAAGTACAGCTTGTATGGCAATAATTCAGTCTTTGAAGCAAATACTAAGCTTGAGAAGAATAGGAAAGAACAGAATCTAATTACAAAAAGCCCTGAGGCTATTCCTATTCAAGCGGGTTTCTGTCATGAATCTTATCATGACTCTCCATAAAAGGGTGAAAATGTGCCTAAGCAGCGGTGGGGGGTCTAGTTGTCATAGTAACCCAATTGTACAGGAATGGAAAGGACTGGTGTTGTTATTGACACTAGCGTCGAGCTAGTCCGAGGAGACCCTTAAGTAGTCCTCGTTCATGTCTTTAGAGGGCGTGCGCCGTTTTGTTAGATTTCCGTATCTTGTTTGCATCCTATCTTGTCTACGTTCCATCTTACATATCTTGTTCATATCTTGACCCGTGACTTCTATCTTGAATACTCTCTCGCCCCGGAACAGTTTCCACTAAATCGCCGCGCACGTGCTCCTTCTCGCATCAGCCATCAATCTCACATCCTCCCTCCACGTAATTGTATATCATGACAGAGCAGAATGCCGTGCCGTGACATCAACATTCTTTCGAAAGAAAGGAATTGTTCACGAAAAAACTCCACCATACAAACATGAGAGAAATAGAACTGCAGAGAGGTTTAATCAGACCCTGACATCAATGGCCCGAGCATTAATCATGAACCTTGGACTCTCGCTGTGGACAGAGGCTATAGCCACTGCCTGCTACCTTAAAAATCGCCTACCTCATACACAGCTACCCGAAAACATTATGCCATGTAAGGCTCTACACAGCAATAAACCTACAATACACCATCTTCAACCCTTCGGTAGGAGCTGCTTTGTTCACATTCACGAGGATTTGCGGCCTCCTGGCTCAAAACTCCTACCTAGGGCACTGGATGGCAAGTTTGTAGGATGCACAAGTAGCACAAAAATTTCTTGGATATGGATCCCCTCCAAGAACAATGTTATGGAATCAACCAACGTCAAGTTTGCGCCGCTCAATTTAGGGGAAGTCACAATTAACCTTGAAAACCGAAGCAACCTGCCACAAGCAATAAATGACGAAGCAGAACAACAACCACACCAGGACAACCCATCAATAGCCGAACCGCAGCATTTAACAGATGACAAACTCGATGACCCCTCGAAGCAAATCCAAAGAGAAAGTGAAATTATGTACCAGCTAAAAGAATTATCTATCCCAGATTCACAGCCAGAAACGTCTAATATGCCAGGATCATTCCTCAAATCACCAAAATCTCGACCTAAAAGGACAACCAGACCCATTCAACGCTATGGGTTCCCCGTAAGTTATGGGCCAACCTTTCAGACACGAAAAGAGCATGATAACCAGCGAGGACATCTGGTTATTGCTGAGGAAATCCAAGATGAAACTGGATGCATTGCAATGACTCTAGCGGAAAAAACCGCAACAAAAACCAACGAGGGTCCGAGAAACATCGACGAGGCTCACTCAGGGCCTGATGGATACTATTGGCGTGATGCAGTAAATAAGGAGCAACAATCCTTAAGACAAAATCACACCTGGGATGAAACTGATTGACCATTAAATTGCAACATTGTTGGATCCAAATGGGTATTTAAAATCTAACAAAAAGCAGATGGATCTATCGACCAGTACAGAACTCGATTAGTGGCTCAAGGATTCAGTCAACTTTCTGGTCACAATTTCGACGAAACATTTGCCCCTGTAGCTCGGTATGACAGTCTCCGTATTGTGGGAACTCGAGGGACAAAAGACAATTGGCGAGTGGTCAAAAGCTGGCGTGGACTCAAATCATAAGATTCTAAACTAAAGAGAAAAGTATTTAGAAGGATATGAATCTGTATATGTACATAGGAGGTTCAACTGTTCAAATAAAGTTGCCAACACGAAACCTCCTGTCCCTCATTGCCTACAACCCAAGGGTTTCGCATGAAAACCAATATCCATGACAAACCTTCCGTATCGTAATCTGTCACACACAAGACTCGTGTGTGTGAAACTGTTGGAAAATGAAGTATAATCCTATTAGTAACAATTACCTTCATTATGTAAGGGTTCCCAACGCAATCCCTACATCCACTATTTACACTCTGGTCCCATCTCCCCTGTAAGATTTGCACGAATAGATACTAGTGTGGCTCTACTTCTATGACAAGGGAATACAGCGTAAATGATCGCCTACTATAACTTACTGATTTTTACTAAATATATTATCACGTCGTTTTTTCTCAAGGGCGAGGTTAGGACAGTGTTCCACAGGGTGCGTATGTGGTCTAACGGAGATCTAGGTGGTAGATGAAGGTGATGAGTGGGTCGAAGGGATGACTGGTCTTCTCTAGGAAGAGACGAATTGGTAGATAGTAGCGATAGAGGCTACACGTGGGTCTTGCTGATGAAGAGCTGAAAAGAGATAAATGGTCTTCCCGAAGAAGAGATGGGTAAACAAATGTATTGTTAAGGTAATTGAAGAAGACGTTGCGTGAAGAATAATGCTTCTTCACACCGAGTATTTATATACATAAAATTACCAAATAGCATGTACCACACCGCCTCTATGCCAAACAATCTGCTACACATCACCTAATGAGACTAGCCTACTCTTATCAGTCTTCCTTGCTAGTTTTAAACGTACATTGAACTAATGTTTGTGTTTTAGCCTAGCCGTCCACATGACGTTTCATATTACGCTATGCCACAACGATCCATAAAGTAGCTCCCCTCCTAAATTGCGAGCTCCTGCGAGTCTAACTATTTGAGCTTTCTTTTCCTCTTAATGTAGTGGGCCTGGTTTATTTGGATACTGTTGGTGGAAGCTTTCAACGGCTGCGGTATCATCAAGGTTAATAGCTGGCTCCCAAGTTGGCTCGTTGTCTCCCACCCACTTGACTAAATATCGTAGTCCATTATGTTTTGACATTTTTGAGTCGTAGATTTCTTCGACTTCGAATTCCTCTTCTTCATTGACAATAATTGGCGGCGCTGGTGACTGGATCTGACCTGGTACAGGATCAACTGGAGCAGGCTCTAATAGAGATACATGAAAAACCGGGTGTATTTTAATTGTCTTTGGGAGATCAAGGCGATAGGCGTATGGGGATATTATCTTCGTAATTGAAAAGGGGCCAAGTTTTTTCCAGTCGAGCTTCCGAGAGTTCCGCGTGGTTCTTATATTTTTTGCAGAGAGAAAAACGAGGTCGCCGACGTGGTAATTGGGTGCAGGTTTTCTATTTACGTTGACTGCTTGTTCCTGTTCGTCTTGCGCTGATCTTATATTAGCTCGCAAGACGTCATGTATTTGTCTCATTTTGAGGGCAAAATCCCTAGCGTTATGGCTTGGAGTTGTTTTAGTGTAGGGCTTAACGGCAATTGTGAAGCGAGGATGAAAACCATAGTTGCTCATAAATGGTGTTGCTTGGGTTGAAGCCGCCACTTGGTTATTTGCAGCAAACTCTGCCATAGGGAGCCACTTGGCCCAGTCATCCTGTTGATATGATACATAGCTTCGTAAGTACTGTTCCATTACAGCATTAAATCTTTCGGTCTGTCCATCTGTTTCTGGATGGAAAGCAGTGGACATTCTTGCCTTGATGCGTAGATTGTTGCATAATTCCTTCCAGAATTTGGCCGTAAACTGTGTACCGCGATCCGAAGTAATATGGGTTGGCAGACCATGAAGCTTCCAAACATTACATAAGTATAATTGAGCGACATCTTTGGAAGTTGTTGTGGTATTGCAAGGTATTAGATGACGCATTTTTGTCAGTCTATCTACTACCACCATAACTGCGTCAAATCCATCACTTACAGGTAATCCATTTACAAAGTCCATAGAAACTTCTTGCCATGGTTGTTGAGCAATGGGTAGTGGTCGCAAGACTCCAAACTTGGCGTGGTTACTGGGCTTACTTCGACGACAAGTGTGGCAGTTGCGCACGTAACGCGCTATGTATTTTCGCATAGATGGCCAATAATAGTCTCGGCTTACAAGTTCAAATGTTTTTTCGCGACCAGGGTGTCCAGCCGAGGGATTGTCGTGGCATTGCTTGAGGATATGGAGTTTGATTGGGTCGTATTGTGGCACGTACCATTTTTCTCTGTAGACTAGTTTATTTTCGAACTCCGCACATTCCGCCAGCGATATATCTTTTGATTGCTTCACGTTAGCCTTCATCAGGCCCAGTATCTTACCAGGGAACGGGTCATTTTGATACCCCTGAACAAACAATTCTTCCCACTCTGGGGTATTTGTTTTTTCAGTGCGAAGCGACAAGATTGCAGACAGATCTAGATGTCTTTCTAGGTTTTCCCTCTTCAGAACAATCTGACTTTGATGTAATCTTCTATTGTCATTTTCACCAGGGAAATCCTGTGATCTTCTTGTAAGTGCATCTGGCTTTCCTCCTTGCTTTCCTGGTCGATACTTAATAACAAAATTGAAGCGTGAAAGGTACTCGGCCCAACGAGCTTGTCTACGATTAAGGTGCTTGGAGCTCATAAAATACTCTAAATTTTTATGATCTGATATCACCGCAATTTCATGTGCAGCACCTTCCAGTTCTGGTCGCCATTCTTCAAAAGCACGTATGATTGCCAGAAGTTCTTTGTCGTAAATTTCATAATTACATTCAGCTGGCGAATGTTTTTTCGATAAGTAAGCAATCGGGCGAAGGATACCCTTGTCATCGCGTTGGGATAGAATCCCAGCAGAGACATAGTCTGAAGCATCTGTCTCAACTGTGATTTCTCTCTCAGGATCAAAGTGGGCCAAGATAGGTGCTGTGATAAAAGCATTTTTTAAGGCTTCGAATGCGCCTTCTGATTCCGAATTCCAGATAAAGGGAGCGTTTTTACGTGTTAGCTGGGTAAGTGGAAATGCTAGTGATGAGAATCCGCGGACAAAACGTCGATAGAAGTTGGCAAAACCTAGGAATGCCTGAACGTCTTTACTGTTTTAGGAGCAGTCCAGTTTTTTACAGCATCTACTTTACCCGGATCCATTCTGATACCACCTGGCTCGATAATAAGTCCTAGATACGTTGTGCTTTGTGTATGAAATTTACACTTTTCTGGCTTCAGGAGGACTCCTTTTTTCTGTAAGGCTTCCAGCACTCTGTGAACGTGGGTTACATGATCCTCTAGAGTCTCGCTGTAAATGAGGATATCATCAAGATAGGCTGTGCAAAATATGTCTAAATAATCGCGAAGACAATCGTTAATGAAGTGCTGGAACGTGGCAGGAGCGTTAGTTAACCCAAAAGGCATAACAGTATACTCAAAATGGCCATATCTAGTGCGGAAAGCAGTTTTCCATTCCTCTCCCTCGGCCATTCTGATCTGATTATAACCTTGCCTAAGATCCAACTTGGTGTACCATTTTGCTTTAGAAAGCCGGTCGAGTGTTTCTCGGATCAATGGTAGGGGGTACCGATTTTTGACGGTAAGTTCGTTTAGCCCTCGGTAGTCAACGCAAAGACGAAGTGTTCCGTCATTTTTCTTCACAAAAAGCACAGGAGCTCCAGCTGGTGAAGAACTCGTTCTAATAAATCCTTTTTTGAGATTTTCCTGAATATAGGAATTTAATTCCGTCAATTCCTCCCGGGACATACCATAAAGAGGCCCAAATGGAGGCTCCTTCCCATCCTTAATAGGGATTTTATGGTCATAGATACGGCGTGGTGGAAGTGAGTTAGCGAATCTTTCGTCCATCATCCCGTAAAATTTATGATACTGTACTGGTAAACTGACTTTTGAATTTCCAGAAGCAGTTAGTATTTTTGTTTTACGGTTGTCTTCAACCTCTACGCTGTGTACTCGAAGCTTATTTTTGGGTTCGCCTCAGAGGTGGCCTTGGAGTTTACAAATTTTGAGAGATTTCTTGGTGCAATTCCCTTGATTGAAGGGGGACTACAGAGCTATTACATATTTGTTTGCAATGATTGGAATTGAAGAGAATTGTGTTATTCTTAAACCGTAGTTCTGGGTCATGCCTTTGAAGCCATGGGATTCCAAGTACTATAGGGTACGAACCAAGTTTGGTAACAAAGAATGTAGCGGTTTCGTGATGAGAGTCAATTGATAATTGTAGACGGCAAGCGTGGGTGACCCTACCAGAAGATATGGGCCTTCCGTCTATTACTTTTAGAGTGCGCGGGGTTTTTAAAATGTAGAGGGGAAAGTTGTGATAGCGCGCAAATGTTTCGTCAATAAATGCATACCCAGAGCATCCAGTATCAATAAGTGAGTAAGTTTGAATGGATTTTTTAGCTGTTACTAATATACAGGCAGCAACCAAATGGTCCCATCCAACTTGTCCTCCGCTTGCGACACCGAAAAGCTTGATATAGAAAATGCAGACATCGAGGAGAGTTTTGAGGGCCCCGGATCAGGGCTATCTTTCAAATCCGGGACTACTGAAAATCCGGCTCGGATTTGGTGTCCCCTGGACTTGCTGGATGGTGTGTGCACGGCGATGACATTAAAACTGCACCAGTAATTGGTGCCTGATGATTTGGGCGTTTCGCTGAAGGGCACCTGTCAGGGCCGTGCCCCGCCCCCGCACAATACATACAAAGGGAGTTTTCCCGACGCCATTGTTTTTCCCCAGCCGAAAGTTTACGGAACCCATTTACAAAATTGTATCTGTTTTCAGGTGCTGGTCTGGTGGTGTTAGAAAGTTTCATTGTTGACAAATCCATGGGAGCTAGACCACCTGCAACATGTGATGGGTGCGCGAAATTTCTGTCAACTGTTTGCCGAGAAAATTCGCGGGGGTTTTTTTGTTCAGCCTTGCGACCCCGGATCTGATTGTCGATTTTCATGAGCAAAGTTGCATAGTCCTCGAGGATTACTGGTATTTCTGTTCGATGCATCATTGCATCTTTCATATCCTCGGAAAGACCTTCGGCAAGAGCATCAATTTTTGCAGCTTCATTGTATTCAAGATAGCCAATGACTCGAAGAAATTTTGAGTAGTAGGTTGCAAAATCACCAGCACCCTGTTTCAGAGTTTTCAGTTCACGACGGGCAGTTCCTCGAGGGTCTGGGTCTCCAAATGAGGCATCTAAATACGACAAAAACGCTGTGACTGATGAAAATGGTTTCTCAGGGTTTGTGTTTACTAGAGGAACAATTTGATCGAGAGCTTGTCCCTCCAACCGACTAATGGAATAAATAACTTTGGCAGACTCATCTCGGAATCTGTCATTATTTACCTCGAGCTTCATCCGTAATTGTGTGATGAAACCGGGCAGTTTACTCCTTGTGCCGTTGAATTTTTCGGGGTCCGGGAATTTCTCGGAGCGAAATGCCGAAGCCGAGTCCCGGGCGGCTATAGCCGGGCTAGGTTTATTAGAGAATGACCGGCTTTAGCGATGTTTAAGTCGAGGTTCAACTTGTTGTTCTGTTCCTCGAGGCTTTCAATAACCTGGCGAGCAGCCATGAGCTGACCCTGAGCAGTATCTCGTTCAGTGCGGTATCGATTGAGGTGTCCGTTCATGTATGCGTATAGCGCGTCCGCATCAGTGGCAAATTGCTGTTTGAAGTTTTCGATTGTGGTAGGAGGAGCCCAACCACGAGAGTAGTCTGTAGACATTCTGCACGGTGTGGATAACGACGCAACGTAATCTCAAGGGCGAGGTTAGGACAGTGTTCCACAGGGTGCGTATGTGGTCTAACGGAGATCTAGGTGGTAGATGAAGGTGATGAGTGGGTCGAAGGGATGACTGGTCTTCTCTAGGAAGAGACGAATTGGTAGATAGTAGCGATAGAGGCTACACGTGGGTCTTGCTGATGAAGAGCTGGAAAGAGATAAATGGTCTTCCCGAAGAAGAGATGGGTAAAAAAATGTATTGTTAAGGTAATTGAAGAAGACGTTGCGTGAAGAATAATGCTTCTTCACACCGAGTATTTATATACATAAAATTACCAAATAGCATGTACCACACCGCCTCTATGCCAAACAATCTGCTACACATCACCTAATGAGACTAGCCTACTCTTATCAGTCTTCCTTGCTAGTTTTAAACGTACATTGAACTAATGTTTGTGTTTTAGCCTAGCCGTCCACATGACGTTTCATATTACGCTATGCCACAACGATCCATGAAATTTTTTATGGTCTTGATTGACATCTTTTTATATATAAAACATATAATTAATTCACTCTTCTTCGCTCTGCTTTAAGTGATACTCTATCTCTTTCAACAGAAACTAGTCGTGGGAATTCCTGGATTGACCCTGTGTCGGCTTACCAACTATTGGACCGAAGACCACGTGGCCACTAAAATGTCGGGGCGTCACACGTATCCTTCTTCAGATAGCTTCTCAAAACCAATGGATATCCCAACAAATGGACGTAAATTCTGCATACCTTTACGGAAACTTGGAGGAAGAAACTATATGGAACTACCTCCTGGATTCCGCATATCCAGAAAATGTGTTAAATTTCGTAAGTGTATCATCAGCCTTAAACAATCAGGTCGTGAATGGTATGCTTGTATATCTAACTCCCTTTGACAAAAAGGATTCAAAATAACCGAATTTGATCTATACGTCTTTGTTCACCCGACAGAAAATACCTGTGTTGTGGTATGTGTTGACGACATTCTAATCTTCGGTCCAGACAACATGTTCCGCCAAGCCCTGAAATCATGAATCAGAAACAACTTTGATTGCAAAAATTTGGGAAAGACGAGTTATGTCCTGGGCTTAGAGATTAAACTAGACAAATTTGGCATCCGGCTCTCTCAACAAGGCTACTCACTAAAGATACTCAAACATTTTGGTTTTGAAAACTCACCCAAAGTTAGCACACCTCTTGATCCGAGCGTAACCCTCTTCAAAGGATGTGAAGAGGATTGTCTTGAGAACATGAAGGAAATTCAAGCCATTGTCGGATTTTTAATGTATCTTGTCATAGGAAGCCGACCAGACCTAGCCTACACAGTCACACTTTTAAGCCAGTTTGCATCTTGTCCAAACAAAAGTCACTTGCAAGCTGCCAAACGCACCCTTTGGTATCTAGCAGGAACCACCGATTGGGATCTAAACTATCTGTTCGGGTCGAACGAGCTTCTCGAAGTTTATGCTGATGCCTCTTATGCTGATCATACCCATTCTAGGAAATAAAAATCAGGATACGTAATCAGACTTGGTGATGCGGCAATTGCCTGGAGCAGCAAACAACAGCGATCTGTAGCGCTATCAACTATAGAAGCCGAATACATGGCTGTGACTTCACTTAGGTGATGGTAAAAATATATATATAAAATAACTTGATTCTCTATTCTATCCAACGAAAGCTAGTAATACATATTTGAGTCTTAGTAATCAAATCCATGCTGTTTATATAAGCAGATGCGCCGGTACTCCAAACACAGTCAATTACATGAATATCCAGAACAATAAATTGATTGATTAGAACGACATTGGGAAAACTTGAAATAAAAGATGGCATCCACTACTTAATTAATTCTTGTGATTAACGCCGCTTTCCATCCATGAATTTGCTGAGATATCAACTTTGTTTTCATCGATAAGCTTTCTCAGAGCATCACAAGGCTTATCTTTGGTCATAGAATCTGCGGGGTTTTTCGAACCTGAAATCCACCGTATTTCAGTAACCTCTTGGTGTTCGTACGATTGTCGGAGGGCCATGATATCAACCATGAGACGCTTTTCGGTTGTTGTGCCGAGTTTTGAAAGACATTCATATAGTGATCTAGAATCAGTGCACAAAATAAGTGTGATACTTATAGGAGGTCCCGGAAATTTCAATGAGTTATAGACTTTTTCTAGAGTGCTTTTTATAACTGTCGCCATGTCAAATCCCATTACCATTGCATAAAGTTCTGAAGATAATACACTTCGGCTAACTCTTTTACATTTAGTTGATGACCAATGTACAATGTTTGTTCTGTTGTTTTTGTCTGCAAGACAGATAACATACCCTATTTGGGATGACATGTCTTCCTTACAGTTTGCAAACGAGCCGTCTGTAAAAACCAAAATGTGTAGGGAACAATGATCTAGTACGACAAACTTTAGACCTCTATTTAGGTTTTTCTTCTGCCAATTAAGACGTTTATTTAGCAGGGCCGCCTCATTTATACCTGGATTAGAAGTTTGTGCTGCACGAGAAAGGTCGAAGCAAGCCTCAGGCTGACAGACTGTTGCTATATATGCTCCAAGGGCTCGTTGCGATATATATTGGGTCTTAATATTGTCATTGTGGTTAATAAGTTCTATTTTCCTGCACTGTTTTTCTTGCGTAAGCAAAATGCTTCCATCCTCCTGCAGCAATATAGCAGACCCGTTGAAATTGATTGTATGAGCTGTTGTAAGGCGTTCTACAGGCTTGGCTTTAAAATTTGCTTTCTGGCGTTGTGTTTCTTCTTGATTAGCAAATTTTTCATCGCACAAAATTAAGGTATCGTCAGTTTGGAGCCCTATAATCCCAAAACCACAGTTTTCATTGCGCATAGGCTTGGAAATTAACAAACAAGAGTCATAAGTTGAATTTTCCATATTCAAATTTTCTTGAAGATGCTTATGGTATGTATGGTACCAATGGCTACCTGCTTCTGGAATCCCGTATAATGGTTTAAGAATATTTAAAATATACTCTTCCTCAAGTCCCAATTCACGGGGGCCTTAACATAAATTTTGCGGTTGAGGAAAGTAGCAGACTGAACGTAGGCTTGATTAATGTCTCGGAGAAGTATTTTTAATTTATTTTTGGTCATTAACGCCAAACAAAGAATTAGCCGTTGAGAAACACGCTGTATAGTTGGTGCTTGGGTCAGGATAGTGTTTTTCTCATCATCATTATAGCCTTGGACAACCATTCGTGACTTTTTGTATGCCTTGGGAGTACCCTCGTTCTTGATGGTATCGACAAACCTGCTCCCGAACAATCTATTCTGGCCTGCTTTGGATCTATGAACAATTCTAAAAACACCTTTTTCAATGAGTCCTTGAATTTCAAATTTCCTTGATTCAGAGAAATCAATTTCATTGGTCTTTTTATTTATAAACGAGCTGGTTTCAGTGGGCGATACTGAAGTAGCAGTGGAAAATCCTGGGAAGGCGGAGTATCTTCCGTATCGTTCTGGCAATTGTCTGTTTCGTTTTGGGTTTCTTCTTGGTTCTTTTGAGTCATTATTTTCATCGTTGTTATCATTATTATTAACATTATTCTCATTCTTATTTTCATAATTCTTTTCGTTATCATTATTATCATCTTCATCGTTTCTATGATCATTATTACAATTATTATTATTATTATTATTATTTTGGCTTGCCGTAACTGCATTGTTCTGATAATCTTCGTAGTATGGTTTACAAGAGGTCGATCGGAACTTAGTAGGGCCTGATGGTAAATCAACAATGCAATCTTCATCATGCATTTCGAGAAGAGTATACGGCCCGGTCCATTTCCCAGTTTCTCTCCATACCCAGACCTTCGAGCCAAGTGGTAAATTATGAAGTGGTGCAGTGTTTGGCCCATTTCTCTGATGAAGTGCTTCTGTTATATTTCGTTTCGCGCGTAATTTTGCAATAGCATTCGAGGCCTTTCGTATAGCATTTGCCCTTTGAATGATTGATAAGTTTGAAGCATGAGCTTGAGTAATTTTCGGATACACTCCAAATACTAAAACTGTAGGAATTATTCCATCCGGACCGGCAGTGTCGTTAACCGCTTTTACAGCCATTTGTAATATAACTGATTTATCAATTTGTTGTCCTGCAAGATCTTCTTCAATAATATTGTATGCTCGCCGTAATGGCTCATGATAACGTTCAACAATACCAATACTATTATGTGCCTCAACTGGGATACATTTTGTTCCTGTGCCCATTGAGTTTGCAAACTGTTGCATTTCCTTACTCGTGAAGTTTGAGCCAGCATCATGAACGATTAAATCGGGTGGCCCAACATATACATCAATCCAGCTTAGACGTATTGAGTCCCAAATGCTTTTAGTAGTTTGTCTGTTTAGGAATTTTGCAGCCTGGAACCTTGTAGCTTCATCAACAATATGGAGTACTGGTCTATTGTTGATAAAAAATATGTCTACAAAAATCGTTTGATTAAAGCAGCAATCTTCATTCTTAAGAGAAAATTTAAACCTTCGGGGAGCAGAGCCATACTTTTGACACAATTCACAATGTTTGACAATTTTTGTAAGGAGGGGACGAAATTGTGTGTAGCCGGCTGCGTTAAGTAGGTTACTAAGCTTAGACACAGAAGCATGCCCAAATCGTTTGTGCAGGCGTCGAATTTGTTGCTCAGTGAGATTAATATTATGATTAATAAAAATATGATTTTCCTCAATTTTATCATTAGTTTTAGAACTCCATGCGCCAGTCATAAAAAAATTGGAAAAATAATTATCATTAAAATTTTTCCATCGAATGAATGG
The DNA here is from genome assembly GCA_900239735.1 of Blumeria hordei DH14. NCBI lineage: Eukaryota > Fungi > Ascomycota > Leotiomycetes > Helotiales > Erysiphaceae > Blumeria > Blumeria hordei. Next base: position 399,083 of record OENG01000008.1, on the reverse strand, counting down.
ATGGCCAAATTTCATAACAACCGAACATACTTGTTTGTATAATTTATTGTTGTTGACAGAATTCTGTTTCCCTGGGATTATCTTGGCATATATTTTATCATCGACATTATTGAGATAAACATTTAGCCTTTTCATATCTGCGATGGATAATAGAAAGGGAGTATCTGAATCCAAGACATGAAAATTGACTCTACCAATTGGAGTTTTAACATCAATGTAGCCCAGCAAATCACAAGTAGAACCTTTGCCAAAAGCGACCGAGATTTTAGTTGAAGTATTTAAATTGATGTCTTCTATATCGCGCTTGAATGCAATGTATTGTTGATAACCTGCAGTCGAATATTTGCCTGCTCCAGTGTCGATCATGACTCCATACCACCTGGTACAATTATATCTTTCTCTAAGATCTTCCTTGCACTTGTATATTGTTGGTGTTAGACCGGTGAGCCCGTGAAAGTTTGCTTGATCTTGGAGTAACGCTAGCAAAGATATCTCGTACTGGTTATCTTCATCAGCTGTGGGTTCTAAATTCATGTAAACTTCACCAATGTCTTGGTCAGTATCACTGTCTTCATGGCCAGTTATGAAAAAGCCATCATGTGATTTATTACTGTTAGAGATGGACAGCTTATCAAGAATCATGGCTTCTTCATCGGATCCGTCATCACACTCTCCTTCGTATTCAGCGAGGAATTGTTGATAGATTTTTGCGTCGTCATTGTTATGGCGCTGAAGGAAACGATTTCTGGCTTGATTTTGCTCTTCCTGGGAGTGATTCCAGGACCTACAACCAACTTTCTTGCAGCAGTAGCATCTTTTCACTCGGCTTGAAGACGATTTGGAGTATCTGCCATTGTGTACAACGTTTGATTTATGTGCGCCTCGATGATTGTTTCTATCATTGTGGTGGAATCTTCGATTGACAAACATTGTTTCATCTGTTTTTGATTCTGATGACAAACTCATTCCAATGGCACCTCTGATATTGTTTATGACAGTACTAAGAGACTCTTCTGGCATAAGGCAAGCAGGACGACATTCTGGCACGTTTGATACTGCTTCTAGTATTTTATCCCGTAGTGTGATCTCATCTTGGAAGTTTGTTCTTAGGCAAAGCTGCATGGTCCGAAGTTGTTTAACCATGGATTCAAAGGTATCCAAGAGTGACTTGTCAGGGTATTTCGCAGAGACAAGCTGCAGGGTGGTTTTATTCCACTCGTGTTGTACATTTCTTTGCTTCTGCGGTCCTTCAAACTGCTGGTGCATCAGAGTGATGATTTCTTGAATATTGCTTGCGCTGCTGCAACGATGGTGATAGTAGTCTAGCGCTTCTTTATCAAACATAACGAAGACCGAGGAAAGAATGTCATCGTCATTTTTTATATCGGCTAAGGCACACTTCTTCAGAAAAATCTTGAACTTGAAATCAAAATTTTCATCTTTTCCTCCACAGTATTTCTCGCTGTTGTTGAAAAACTTTGACATTCCAGCAAGCTTAAAATTGATATTGGTTTTCTGGTCTGAATTTGTATTAGCATAAGTAGATTGATTTTCTTGGAGTCTATTTTTATCATCTATTTTCTGAATGTTTCTCTCAAAGTAGCTTTGGACATTAGCTCTACTTTGGGTTATTCTTGGCGATTTAAAATTATTCGCCTTGAGACATCCAATGTGGGCCGATGGGTTTTTAGTGTCAATAGGCCAAGCATTAGTATCATTATCCATGATTTCCGAAAGTGCTTTAGCATGAGAGATATTACTTTTGCGAATGTACACTCCTCAATCATACAGAAAATTCTTCAGCTTTCGCAAGACTATGTCGCCGCATCTCTTGAATTGAGCGAAATCAAACTTAACGAACTCTTCAATGAATAATTCGAAAAGATCGTCATTGAAGTATTCAACAAGTTCGACTTGTACCATGAATGATGTGATCCAGGCGTTGACATCTATTTGTGTTTGAATTGAGGGGTCATATTTTTCGCAGTCGTCCTCAATGTTGGACTTACTATCAAACTTAGTCGAAGGTACGCTAGAGCTAGACATTTTAAGAGAGTATTCTCAAAAATTATCAGGTTAGAGTTTGGGTGATTATATGATGCGTTTTGGGAAGACGCGATTGATTTGCTCTGGCTGTAGCAGTGAACGGTCCACAGGATGAGCTTTTAATGTAAGAACAGACCAGCAAGGTATTCCAGCAACAGTCTAAAGAGTTCTTGATCTGAGTGTCGACAAACTGATCAGTGTGACTTCACTTAGGTGATGGTAAAAATATATATATAAAATAACTTGATTCTCTATTCTATCCAACAAAAGCTAGTAATACATATTTGAGTCTTAGTAATCAAATCCATGCTGTTTATATAAGCAGATGCGCCGGTACTCCAAACACAGTCAATTACATGAATATCCAGAACAATAAATTGATTGATTAGAACGACAATGGCCATGTTGCAAGCTGCACGTCAACTCACCTGTACAAAATTTGGACTTGACCAACTGCACCAAAAGTACAACACTATGCTCTACACAGACAACAATGGATCACAAGAACTACCAGGAAATTCACGGATTCATAATCGCTCAAAGCACATTTACATACACTACCACTACGTCCGCGATAAATATAACAAAGGAGATTTTGAACTTCTCCACGTAAAATCTACGAACAATCTTGCCAAACTTTTAACCAAAGCCCTAGCAAAGGCAACTCACCATCAACTATCTAACTGCATCAGATGTGAAAAGCGAGGGGAGGTGTTTTAATCTAATGCTTTTTATCCTAGGACTTCATGGTGAGTAGTAGTTGTATAGCAGGTTGTAACAGTTCCAATATATAAAGCTTGGGCGTTTGTATGTCAAAAGGTATGTTTATTTATTAACTGAAGAAAAAATGTAATACTATATCTAACGCCCTATATATACATGATTCCAATATTCCAAACACTAGTAGCTGTCCTCCAGTTGTACTCCCATTATTCAGGTGCGGGTTAGTTTCTAACGTCTCAAACATGGGCAGTTCCAGACTTTCAATACAAGTGTAACTTAGCGCTGACACTAAGGATATGTCTGTGCTGAATTGCACAGGCTACAGGGATCCTATCGGCTTACTAGCTGTCACACAGGTGATGCCATGCGGGGGAGAAGGAAAGTAACAGCGAAAGCTGCTAGCCAGACCTAAGAAATCTGGCCCACTTGTAGATGTAGACATCCCTCTTGTATATAGAACACACAAGAAAAAACAACCCTAACTAGTATAACAACAATAGTAAGGAACTCTAACATCCACACTCAGTTATCTCATGTTTAGGGCGAGGAGAATTACGGACACCGCACGTGTCACAGACTGGGTTTCCCACGAGGAAAACGGCCTGCTTGTTACTACCATTGTGCCCTAGGATAATACTGAGATGCTACGTTAATCTGGTCAACCAAGTCAGGAGCTTCCCTAGTAACATAGTATCAAACTATGGATAGTTTGGAAGCGATCAAAGTCAGATTTAGAGTTAAGGTGTTAGGTTTACAAAGCTTGGAGTTACTTGTTTCGAACAAAGGTATTTCGCTTGGGCTATAGTAATAACAACTCTATATCCTCTGACTAGAGATGTTTCGTTCTAAACCATGAGAAACTTAGTTCATGGAGACAAGTAGGGGACAGATCGAGTTTTGCCATTTTCTGAACATACATAATCTAGATAGTAATAGACAGAAGAAGGGCAGCCAGGAATCAATAGACACTTTTTACATTTTACATTTATTCAATTGACTCGAAGAGTCTAACACATAGTCAATGCGTTACGATGATTACAATGTTGTGATAACAACAGTTACTAATCAACATAGTAATTAGTTGCTATGTTATTGCCGTAGACTATCATACCCCTGATTGTAGTAGCCGGTCTTGAGTACTTAAGGAATGTCTGGGACTGGATTTGTTGTTGAAATATTGTATATCCTGGAATGCCAAGGATAACTCATTTGTAAGTCCGGCTAATTAGGTTATCAAATTCACCTTCCTATATCATTGTCATCAGCACATTCCTCGCGGAAAGTTTAATGCATATTGGCATTTATTTCACACTAGCATTCCATCAGATGATTATGTCTCAAATGCAGGTTAAAGGTTTCTCGGATCTATTACCGACACACATGTATTTAGCTTTATATTTCTGGCTCATATATCTGTACGTATATAGATTTACATCTACAGGGATCATAACTTATGATCCATGGAGATTGATAAATACTGATCAAAAACCTCAGTTGATAAGAAATGCGCACACGCAATCTCACTCTTATCAGCTCAGTTTACTCAGAACCATACATCTCAATACACTTGTTTCCAGTCAATTCTTCCTTCTACAACTTCATACAAGACTTACTGTATCGGTCTAACCGCCGACACTGTTTCCGCTATAACCTCCATACTCGCTCAAGCTCATAACTTTAACATTTGTTCTGTAGCTTTTTGTCTTGTAATTATTCTAGACTTTAGATTGATCCGATTATAGCTTTACCTTATATCCCGACTCCGTCCCGTTCCGCCTCATTCTTGTCTCGCCTTCCTCCCGTTTCGATCAAATCCTGTTCCAATTACATCCTGTCCCAAGTATATCTGTTCCGACTCCGACCCGTTCCGACCCATGTCCTCTGATCTAGCTAACGAGCCTGACACAAAGCTTCAACAGACTGCTTAATATCAACTTATTTGTGTGTTGGCTGAGATAAGTGTAGAACCAATGGCTTCCTGCCTCTGGTATACCATACAAGGGTTTAATGATATTTATAACTGTTCCTTTACTAGCTATCCCTGGGGGTGGTTTTGTGTAAAAGTCACGACGTAGATTCGTAGTTGACTGTACATATGCATGAGATATATCACAGATGTACAAATTCATAGGCAATGAAGAAGCTAGTGCAAGAACTACACGCTGGCTGACTCTCTGAATTATAGATGTCATAGTGTTGTGAATACCTCGGGTCAGCTCCAATCGAGCATCATCGGACTTCCACCATCGCGGCACTCGGACACTCGGCCGCAGTAAGCTAGGTGAGATTAGGGCACTGATAGCACAGCTAAGTACCTAATCACTCTGGCAACATCCTTACGTCCGAGTGTTGCCTGGTGGACCAATGCATTTAGACTGAGGTGCTCATCACTCTGATGGCTACCGAGTGGCAACAGCATACAATGTGACGACGGTGTGTAGCTCTGCAATCCCGGAAGTTCCACACTAGCAACCAGTGTCAATAGTATGTTATGACAGGAGATATTGTCAGGGGCTATGGAAGTGGTTACTGTGACAGAAGTAGGAAGCACCTGTGGTGAGTGCGTGATCAGGACTGTGGTACTGAATGTATATATAAGGAAGCAATACTTCCGCAGTTAGATAGAGAATTAACCATCTCACTACTGTCCATTCCAACACATCTTCTCACTACAGCCACATCAATTATATCCGCGCATCCATAATCATCTGCATCCATTTCAGGTATTCATCTGTCCCCTCATGACCTCGTTATTATAACACATAGGAGGATCTAAGGCTGTCATTTGTGGGTATACTCCAAAGACTAGTAGAGTAGGTACAAGCCCATTGGGAGCAGCAGTGTCATCAATTGCTTTTATTGCCATTTGGAGCATGAAGTCTTGACTGAATTGTTCCGAGCTTAATTCCTGCATAATGATTTTGTAAGCCCAACAAAGAAGGGTATGGTAGCGCTCCACAATTCCTATAGACCAATGTACTTCAACTGGAACATTCTAAACTGAGATTGCCATTGAGGTTGCATTTTTGTGGAATTCTTTGCTAACAAAGTTCGAGCCAGTATCGGTGAATATGTAGTCAGGTGGTCCAATGTACACGTCAATCCAACAGAAACATATGGCGTCCCATGTATGTCTAGTAGAAATATTCATGAGCCATCTCGCTGCTTGAAATTTTGTTGCTTGGTCAACAACATGGAGAACAGAATTGTTTTCAATAAACATAATATCAACAAAAATTGAATGGTTAAAATATATATCTTTATCTAGAAAATTAAATCTGAAGCAATATGGCGGCTTCCCATATTTTTGACATTATTCACAGAATTTAGTTCAAAATTGAATATTGTTTAGTGGAATATTGTCGTGTGTTGATTGTTTAAAGACTGTATAAAGCCTCTGAGCAGATGGGTGGCCGAAGCCACGGTGTAATCAGCAAAGTTCTGTTTCAGTGAGAAAGCAAGGATTCATGTCAAAAAAAGAAGAAATTGATGTTTTTAAGGAAGCTGTTGAAATTATGGAGCACAGAGATAAGTCAGGTGATGTATAATGGAAGTAATTGATGAAGGGGTTTTTTTTTTATTATATTAAAGTCCTAAGCTAAAGCTCTAGGTCCACTATAGGTACAAGACTGGTGGAGCCGGCGGGGATCACTGCTTACAGGCCCAACTCATTCCAACTGCTGGACTTGCTACAGAAATAGTAGGAAGTAAATTACGACGCGGACACCACCTACTCCAACTCCTAGATCAAAAATCAATCCTTTTCCCTAAATCCAAATAGCTACAATCTTTCCTCAGAGAGACGACACTTCTCGCCTCGTTCCCTTTCGTGTCATGCGTTGTGGCAATGACTAGTTAATCTGATCCCCGCTGAGAGCAGTGGATGAGTGAGCAGGTCGTCTATCAAAACAGCCGGTTTCCTGCGCAAATGTTTTGAAGCTTTCGTGGCATTTGGGGCCGAGAAGCTTTTTGATAAATTCAACATGGGACATTGACTTTCTGAGCCTACGCGTGTGTTGTGCGTGGTGGCTACAGTGAATGAAATGGGTTGGAGTGGTTTCCTTCCCGCAAGAGCACTCCATAGGAGCGCGTAGGTTGTTAAAACGGCAATGGTATGCCGCAAAATTGCCGTGACCCGTTCGGGCTGCAATTAATTATCGGAGCAGGTGCCTAGAGAGAGACAGTTCTGGTGGTTTGCGTCGCCGAACCTGTAGGTTAAGTTGGCGGTATTTAGGCGGAAAAAGCCTCTATCCACCAGTCTTCCAGCAATTTTTGCTGCCGGTGATTCATGAGACCACGAAGATATGCCAGAGTACATGATGCTGGTGGAGTATCCTGGCTAGGTAGCTCTCGAAGGGTGGCACGGGCAATGGTGTCTGCCTCTTCGTTCCCTTGTATCCCTGCGTGCCCTGGCACCCATTTCACTGATATTTTTGCCTTATTGGATGACGCACGGAATTTGTGTACATCTTCAAGGCTAGTTGAGGATGAGCCCGTCGTTAGTGCGCTTACAGCCTGCTGGCTGTCTAGAAACACGTGGATTTGCTGCGACCCTCCTACTTTCCTAGACTTTCCGTTATCCAAGAACTCCAGTGCAGCTTCCAGAGCCTTCCTTGCTCCTATTATCTCTGCATCAAGCACCTCTCCCCCGTGCTTGATGCCACTTCCTTTGCCGATGTCTTTCCCATCCTTTTTCAGAACGAAACCCCAGGCAGAACGTCCGTGTCCTTCTGATGAACCATCTGAGTATGCGCAGATGTCCGTTCCTGTCACGTTATTGATCCATCCAACGCAGTCATTGCGTTCCGTCAGCCTTGAGCCTGACTTTTTAGGGTAGACTACCTGCGCCAGGGCCTCGGGGGGCCTCTGCTTCCGGGAGGTCTCGATAAGCACGCTGTAACCGTGACATTTGAATCTCTGGTCTGGCAGAGAGTTTGGCGGTCTTTTTGTACTTTCTAGTGCCGACATTCGGGCACACGGAAGTGCGGATCCTCAACGGGTGTCTATCATGAAGGGTCTTAAGCCTTGCCGAAAGTCGGAGTCGGTTTCCCTCAAGTATGACCTTTGCCGGCGGGATTCCTCCTTCTCTGTGAGCGGCTACGTTTGGCGTTGTCCTCATCACTGGCAGTGCAGCCCGCAATCCCATCAGGTTAGCTTTGTCAATCATGCTGCAGAGGTTTGAGGTAGGTGACGTGACCATTCCTCGTGTGGTTGGGCGTTTGGACCCTGGCCACCAGACATCAGATCCAAAAGTTGCTAGAGAGACAATGCACATGTCTACTGCGCCGACTAACGGCCCGGGGGCTGCTCCCCGAGAGGTAGAGTTGAAGCGGCGCATATGCTGTGCAGCTTTCATCGCTTTGCCGCAACAGGTGGTTACGTGGTGTTTGAAATTGAGTCGCGGATCCAAATGTACGCCAAGCCAGCGAATGTGATCAGCGGGCTCGATGAGATTTCCATTTACGTGAACCCCAACTGCTTCTTCTCGGCGTCGTCCTGGGAATTGTATGACTTCAGACTTTTGCGTTTCGAAGGCAACAGCATTTTTCCCTGCCCACTCGAGAAGATGGTCTACCTCTCTTTGTGAAGCGCCGGTAGATTCAGCTACTGTGCGTCCAAACCCCAGAATTCCAATATCGTCGGCATAGCTAAACCTTAATCCTGGGTTGCCACTTTGCATCGGCTCCGCCATGTATAGAAGGAATAGTAATGGCGAAATTGGTGATCCCTGGGGGACTCTGCAGACCAGCTCTTTCTGTGTGGTGACTCCACCGGAGAAACGCACTTGTACCTTCCGATGTGTGAGGAATGAAGTCGTCCATCGGAGGATCGAGTCTGGCCATCCCTGGGCTTGCATGCGTCTAACCAAGCGATTGTGGAGCACTGCATCGAACGCTCCTTGGACGTCTAAGGTCACGAATGTCGAGGCCCATCCCTGGAGCGTGCTTCTTCGACGTCATGGACTACGCAGGAGACCAGGTCCGTTGCAGATCGCTTTGGGAGCGCACCGAATTGTTGATGGCCCACCACATCATAAATGATTGCGAGGTGCGCCATTCGCTTGGCCAGGAGTCTTTCTAATCCTTTGCCTAGGCACGAGAGTAGAGCGATTGGTCTCCAACCTTTGATTGAAGTTGGATCCCGATTTGGCTTTTCCAATAGTACCACTTCTGCAAGTTTGAAGCAAGATGGATGCGTGCCGGCCGTATGCAAGCTTTAAAGAGCTGCGTAACATACGGTCCGATTGTCTTCCAGCAGGCCTCAAGAAGTTCAACTGTGACTCCATCTGCTCCTGGGGCTGCCTTAGTACAGCCAATGGTACAAGTTCGCACCTCGTTGTCCGATATGTCATCTTCCCAGGGTATCCGGTTATTACTGGGTGCAGTGCACGTAGGAAGATCGTCCGATGCTTGGTGACGTGTAAGAAGAGCATCACGGAGAACTGTGGCTCGCTCAGACGGGTCGGTGATAACGGAACCGTTATAGTTGAGCGGCGGAGGAGGTCTGACCTGTCTATGGTTGGCCGAGCGCATCAGCTTGAATATGTCTGCCGGAGATGTCATCGCTTCGACTTGGCATGTCTAGTGCTCCTTCTTGGCGGCTGTGATAGTCTCACGTAGCTTCTTCGCACAGATAGCCCGCTGTGAGAGTGATGATGAGGCTCGGTATTCGGCGTGTGCGGATTTGCACCTAGGAGTCCACCATGGTGCAGATTTTCCGCTTTCCTTTCTGACCCGGGTTCCAGTTGCTTTAATGGCCTCTGTGAGATGGAAGCATATCTCCTGAGCGTATGCATCCACTTTCTCTATTGTACTCAAATCTAAGGGCGGATGTACCCATTTTGCAATGGCCCGCGCAAACTTTGGCAGATTTCCCTTGGGTACCTTGATCTTTGCTGGAGCCGTGTCACTTGTAACAATTGCTGCAGGTGCGATTTCGCGGATCGGAAGATGGTCGCTGGTCATACACTCCTCCAGATTCTCAAGGGCGAGGTTAGGACAGTGTTCCACAGGGTGCGTATGTGGTCTAACGGAGATCTAGGTGGTAGATGAAGGTGATGAGTGGGTCGAAGGGATGACTGGTCTTCTCTAGGAAGAGACGAATTGGTAGATAGTAGCGATAGAGGCTACACGTGGGTCTTGCTGATGAAGAGCTGGAAAGAGATAAATGGTCTTCCCGAAGAAGAGATGGGTAAAAAAATGTATTGTTAAGGTAATTGAAGAAGACGTTGCGTGAAGAATAATGCTTCTTCACACCGAGTATTTATATACATAAAATAACCAAATAGCCTGTACCACACCGCCTCTATGCCAAACAATCTGCTACACATCACCTAATGAGACTAGCCTACTCTTATCAGTCTTCCTTGCTAGTTTTAAACGTACATTGAACTAATGTTTGTGTTTTAGCCTAGCCGTCCACATGACGTTTCATATTACGCTATGCCACAACGATCCATGAAACAGATCGACCCGAGCGCGGACTCCAGATATGTTAGTCCAGGAGAGATCCAGAGTATTGCCAGCTTTATGGGTCGGCTCTCCAATTATAAGGCAAGAGAGATTGTGGTTTTCTGCCCACCTCTCTATCTCATCACCCTGTCCATACGGCCGAGTTACTCCTGGCTGCCAGGCAGCATGCACTGAGTTGAAGTCCCCGGATGCAATGGACTTTGCAGAAGGTTTCCAGTCGAAAAGCTGGCAAGCAGCAGTCGAGTCTTTAGGGGCCTTATACACGTTGAGAAATGTGATTCCATTGACCTTTACCCAGCAGTAATCACCAGTGGGTGTGGAACAAGGAAATAACTGTTCCGCTAATATTACATTTTTGGTCTTTCGAGTGTATGTCACAGCCCTCGGTCTGACATCTACACCTCCGTACGGTATATGACAGATATACCCTGGGTATGATATGGTTTCTTTTGATCTCAAATTCTATCGCGGTTCTTGAATTAGCACAACATCTACGCCTAGCTCATAAGCTTGAGAGAGCGCAATGTTGTGGGTTGTGCCACCCCTGCCTACGTTTATTGACATAAAACTTAGTGTAGGAGGGGGGCGAGAAGGGGTCCGTAGGGCGCCCTTCACAAAGCTTCTTCAGGGTTCAAGGCACCAAAGCCCGAACCCTTAGCCATTGCTGTGTCTGTCGAAGATGTGTCCTTACCAACAGCTGGAGAAGCTGGTCGGGTCGCTCTTGCGGCAGCTGTAGCAGCTTTGGCCCTGGCAACTGCCTAATATTCCCGTTGGCCAGCTTGTCGGATCGTCACAAGTTGGTCCTTAGTGGCTGGGCCAGACCTGTTGGGACGCGCCAGGCAGTCTCGACTGCCAGATTGGTGGGGCCCTCCGCAGTTTCGGCACTTAGTTGGAGCTTTACACTCGAAGGCTGAGTGCATGGTGGATCCACAGTTCCAGCAGGCGGGTGCACGAGAGCATCCGCGGGTGGCGTGGAAACCGAGACATCGCCTACATTTCTGTATGGGAGGGCGGTTTCGTTGGATAGTTGCTATTCCTGAGTCGTCAAAGAGTCGGAATCCAGGCTTTGGGCTAGCGTTCCTGGGAAACAAGGCCGCCCAGGATCTGTAGGGAGCGCCGAGCTTAGTTTTTCCGTGTATCCTTACTCGGTATGGAGTGCAGTTGGTTACTCTATGGATTTCGGCGGCCACCATTTCCGCAGTGACTTCGACTCGTCCTTCTAAGCCGAACACGGCGACTGGAACCGTTGCGATCCGGAGGGAAACTAGATCACTTGGTGGTTCTAGTTTTGCCTCCACTTGTGCGAAGGTGCTGGAGGCCTCCAGCAGTCGGGATTTTGCATCCTGGCTTTTGGCACGGATGGCAAAACCCGTGGGAACGCGTTGCACCTGGTCGACATCAGAAGGGGTGCAATGTGTTTGTTTAGCCACGGCTTCGCGAACGCCAGCTGGGGAGAGCTGTCTCCACTCGTGGTTTGCATCCAGATGCAGGAAGATTCGGTCATCTTTCGATGCTGTTGTTGCTGCTGCCGGCTTCTTCACTTGTTTCCTGACAGATGGGGCAGCCGAAACCGAGGTGATATTTACAGGAGCCTTTGCGCCTGACTTTTGGTGTCCTGCTCGGCTGACAGTGGCCCAGGTGCTTCTGAGCGGGAGAGGTGCAGTAGCCTTTGAAATATTCCGAGGAATGGCTACTGGGATTACGGTCGCAGGGGTCCCGACACTTGGCCGTTGGGGTAGGACTGGCGGAGCGGTACTCGGACCGGCCGCCACAAATTGCGCAATTGCTGCTCGCAAGTAGACTTTGATGGAGTCTACAAAATTTTTGTCTTCACCGGTGGAGAGCGGTTGAAGAGCTGCCTCGACACTGCTAATAGCCGTCGAGCATATGTTAAATTGCGCAGCTTTTTGCCTTGCCCTGCGCTCCTCCGCTTCCATTGCTGCCAGTAATTCTGGAGGGTATGTTTTTTCTCTGCCTGCTGCTTCTGGTGCTGTGGGCGGTGGGGCCAGCGAAGACTTTTCGGCTCCTGCTGCCTTAGTTATGGGTATCTCTGCCCCTTTTGAGGGCCTCACTTCTATTGGTCGCAGTAATGCTGGAACTGTAGCGCGCTTCTCGGGTGTGACGACGGTTTTTGTGTTGGATTCAGTAGGCTCTAAGACTATATCCGCGTATTCTGGGCTGGAGGAAGCCCATCTTGAATCTGCAAGGGTTTTCAACTTCTCGACTTCTGCGTCCACCATGTCTACCTCGGGGACATCGTTCTCCTTCGCTTGGAGTGCAGTCGCGATGGCATTCATCTTTTGAAGATTGGACTCGAGTCCTCGTCTTGAAAGCATGTTCTTCGCGTGGTTTTGAATGGCAGTATGCCATTGGTAAGGTTTGTTGACGCGATCTTTGGTGATGCTGCTGATCGCGTTTTGGTGCGTTTTACGCGTCGGAGGCATTTTAGAAATGCCGCCGATGGCAAACAATGACGATTAGATTCGTTCCTCAAAGGGTGAGATGGATAAAAGGGTGGGAATGTGCAAATTGGGGGCTTCTCGAATTGTTTTGATGAAGGGTTTGGTTGTTGAGTTTTCTATTATTTCTGTGTTGGGATACACTTTGTCAATCCTACTAGGCTCGATAATAAGTAGTCCCGACCAACTGGTGTTTGGCAAACAGAGATTGCGTATACCCTGTGCTAGCGTTGATTACTGCTGTTAATAGGAGATCCTGCACGGGCTATCTATTTGGATTAAAAGGAGTCTGGTATTTGTGTTTAGAAGAGTAGTTGAATTGACATCCTTTTATCCTTCATTATTGCATAAGCTTCCCTCTAACAATAAGTCCAAGAACTAAGTAGTGGGTTATACATTTCAATAGAAGCCCCCCATAGCAAAAAAGCATGACCACATCACCTTACCACTGGGGTTACGGGGCGAGAGAGTATTCAAGATAGAAGTCACGGGTCAAGATATGAACAAGATACGTAAGATGGAACGTAGACAAGATAGGATGCAAACAAGATACGGAAATCTAACAAAACGGCGCACGCCCTCTAAAGACGTGAACGAGGACTACTTAAGGGTCTCCTCGGACTAGCTCGACGCTAGTGTCAATAACAACACCAGTCCTTTCCATTCCTATACAATTGGGTTACTATATCAACTAGACCCCCCACCGCTGCTTAGGCACATTTTCACCCTTTTATGGAGAGTCATGATTGTCAGTGTTCCTATTCAGCTAGGTAGGATCATCATCTTATGGACGATCTTGATCGCCCAACTTGATGTAATGGGTATGTTTCAATAGTATAATTGAGTGCAGATCAGAACAGGTGGTTTATAAGGTGTTATTTGTAATAGTTAAGGGGAATAAGGGGTTATCGGAAGCTCGTCATATTCTGCTGGAAGTAGTCCGTAATTCGTGTATAAATTAAGAGCTACGCGCACCTGTTAGAGGTCGTGCGACGTTCTTGTAGATTTAGCTTAACCTACGATCTGATATCTCCTTCCGATCCGTCTTCTCACATCCGATCCGTCTTCTTACATCCGATCCGTCTTCTTACATCCGATCCGTCTTCTTACATCCGATCCGCCTTCTTACATCCGATCCGCCCCCTTACAATGATAAGAACCATGACAGCAGCTCCCCCTTCTACGACTGTTGTCTCAACAGTTATCCTAAATTTGCGTCTGCAATGGCTTCGGCGTATTCTTTTTCCGTAGGTTTGATTCTCCGAGGATTTGCTTTGTGGAAAGCTTGGACAAGTTTATCGGAATCTCCTGAAACAATATCAGATAAGGGTTGCCATGAAGTTTCGTATTGTCCCGTGTATTTCACTCGATATTGAAATCCTTTGTCTTTTAGGCGCCTAGATCCTACAATAGCATCAACTTCGTATAAGTCTTCTCCAGATTTATCGACTTCAATGGGCGGATTGGGCTCGTTTACTTGTCCTGAAATAGGGTTGTTTGGATCTGGTCTAAGAAGACTTGTGTGAAAGATTGGGTGAATTGATCTCAAGTCATTAGGTAAGTGCAACTGATAACTATGACTACCTATTTTTTTTGAGATTGCAAATGGTCCTAAATGTTTCCAATCTAGCTTTTTGCATGGTCTTTTGGTCTTTATATTTTGAGCACTAACAAATACCTCATCCCCAACCTGATAACCTGGAGCTGAAGAGCGGTGAAGATTTGCAAATTTTTCGTAGAAGGCCTGGACAGCTCTCATATTTACTCGAAGAAAATTGTTTAATTGATTCATCTGATCAACAAACTTGTTTCCTAAATTTACTTGAATTTTTGAGTATTTGGACGCGGTAGGACTCAACTGGTGATATGGAGTTATTGCTGACCTGGGGTGCTGAGCTGAATTAGCGAAAAATGGGGTTACCTTAGTCGTCTCTGATTCGGTGTTATTCGCGTTGTACTCTGCAGATGGAAGCCAATCAACCCAATCATCCTGTTGATAGTTGCAATATGCTCGTAAGTAGCATTCTAGGATGGCATTAAATCGTTCTGTTTGGCCATCAGTTTCCGGGTGCCATGCAGTTGAAAAGAGAAGTTTCGTTCCTGTACGCTCACAAACAGCGTGCCAAAACTTTGCTACAAACTGCGGACCCATATCTGATATAATTGATTCCGGAAACCCATGATGTTTCCAGATATGCCGATAAAATAGTTTTGCAGTACCTATTGCATCAATATTTGTATTACAAGGAATGAAATGGCGTGCCTTCGTGAGTCGACAGCCAACAACCATGATACAATCATAACCTTCCGACTCAGGTAAGGGCCCAATAAAATCCACAGATATATCCCGCCAGCGTCGTTCGGGTATGGGAAGCTGTTTCAGCAGTCCTTGGTATTTAAGTCTTGATGGGTTTATTCGCTTGCAGATATGACAATTATTTGTGTATTGAGAGATGATTTGAAGCATGTTGGGCCACCAGTAATATCTAGAAATTTCTGCGAAAACCTTATTTCTACCATGATGGCCCCCACTAGGATGATTGTGACAACTCTTTATTAAAAGGAGTTTAAGGTCTGGAATATCTGGAATATAAATCAAATTGTCATAATACAGCCGTTTATTTTTGATACTACATCGGGAGAGGTCAAGATGTTTAGACCGGTGAGGGCCTGGGCCTTGCAGGATCTGGATATATTTCTGGAGAGATTTATCTACTTTGTACCCGTCCGAAATGAGACTTTCAATCTGTTCGGAAGTAGTGAGTGAATGAATAGGAGTTTGAAGTGAAATTTGAGAGAGTTCTAGATTATTTTTGAGGTTGTGGACTATTATGGGATCGAGGTTATGAAGCTTGATGTGACGGGCTTTGCCCGGATTGGGACTGGTCACTAGGACCACTCCGTCTCCGAGGGGGTACATACCAGATGGGGAGTATGATACAGGAGAAGAGTCGTGCCAGGGAGAAAGGATGATTCTCAAGTGGACAAGGATGATTCTCAAGGGGACAAGGAAGAGAGCCAGGGAGAAAGGATGATTCTCAAGGGGACAAGGAAGAGAGCCAGGGAGAAAGGATTATTCTCAGGGGGCCAATGGAAGGAGTTAAGACTAGTCTACGCAGAGCTTATAACGGATGGGAGAGTACGTGGTAGATTGTCTTCCCAAGGAAGAAGTTATTAATTCCTAACGAGTTATTGTCTTTCAAGTACATCTGAATTCATTAAACCCTTACATATAACTTCTTCCTTCCTATCCCTACCCCTACCACTGACTTGCCAGAAAGGTGAATTAACATCTGGATCCCTTAGGAAAAAAAAAAGCAGGAATCACATACTTTATTTTCGTTGTTTCAAAGATTTTCACACGGCTTGAACGTAGCACCCGAGGGACCAATCATGGACGGAAATATCCAGGTCGAGGCAAGCTATCAGGCTGCACAAGAGAGATTCGCAGAAAATCCACTGGCGGGACTATCAAGGCAAGATTTATTAGAGCTTGATCAATTGTTCAGGGAAATGAAGACGCAAGGAACTGAGCTAAGGTCGGGAGGGGCAACGAGACCAAGGAGAAGAGACGCAGTACTGCCAAAATGGAATGGCGCGCCACTAGAATTCGGGTTCTTCATTAGCAGGTTGGAGACACGAATCGAAGTTGACTGGGCCCCTTACCTGGACGATCGAACAATTTGTCTGGACATGATTGAGACTCTACCAGATACCGCCAAGCCAAGAGTCGCAGAGTGGTTTGATAAGAGGAAAGCTGATGGACGGTTCGGCTGGAAGGAGTTGATTTTGCATCTGAAGGAAACCTTTGCGGACAAAAAGGCTCGGCAAGTGGCATTGGAGTATATTAATAAAATGGAACAAGGTGAATCTCAGTCTCTTGCTGACTTTCTGCTCGACTTCGAGTACCAAATCGCCCAGAGTGGAGGGGACGAGGCCTTTACTAAGCTAGGCAGGACCATGAACTTAAAATCAGCTCTCAACAGTAAGATGAGGACGGCCTTAGTAGGAGTAAAGATTCCTCCACCAGAAAGATATAACGACTGGGTAGAGAGAGTAAAAGAGGTTGCATTAGAGCTGGAAGGGCTGAAAAACTACGGACCAAATATAGCAACACAGTTGGCAACAAGGTTGGCTGCGTCAAAGGGTGGTCGGGGACAAATATTTCACAACCGACCGGCAGTAAATATTGAAGGAGTTGTCTATACGGACGGTACAAACGGAACCCTTACAGATTTGGGAGGTTCGATAAAGGACGAAGAAGAGAAGATAGCTGGTGTAAGAGCGGGGAGCAAACCTAGCAGGGGATTCGCTCACGGAATACAAGGAACCGATGAAGATAGGCAACTGCCGAGGTCCTCAAAGCGATCACAGGAAGAGTCACGCCGACTTATAGGGGAAGGGGTGTATCTCCGGTGTAGTCAGAGAGGACATAAGGCGAAATTTTGTCCAAAGTTTCGAAGGGTTCAAACTCCAAGGTTGGGGCTGAATGCGGCTGCAGCAACAGAAGGACAGAGGGAAGAGAAAAATTTCGGAAAACAGAAACCCCTCAGGAAGATCTCTCTCAGGGGAAAGGACGGAACTTTTCCAATGAAGCGGAAGTATTTGGAAGGGCAAGTCTCGCGGCCGCTACTAAATGACTGCTTAATAAATTCCTCATTTTTCGTACAAGCTATGATTGATACTGGATGCTTGTGTCTTTCAGTGGTTGATGAAGCCCTCGTGCACCGAGAAAATATGTTCGTCGAGCAAATATCTCCAAGGAGCTTGCGGTTAGCCGATAAGACCAAGGCGACAAAAATCACTAGAATTGCGCGTTACAAGGTGGATATCGATGGGCGTCAGGAACAAATGTGGGGATATGTTGTTGAAATTGGTGCTATATGGTAATGAAGGGTATCATTAACATGGAACGTAGAAAGGTATAAGTTCTCTAGCCAGGTTCATGATGACTCATACATTGACCAGCCTCCCAATTATCCACAATAAGCTAGTAATCGTGTCCCTCGCTTAGTTGTAATAATTAGTTTAAGTAGCACTCTGATACTAAGTGGGTTTAATCAACAACTCTCCACTATAGTTTTCAGACTCTTCAATCTCCCAACTCGCTTCACTAGGTGATATTAAACAGAAGCCTAACAGCTTAAGCTTCTCTACACAACTTCCATTATAACAGGTGTAAGTCAACATTTCTCGGAAAACTAGATGCTCCTGAGCAAAGTCGCACTCAGGAGCCAAAAGCAGTTGTTAGTCAGGAATTAATAATGAATACATCTCCATTTTTAGTTAATGCACTTATCAACGATTCCACTATGTTGCAAGCATTGGTGGATAACGGTTGTTTGTGCTCTGGGATTATTAATGATAACCTGGCATCTAAACTACAACTGCCGCGCATAAGTAATAGCCCTCGATCTTTGGAAACAGCCGAAGATTCAACGACTAATAAGCCAGTAGTCGATAGCATCACTTACATTTCTCTTGATCTAGACGGATATGTGATGCCGAAGTTATGGTTGTATGTTGTCCCACACTGTACCCATCAGATGATACTTGGGAAGAAATGGCTCGAGGATCAAGATGCCGTAATTCATGCAAAAGAACAGCGGTTAGAAATACGTAAGATTGGCACCTCGATCCATAGTGCGAAGCGCTGGAGAAATGCTCTGCGCAACGTCGCGCGACCGAGGATGATACCTGTCAATAAGATGGTATCCATGATTAAAGAGGTGCCAGTATGCAAAGCTTCCCTAGACAACATTAATAAAGCTCTTCGCAAAAAAGCCAAATGGAGGTTTGAGATTGTGTGTTGACTATAGAGGGTTAAACGCAATAACCACGCCAGATCGATATCCTCTACCCTTGTTCAAGGAAACTCTCCGGCAACTATCAAAGGCAAGATGGTTTACGAAGCTGGATGTCAAGTCGGCATTTCATCGACTTCGAATAAGGGAAGGAGACGAATGGCTGACAGCATTTCGATGCAGGCTGGGACTTTTTGAATGGCTTGTGACACCCTTCGGCTTAATTAACGCGCCCGCTACCTTTCAGAGGTACATCAACGAGCAACTTCGTGAACACTTGGATCTTGATGCGACAGCATATATGGATGACGTACTTGCTTACACTAGCGGTAGTGAAGATGAACATTGGAACACGGTACGAAGTATTCTTCGCAAGTTGAGTAAGGCAGGACTATACTTAGACATTAGCAAATGCGAGTTTCTGTGTAAAGAGGTCAAATACCTAGGGTTCATAATTTGTGCAGGTGATGGAATAAAGGTGGATCCAGTCAAAGTCAAAGCTATTCTGGAATGGGACCCACCATCCACTGTAAAAGGTGTTCGGTCGTTCCTAGGGTTCGCAAATTTTTATCGGTGTTTCGTGGATGGGTTTTCAGAGATTGCGGCACCACTTACTGCTCTAACCAAAAAGGATTCAACGTGGCAATGGGGTGATGCAGAAAACGAGGCTTTCAAACGATTGAAAAGAATTTTCGCATCCCAACCAGCTCTAGCACAGTGGGATCCAGATCGCGATACGGTGCTTGAAGCTGACTGCTCAGGGTATGCCATGGGAGGCTGTCTATCTCAGGTAGACAAACAGGGTAGATTGCGGCCAGTCGCGTACTATTCGAGACGACTAACAAGTGCGGAGGCGAATTACCCAATCCATGACAAAGAAATGCTCTCTATTGTAGCATGTTTGCAGGAATGGCAGGCAGAATTGAAGTCAGTTGCGAAGCCGTTTAAAATCTGGAGCGACCATAAAAATCTGAGTTATTTCGCATCAAAGCGTCTTCTCAATGAGCGACAGGTTCGATACAATGACATCTTGCAGCAATTTCAGTACGTGCTGGAATGGCGGCCGGGAAATACCTGCGAGCGACCAGATGCCCTGTCACGTCGGGATCAAGATAAGCCGACCGGATTAAGCGATGAGAGGACTGCGGGGCGAATAATGCAATTATTGCCACGCCTACCTGTAAATCCAGTTAACATCGAGCTTAGTAAAGAGAAACTAGATCCAGCTGCTAAGGTGGTATTATTTGACGAAGATGAACTGCAGACGCTGTGGAAAAGAGGGGTGCAAAGTGACGAGGATTGGCGCCGTGCACGTGATTCTGTGCGCGACGGGGAGCGTGGATTTCCCCCCGACTTAGCGCAGAAGATGAAAGCTAATATTGGCGAGTGCACGGTAGCAGCTGATAATATTCTCCGGGGCCGAGAAAATAGGATCTGGGTGCCTGATTACGAGCCACTCCGTACAGCAATCATGCAACGTTCGCATGATAGCCATTTGGCTGGCCATCCAGGAAAAGATACCATGGTTGGCATAATATTACAACGATGGTTTTGGCCGAAAATTAGGGATTCAGTGCGGAAGTTTATCCGGAATTGTGATACCTGCGGACGGACCACGGTGTGGCGAGAGGCGAAAGCTGGGTTTCTTCGGTCTTTACCAATACCCGATCGCATAGGTAGTGAGCTGACTATTGATTTCGTCACTGACCTGCCACAATCACGCGGCTGTACAAATGTCATGGTCATCACCGATCGCTTGAGTAAAGACGTTTTTATGTTCGGAACCGAATCAATGGATGCACAACTGTGCGCTTCAACATTCATTGATAGATATTACAGGTACTTTGGGTTCCCGAGGTTTCTGACTAGCGACCGGGGTAGTGATTGGGTTGGCCATTTCTGGGGTACCTTCTGCAAGCTAACTGGCATTTCACAACGATTATCTACGGCCTATCACCCGCAGACCAATGCAAGCGAGCGGGCAAATCAAGAGATGTACAAGTATCTTCGAGTGTTTACGTGTTACGCTCAGAATAATTGGGTGGATCTCCTCCCACTGGCGCAATTGGCGTTAAATTCGAGGCCAAACTCAGCAATTGGAGGGATGAGTCCATTCTTTTTACGACATGGTTACAATCTGGACCCAATATCTGAACCAACTCCATCGACGGAAGAACTGTCAAAACACCCTGGACGCCGAGCGGCAGGCGAATATGTGCAGAGACTACGGGATGCCCAGGACTTTGCTCAAGCTGCAATGGCGTCAGCGCAACAACGGAACGAGGAAAACGCGAATCAACATCGACGGCAGCCAGAACAGCTCAAGGTGGGCGATAAAGTGTGGCTAGACCTGCGGAATATTAAAACACCTCAACTATCAAAAAAGTTGGCCTGGGTTCATGCCAAATATGAAGTCACAGCAGTACCTGACCCACTGACGGTCGAATTGAACGTCCCTGGAAAGATACACAAGCGCTTCCATGTCGAATTAGTTAAGCGCGCAGGTAATGATCCGCTGCCCAGCCAGGTAAGAGACGACGCCCAAAACCCACCATTAATCGATGACCTCGAAGGTCCAGAATATGAAGTAGAATCTATCCTACGAGCACGATCTATCCGTCGCGGTAGAGGAAACTTTCGTCAGGCTTTGGTAAAGTGGACAGGCTGGGCCGAGCCAACTTGGGAGCCGATTGAAAGCATTAGGGAAACGCAGGCACTCGACAAGTTCGAGGCTACTTACGGTGATATAGAGATAAACAATGGTCCTGAAAACGATAGCTCTGGAGGATTCGTGGGCCCTGCAGAGGGCCATATATTGGATAAACGGCGTCAAAAACGCCATGGCAAGAACAAATCAACTAAAAAGATTTTAAAAATTTAAAACAAAAAACAAAAACAAATTAGAAGAGCCTCCCAATCTATTTCCTAAAATAAATTTTGGAGGGGAGCTTGTGACGGCTTGTAAGCCGGTAATTGCCTGTAGCCTGCGCTGTCTAACGCAGGCTTAGCATGAAACTAGGCAGGGACTATTCTTGGAAGCAGGGTCTTACAACTTGGCAAACACCTCCAAGAATAGGGCACGACAAAGGGATACGAGAAGGGATACGAGAAGGGATACGGATATACGGATAGAAAACTGTGTCATTGGCCGGGATAATAATCATGTATAAAGTAACTGTTATTATCCTCTTCAATCTGTAGTTCACCATAGATTGAAAATAGAATACCTCTGACCATAAGGTTGCCTCAGTGCCTATGCTCAGACTGTGACAATCTAGGGGACTGTTTGGTATGAGTCTCGGTTGGCGGGAGACAAAGCGTTGTGCTTTGCTCAGATGGCATGTCTCACACACACTTAGATCTGAAGTATCTAGATTCTCTAGACCTATAGAACACTGTGAGGTTTTCTTGAGAATCTTTTGTCCAACATGCCCCAGCCGTTGATGCCATCGTTGAGTATTATTTGTCTTGGGCACTCTTGCAACTCCAGGCGCTGCTATTTGCTGGGTTACACTTTCCCCTCCACCTTCCAGAGGTAAGATGTATGATACATCGTTCTTTTGAATAATACGCGCTATGGGCATGTCAGGTTGACCTTTATTTTTACGGACCAGAAACCTCTTGACAGGGTCAATAGTTATGCCCCCAAGTCGCTCTAGTCTACCAGCAGAGATTATATTGCATGATGATTTCGGGGAGTAGAGAGTATTGTGTAAGTCTAGCCTGAATATTCCCAGCTTAATGTGGGCTGCTCCTTCCTTAGTGAGAGCCATCGCTCCTACAGCCTGGTCAAATCTGAATGGATGTATACGCTCGTGGAGGTTAATAAAGGCAGATTTCATGCTCACAAAGTGGTGCGATGCACCGGTATCATATATGAAAGGCATTTTATTTCCACTTATAGCTGCTGCAGATATGTTTACACTTTCTGAATATTCAGATTCACCATCTTCGATATTCTCCTGGATGGATGCCTTTGCTTTACCCTTGCCCTTTCCTTTACTCAGCCACTTTTCTGCTTTAGGTCCAACTGCCAATTCCGGATGTTGCTTGTAGCAATACTTGTTTTTATGCTTGTGCCAGCACAGCCTACATGTTGCTTCTGGATCTGGTTTATTAACATCTTGTTGTTGTGGAGCAGCCATCATGGCGATTTTAGGTGCTTGGCTTCGGACTCCGGCCTCGGTTCGCAGTGTGGACATCATATAATCCAGTGGTGCAAGGGTATTTTTTAGAGTTCGAGTCTTCGTGCCTCTCCAGATGTCAAGCCACTCCACCTCTTTTGTGCCAAAAACAAATAAAGCTGCTGCTTGTCCTTTATGGACTTTATAGTCTTCTGCCATTGCTGATTCATCTGCAGCTGCCATAACTGAAGCTGCATTGTTAACACTTTGCAGCCGCTTAAGGAACACATCGCAGTATTCATCTGCAGTTGCAGTGAATCTAGTTTCTAACAATTTGGCAAGAGCAGTTTCATACGGTGCGGAGGCTGTTGTTATTCTAGTTTTGGCTAGCTCGTCGTACAACTGTTTCGCAGTGATCTGGTCGTAGTCTTCGGGGACCAACTCTGGGCTCAACCGAGTGACGATCGCATCTTTTGCACGAAACTCACCGTGCGACCATTTCGCAAGTGCCTTCTTGTGATTCATTGCTGCGTCTTCATCTTCATCTATTTCCTTCGGCTTAGATGGCTGGGTAATAGGGTCTATGCCTGGGACATCATGAAAGACATGTCCTACGACATCAAGTATACTGAGTCTTGCTTGTAAGCTGCTCTTCCACTGGTTGAATGGAACTCCTTTCCTTAAGGTCACCTTGTCTGAATCTGTATTTATCATGGTTGTTGAAGAGCCCGGGCTCATAACCTGTTATAGTTATGAGCTTGCGGAAGATATCTTGATAGACAAATAAAGGTGACTGGCGATGTACAAGGAGAACGAATATGTGAGATGGGAGCAATGAGCTAATGTGTGCAGACTTAGTTTTTCTATCTAATTGAATGTGTGGGTTCTATACATTCTATGTACATGGGTCGGCTAATTTACTAAGCTAGCTCCTGACAAATCCCTTGGCACACCATAACACCAACCAACCATTCAATTATACTTCACTCCCACCCTAGCATCAATAACACAACTAAGCAGAATGGTTGTGCATCATGAGACTTATAGGTTAGATCATAAGCGGGAACCATAGGTACCATGATACTTATCGGCCTCTTCATTGCCTTGTGTAAGGATTCTGGAGAAATTGTTTTACTTGGTATATGAAATGGGGAACATACACTTATGTTTGACGGCTAAGATATTATTTGATCAAGAGTGAATTGTTAGTGACTCTATGTATGTGTGTGTTTAAGTTACAGTGGGAAAACCTCTCCTTTTATAACGCATTGACTCGTTTACCCGCCAATCATATGCCTAATCATTTAATATGCCTTGCCTGACCAAATGCTCCAAAAATGTCATGTGAGTTGTCCATGCCCAAGGCACCCTGATGACATACTCACCCTCCATGCACTAGCTGCCAGGGCTATCTTAGCTGAGCACAACAGAAATGCCTTAGGCAGGGTTTATGGGTTTCTTGTTTAGTCCCACTAGGCTCTCTTATCTAGCGAGGACAGTTATGTAGTTTTCATTTCCGAGACTGAGATCTCCACGCTTTGTTTTCTGTCTTTAGGAATAGTTACATAATTCTAATTACATCTCACTCTCGTCCTCTGCCACCCATTTGGCCACAGTGATACGCACTCAGTGTCCATCATGCCATCACCCAGCGTGAGCGCGCCATCTCCGCAACTCACCATTGCACATGAGCCTGTGCCACTCCACCAACAGACAGCAGAGTCATATAATTGCTATACACCTCTCAGCTCATAACCACAAAAACAGTCATTTGCAGGCGTGTCATGTACCGCTCGGGTTGTCTTGACAAGCGATTTCTTTGTCCCGATCTGAGACCTAAGCATCTTGTTGTCTCTTTCAGGTCCTCAGCCACTCGAAGGGCCAGAGGATGCCAGATATCCATTTTTCGCATGCAAGCTGCAGACCGTAAAATTGTCTGCTGGATAATTATTGATGCCAGGGATTTTCCTGCAGAAAAATAAAATAACAATCACTCCTTCCATTCAATGCTTATCCCACACTCTATTGTAAAATGATTATATCTCCATGTAATCAATTTGTGGCTATCACTCATGAAGCATGTCTTGTAGTAAGCTGCAACTGTGGTTCGAACACAGGACCTGAGGATGATGAGCTATTGCTGCAATCCTCCGCTCTACCACTGAGCTACCGCAGCTTGCAACACACGGAAGATACATGTCTATAAACTGTTAATTCTAGTTATGCAGCTGTGTGTAAATTAGGACAGAGAGTTATGCAGGCATAAAAGGTGATCTGTACATACACATAGATAGGAAAGACGGTCTTTCTGGTGGAGCCTAATTGGAGAAAAGAACAGAATATTTTTAATGTCCCTGCTTAGTCTATGACTGTGAGGTATAGTTAATACTATCTAAATAATTTTAAAGTTGATTGTAAATTTGGATATTGGTGTGCTTAATGTTTGCCAATAGATGAAGGTCGTAGCTATGATATGTGTAAGGATTCCTTTTCCCATCCTTACTTCAGTTCACAATTTTAGCATTCCTTCTATATTATTATGACAACAGAACAGTTCTTGGCACTTGTTATTATGTTGGTACTAGTTTAGGGCCTATGTTATGATGAGCTAGTGGAAGGAAGCCAGTATATGTATGATTGCTTGGTCTGTAGCTTCAGAGTTCTTCACGCTTAGTTTTCTGTCACAATCACCACCTTCAGATCATCTCTTGTACCTTTAGTTACCATTAGTACCCACTCGAACCTCTAGACCCTTTAGACATTTATATTACCCATATTGCAAACCTTTAGTTCCTCCAAATTACCTCTAGTAGACCTTCAGTTATCTCTCACAACCCATCCGACCTCTTCTCGCCACCCAATTCCGATTTTAGTTCAAACTCCAATGCTCCAATCTGACAATATGAGACAACGAGGTAATGGAGGCTGGGGCATCCCGTGTGGCTCAAGGCCACAGCAAACATCACTATTATACTGGTTAGGCAAGTATGTATATAGTTTCATAGATGTACCCACAATAAATGGACACAAGTTTAGTCTTATACTTTTTTTGAAAATGGAGACATGGAGTGTTGTGGACGTATGGGCCCTCCATTTCGTCTAGGTTCCCGACACGATCTTGTGTGTGTTTAAGAGGTTGGAATGGGTAATATGGTAGCGCTTCAGGCTACCTATTAGATATACGAGCGGCTGTATGGCGCGGGCACAAGGAGGTTATTAGGGGATTTTCTATGCCTAGATGGCGCCACACTCGTTTATGGTGTGGCTTAGGCTACGTGTCGCTTACACTTGTACTTGTAGCGCACACTTTCCACACTTTTAGCAGTAATCCGAACATGACACTCTTTTAGTCAACTTCTACTTTCGTTCCATGAATATTGCGCCCATTTCATGGCGCGATATTTCCAACAACTTTCTATCCATATACCTACAGCATAATATTGTATGAGTCTACTCACTGTCACCCACTAAATATAATATCATCCACTCCTAATCACTCCTAATCACTCCACAGTATGACTTTTGTTGTAAGGTTAAAGATCGAGAGGGATTTCGGGCGGTTGGAGAGGAAGAAAAGGGTGGTATTCGAGCACAGGAGCAGGTGAACGGGGCTTTAGATGTAAAGCTGTGGAGTTGACGAGAGGAGTGATGAATATAGCCTTCAGAGATATTCAGTTAATACAATAAACTATAATATTGGAGAGACTACTGTAATAGGACTTACCTTCAGAGATATTCAGTTAATACAATAAACTGAGGATCTCTGGAGGTAGGAGAGACTACATCTATATACAGGAATCAAACTTGGTATGACTAAAGTTGGGGCATTGTTGAGGTACGTGCCAATGTCTCAACTTGACAGCATTATCCAAATGACGTTTTAGCCTTTTGTTTTAGTGAACCCCCGAGACTAAAACAAGAAACAGATGTGACTACATTAAACATGGAATCTGGTAACAAGTGAATTAAGAGATACATGTAGTAGTGCACAGACAGAGATCCTGCACCAATACTGATGCAGAACTGTTTTATTACAACAACTTTGTCATAGCTCGTAACTATAATAGACGCGCCCCATTTTATTTCCTTCAACTAAATTATCCTCTAATCCTCTGTTTTCATTCCCATGAAGATGCCATCTTCCTGTTGATATTTTGGTTTTCTTGATATAGTTAATTGTATTTCCTATCCCAATTTTGGTATGTAGCAAGAGCTTCATACTCAATTGGTTATTGTTTATACTATTTTTCAGCTGCCTCCGTTCGTGTCTGCAGTGCTAGGTAGTCTAAGACTCAAATAGTTGTCACGGACCAAGGACCTATTCTAAAACAATAGGAACTATGTACGAAGATATGTGAGCCATTCTACTATATTCCATTTTAATCTTTTCTGTTCTGTTCCGTACTTGTTTAGAATATTCTATTCTGTATGAGAGAATACTGAAAAGTTCGAGAACAATAGAGAGGAATGTTGAAAATATGGAGTACAGAGATAAGTCAGGTGATGTTTAATGGAAGTAATTGATGAAGGGTTTGGTTGTTGAGTTTTCTATTATTTCTTTGTTGGGATACACTTTGTCAATCCTACTAGACTCGATAATAAGTAGTCCCAACCAACTGGTGTTTGGCAAACAGAGATTGCGTATACCCTGTGCTAGCGTTGTTTACTGCTGTTAATAGGAGATCCTGCACGGGCTATCTATTGGGATTAAAAGGAGTCTGGTATTTGTGTTTAGAAGAGTAGTTGAATTGACATCCTTTTATCCTTCATTATTGCATAAGCTTCCCTTTACCAATAAGTCCACAAACTAAGTAGTGGGTTATACATTTTAATAAGGAATATATAATGGGTAATTGGGATGACTATGGTTCGGCAGATTATGGTCTTGTATTCTTGGGAACTCTTTAAAAATTATTGAATCATATCATATGTCGAACTTTTGACCCCTCGGAATGCGGAAATCTCTCGTAACCTTGACAGTAGTATAATAAATACACATCTCTCCTCTCTCCTCATCTCCTTCGTGCCTGTATTTGCCACAGCTGAGTAACATGTGTTCAGGCGTTTCTATCTTCCCACATCTACACCTGTCACTTCACCTAGCACATTAATGAACAAACAAACAAACGCACAATTCGAGAACCCCAAATTTTCCAACTCCCACCTTTATATCTGTCTCACCCTTTATGTAACAAATCGAATTGTAATTATTTGCTATTGGTGGAATTTTAAAATGCCTCTGACACGTAAATCGCACAAAATCGCGATCAGCGGCACTGCCAAAGATCGCGTCAACAAACCTTACCAATGGCATTCTGCCATTCAAAACCACGCGAAGAACATGCTTTCAAGACGAGGACTCGAGTCCAATCTTCAAAAGATGAACGCCATCGCGACTGCACTCCAAGCGAAGGAGAACGATGTCCCCGAGGTAGACATGGTGGACGCAGAAGTCGAGAAGTTGAAAACCCTCGCAGATTCAAGATGGGCTTCCTCCAGCCCAGAATACGCGGATATAGTCTTAGAGCCTACTGAATCCAACACAAAAACCGTCGTCACACCCGAGAAGCGCGCTACAGTTCCAGCATTACTGCGACCAATAGAAGTGAGGCCCTCAAAAGGGGCAGAGATACCCACAACTAAGGCAGCAGGAGCCGAAAAGTCTTCGCTGGCCCCACCGCCCACAGCACCAGAAGCAGCAGGCAGAGAAAAAACATACCCTCCAGAATTACTGGCAGCAATGGAAGCGGAGGAGCGCAGGGCAAGGCAAAAAGCTGCGCAATTTAACATATGCTCGACGGCTATTAGCAGTGTCGAGGCAGCTCTTCAACCGCTCTCCACCGGTGAAGACAAAAATTTTGTAGACTCCATCAAAGTCTACTTGCGAGCAGCAATTGCGCAATTTGTGGCGGCCGGTCCGAGTACCGCTCCGCCAGTCCTACCCCAACGGCCAAGTGTCGGGACCCCTGCGACCGTAATCCCAGTAGCCATTCCTCGGAATATTTCAAAGGCTACTGCACCTCTCCCGCTCAGAAGCACCTGGGCCACTGTCAGCCGAGCAGGACACCAAAAGTCAGGCGCAAAGGCTCCTGTAAATATCACCTCGGTTTCGGCTGCCCCATCTGCCAGGAAACAAGTGAAGAAGCCGGCAGCAGCAACAACAGCATTGAAAGATGACCAAATCTTCCTGCGTCTGCATGTAAACCACGAGTGGAGACAGCTCTCCCCAGCTGGCGTTCGCAAAGCCGTCGCTAAACAAACAAAATGCACCCCTGCCAATGTCGACCAGGTGCAACGCATTCCCACGGGCTTTTCCATCCGTGCCAAAAACCTGGATGCAAAAACCCGACTTCTGAAGGCCTCTAACTCCTTTGCACAAGTGGAGGCAAAATTAGAACCAGCAAGTGATCTAATTTCTCTCCAGATTGCTATTGTTCCAGTAGCAATTTTTAGCTTAGTGTCAGGCTCTCTTGGGACTTGGCTACTTAACTTGGAAATGGTAGGTGTTAAATCTTGGATACTTGATAATAAATATAGTATATTAACGAAGACTAGGTTCTTGTTTCTTGGATATCTAGGGAATAGTACAAGACTGAAAGCTGGAGAGCTTTCGACATGAAGATACCTCAGCTACTTATACTTCGACACTATCTACTACAGACTATAGTAATCTAGTTCCAGCCCAATTCCTGTCGAACTCCTGAGAGTGACCTAAAATCTGATCGAAGCTCAGTGAACTGGTAAGAGTACAAAATACCATCCTTAAACATCTAGAAACTAATTGCTAGAATAGCCTAGAATGCCCTCAAAGTAACTCAACACCATGAATCATCTCCACATCAGTCAGTCCGTGACACTTAGAAGGAGGAATCAAAGTCACTGCCGACATGGTAGCTGCGGAGATCCTTAGAGTTACTAACTACACTCCATACCGAGCAAGGATTCACGGAAAAACTAAGCTCGGGGCTCCCTATAGATCCTGGGTGGCCTTGTTTGTTACGGGCTTAAGGCTACAAAGATAGATTCCCCAAATAAGGTCTGGAGACCCACTTAAGTAATGTCAATCTTAGGTAACACTAACATTACCCCGGTAAAATATCATTGTACTGAAACTCTTAAATACACTGTAGAGACATCTTCTTTATATCATTGTTTTAGATAATCAGAATAGACTTTGTTAACTTTGTTTGATTGTTTATATCACGGCCCCATTCCGTGACATATTCTGATTATCTAAATTCTCTTTATTCTGCATTCCTTACGAGCGATGTCTCGCGGTATAGACAACTCCGCATACCTAATATCTAGTCTCAGTCTATTTTATGAGCCTTGAAGACGTCGTCTCAGCTCTCGAAGACCTCCAGCTTGCCGAATCCCAGCCAGCACCCCAGTCTCTTACAACAATGTCCGACCCTGAGCTAAACCATCCCTACTCAGAATCCACGAAATCCACAATCCAATGGCCCAAATGGTCAGGAGATCCTGCGGATTTCCCTTCTTTTCACATTTGTCTCGAAGGGCTCTCAGAAGATTGTATCAGTGATAAAACCTTTTGTTATTCAGTCTTTTCCCAATCCCTACCTTCTGAAGTCCAACGACGGGTAGCGCCTTGGATGAGAGCCCAAAAGTTAGCTGATGACTGGAGTAGCAAACGGCTAATATCTCACCTTGATGAACTTTTTGTTGATAGGGACGCCGCATCCAGAGCACAATCAAAGACTAACACCATTTGTCAAGAGCTTCGACAAACCTTTGCTAAATTTAGATCCGTTTTTGAGCAGCTCTGCTCTGAAGCAGAGCACCTTGCACCAACCGGTGCTTCCAAGGTTAATGCAATGAGACTTGCACTAGCCCCACATCTTCAACAAGGCATAGCTTACTGCCAAGGAGTCTCCGAGACTAACTACAAAAGCTTCGTCAGAGAAGTTCAAAGCCTGGCAAAAGGATTAGAATCTATTCCTAGCTTTCGAACGATCCGAGGTTCAGATAAGGAGCATTACACATCTGAAAATAATACACAAGTCTTCCAATCCCCCCGGGACGTTGAACGTCCGGCTAGTCAAGCCCTCCCATCATCTAGTAGGACAAGCCAAACACCTGTCCAATATGATCGAGATGGAGACGTACAAATGGCGAACATAAACTCGCTACAAAATCAAATTCAAGCACAAACCCAAGCGAGTTTAGCGGCACTGAAAGGTGGCAATGCTCAAGATTCACGTGTTAAAGATCGGAGGAACGACACTCGCCCATTTCCACCAGAAGCCTCTCGAGCAGAAAGAAACCGTCGTATTGACAGCAATTGTTGTGAAAGGTGCAACAAGAAACCTTCTCATTGATGGAGTGACTGCATATATCGGAACTTCCGCGAAAATCCGACGCCTAGGAGCTACAGCTCTTCTCGAAGATAAGGAGTAAACTGGATGGCAAAGGAGTCCCCAACTAACAACTTTGCTTCGGATTCGGAAAACTCATAGCCTCTGAGCAAAGTCGTGCGCAGAGGCTAGCATGGTATATTTCTTTTGGTGTAAACATGGAGGAGTGTGACGGCTGTTAAGCCGAAAGACTCCTGTAGCCTACGCTGGCTAGCGTAGGCTATGGCACAAGGGGAAGGTCTCGGAAGCTACAGAACTTCGAATATTCTCAGCGAACCTTCTGTGTCAGGCGCAGGTTCACTAGGCGCAAGACTCGAGGCGTAGGAGAGGGCGTAGCGTACGATGTACTGAGGAAGGACGCCTGGTGGAAACGCGAAGGACTTTCTAGAGAAGTGGTAAATGGGAAAGCTGGGAGTCGTTCTAGGTAAGATGGCCGGAGGTGACGGTAGGTCACTATAGGTGGCAGAGGACGAGAGTGAGATGTAATTAGAATTATGTAACTATTCCTAAAGACAGAAAACAAAGCGTGGAGATCTCAGTCTCGGAAATGAAAACTACATAACTGTCCTCGCTTGATAAGAAAGCCTAGTGGGACTAAACAAGGAACCCATAAACCCTGCCTAAGGCATTTCTCCAGAATCCTTACATTCTGGAAACACACTGAAGGTTCATGAGGATCACAGATTTACCGAGAACCTTCTAGGTATTGAAAGGCCGAGGGCGATGGATAGGGAGACGTCACCTTGTGAGTAGAATACTGATAGGTATGGGAAAATTCAATAGATCACTTGGACAGAGTAAGATTATTGAATGGTAGTGAATTGTAGATGTGTATGTGGATGATAGATACTTAGAGTAAAAAGGTCCTATCTATATACAGGAGTTCCAACCCTTGTTCCTCCATATGTTATTGTCTATGATAGCTAGAGTAACTACAATGGTATCATTATTATAGTGAACACGTTGATGTTAGTGTGTAGCAATCAGGAGGCAATAGTGATCAGATTCTAAGGGGTTAACTTAATTGGTGCACAATTATCCCCTGATGGTGTGTGCAATTATGAACTCAGATTTTTACAACACTAGGTAGTTGTAGAAGCGTCTCAATTATTCAGGTCACAGGGAGAATCATCTTGAAAGGCAGTAATTTAGAATGTATATATATGTAGACTTTACATTGAGGAACTCTCTCTCCAGAGAATTATAATTAATATACTGTACCTACAAGATCGCTCATGCACCTTGTACTGAATCCGTTACAAGGAGAAACCGTTGGCTAGAGAAAAACTGGAAGTATAGAAAAGAATGGATAGTAAACCCTTTTTAATACAAACTTTTATTAACAATCAATTCTTTATTCCAGCTCTTTTTGATTAAGGCTGCCTCCCTTACGCTGTCTATAGTGATTACATTGTTGAGAAACATAAACTTCCACGCATCCCAGTAGAATACAGAAAACTTGAACTTGCAAAAGATGATAAAAACTCCCATAATATAAGCCAAATAACATATGTTACCATTGGTATCAATGGCCGCCCAGAGCGTCTGTGGGGGTACATCATCAAAGGATTGCATTACGATTTAATCCTCGGCAAGGGATGGGCAGAGAGAAACAACGTCATCTACGACGCCAATGGCCATTTACTCTACATAATTCAGGGAGAAGAAAGACTTCAAATATTAGAACAAGGCTAGATGGAAAACGAACATACCAGGAAAAAGACTAAATATATCCAAGAAGGAAAACTGGTATTGTCACTCTCATTTTCCACATTCACAAAGAAAGTGTTGTGATTGGCAGGTATTAGCCAAAGATAGCCACATGATATTTTTTATGCACGGACCTTTGTATATCTCTGCTGCTCAGTAGACTTGGTAGAAGTAAGACTATTTAATATATCACCATTAAATTACAACAGAAAGCGCTAAACAACCAGCAAGATCTAATACTGGCATCAGTCTCAATTGCAGGTATCAACAAAGCCTTGCAAAAGTTTGATCAAAACCAAAAAATAAAACCAACCATTGAATCAGTTAGTAAAATGCTCCCCAATCAACTCACCGGATTTGAATCCATGTTCTTAAGTGACACATCTAATGAACTACCACCCCACAGAATTGGGCATGACATGGAGATCAAGTTAGAAAAGGATGAAAACGACAATGAGAAAAAGCCACCTTATGGACCCCTCTATGGAATGTCAAAAGAAGAGTTATTAGTTCTGCGTAAAACCCTAGCAGATCTCCTCGACAAAGGCTGGATATAAGCAAGTTCTTCGCCAGCTAGCTCACCAGTGCTTTTTGCCAAAAAACCAGGGGGTGGCCCACGGTTCTGCGTCGATTATAGTGGCCTTAATGCAATCACAAAAAAAGATAGTTACCCCCTTCCACTGATTCGAGAGACACTACAGCAATTAACTAAAGCCTGTTGATTTACTAAAGTCGACGTTTGCACTGCGTCCCACCATCTACGGATCAAGGAAGGAGATGAATGGAAAACAGCCTTTCGCTCGCGTCAAGGCTTATTTAAGTGGCTAGTTTGTCCTTTCGGATTGTGTGGAGCTCCAGCAACATTTCAACGTTTCATTAATAGCACCCTGCAGGAATTTCTAGATATGTTCTGCTCAGCATATGTTGATGATGTTATAGTCTATTCAGACAGAGACTTAGAAGACCATTACCAGAAAGTGTCTAAAGTAATGAATGCACTAAAAATAGCGGGTCTGCAGTAGACCTTGAAAAATGTGCTTTTGGGGTAACAAAAATAAAATACTTAGGTTTCATCATCAAAGCAGGAGTCGGCGTCAAAGTAGACCCCGATAAAGTGCAGGCAATTACTGAGTGGGAGTAGCCAAATAATGTGTCACAAGTACGCTCCTTTCTTGGGTTCTCAAATTTTTACTGGGAATTTTTACTCGGAATTTATTCCTCGTTTTTCTTTGATATGTGAACCACTCAATAATCTAACCAAGCGGGGTGTATTATGGCGATGGGATAAACCCCAAAAGGACGCATTTATGCAACTAAAGGAGCTACTAATGAGCACACCAATCCTCACAATGTTTGATTCTGAAGCTGAAACCCTGTTGGAAGCAGACTCATCAGGTTATGCTATTGGAGGAGTATTATCACAAGTAGATGAAAAGGGTCGCCTTCGACCTGTGGGCCTCTTCTCCCGAAAATTGTTGCTGGCTGAAGCTAACTATGAAATTTGTGATAAAGAAATGTTATATATTATTGCTACTATGAGACACTTCAGAGGTGAACTTAGAAGCGTTAATAAACCTTTCCTCATACTATCTGATCATCGAAATTTGCAGTATTTCATGACAATGCGCCAGCTTTCAGAACGCCAAGTCCGATGGGCAGAAGAGCTCTCAGGCTTCAATTTTAAGATAAAATTTAGACCAGGCTTAGATTCTGCAAAGCCTGATCTCCTGTCTAGAAAAGCTGAGTACAAGCCCAAAGATTTCAGTGACGAAATTTTTCGAAAAAGAGAATTTCAACTCCTAAAAAGCAACTGATTATCGCCCAGTTGTGAAGAGGAAGAATTTTCATCTTCCCTAAGTCTCTCAGCAGTGGTTACTAGACAACAGGCTAAGCCCCGGGAAGAAGTTAGGGAAAAAGCTACGTCCAAGTGTATTAACCAGTCATCCAATCCCCCCCTATCCCCAAAAGGAAATCAACTATTTGAAGAGCTCGAAATGCAAAAACTCTGGAATAAAGCGGTTAAGGAAGACGCTCCTTTCCTCGATGTTTATACAAGCCTGGAAAATGAAGATCTCTCACTACCAAATTCTGTTGAAAACTTGATGCCAATAACAGATTGCTCTTTCGACGAGAGACACGCATTATTGTATTGCAGCGCTTTATGGGTCCCAAACTGGGGTCATGTCAGAGCAGCATGTAGACAACAGGGCGGAGACAAGGGTCAAAGAGATAGTATTCAGGCTAAAGGGCGCCATCCTACATTATGCATGAGATAGTTGCATAACCACTCGGCCAAAAGGCCAGACCAGAATTATAGAACACTAGACTCTGGTTATCTCCACATATATAGACTATACAGAAGGCAATCCTGACAGGTCATCTACGCACTACTTAATTCAAAAAGTGCACGGTTCCCACATGACAGGCCATCCAGGCCGAGAAGTAACGTTATCTATTCCCTCACGAAGCTATTTCTGGCCTCAGCAGTACAAGGATGTAAGAAGATTTGTGAGGAATTGCCACATATGCTGTAGATGAAAAGTTTGGCGTCAGTCTTCGAGTGGTTTTCTGCGACAACTGCCAATACCAGAACGATTTCACAGCAAGTTAGCCATAGATTTCATGACCGATTTACCTACAACAGATTATAAGGAAATAGTTCTTATGGTTATATATGATAGCCTCCTTGGTAGTGCTACATTAGAAGCCATGGAGACAATGGAGGCAGAGGCTTGTGCAGAGAAATTTATTCTGAGCCATTGGCGCTATCATGGTTTTCCAAACTCTCTAACATCAGACAGAGGCTCTAACTGGGTCGGTCACTTTTGGAAGAGGCTTTGCCAGTGTGTAGGTATTCATGTTGAGACATAATAAATACAATATTATTATAGGTAAATAACGTATGGGCCACATATTTACCTGACTGTTAGTGGTCATCAGTTGGGCAGGAAGTCTGCATGACATGTTGTGTTGAGGAAGATCTAGGTCACGTGATAGTGGCCTACCAATATTAAACAAGAGGCAGGAAGACAGATCACTCGCTTCGTTCAGGACACGAGCAAAGGACACAAGTAGAAGACATTAGTGTTGGCTCTATAGATCTGGATCACTCGTGGACTATGAATAGTGTATATATGACTGGAAATATGTATTGTAATTTTGTTAAGTCTTTATTAGTATAACAATTGTTATTTCATTACAACAATTCAACAGCAACTATCAACAGCATTTCACCCACAGACAGATGGAGGTACCGAGAGAATGAATCAAGAAGTGCTAACATACCTCCGCGCTTATATCTCTTATGCCCAAAATGATTGGGCAAAACTTCACCCACCTGCAATGGTCGCTATAAATAATAGAACTAACTTAAAGACTGGTTTCAGTATATTTTACTTAACTCATGGCTATCACCTTGAGCTCATTCAGCGCCGTTATACACCATCCAGCCCGAGTACAACCCCAAAAGCAAGAGCCAACGCCTTCACAAACCGCCTTCACGAGGGTCAAGAATTTGCAAAAGCTGCAATGACAACAGCCCAGCAAATTATGGAGCACAATGCTAACAGAGTGTTACGGCTAGAGTTGACAAGTGATAGGTTTATAGTATCACGTGATGTGTAGTCTGGTTGAGTAAGCGTCGGTCCCGGAAGCGAGCTGGCAGAGTTTTCAGCCCAGCGAGGCTGCATGCCTTTTTCTCTCCTTGTCTTTTCTTTTAGCTATTGTGCGTAGCTTTAGGTCCAAATACAAAGCAATTACTCATCTATCTTTCAAGGGAGCCTTCTAATATCAACCTGAGGTCGGTCGTAATATAAGAAAAGACCAATACAACCTTTGCTGAGAAGCATATCATCTGCCCGTCATCAACATTGTTGTCGCACCTCTGCTGCACGACCTGATCAACAACCACCTGCCTACCTTTCTAAGTAGGTGCCTTCTAGTCAGTCCGCTGATTGGAGTGTTTCCGGAGCAAGCCGGAAAATTATTTAAGTTTTGCCTACCTCTGTAGCGTTCTTTCATGGATTGTTGTGGCATAGCGTAATATGAAACGTCATGTGGACGGCTAGGCTAAAACACAAACATTAGTTCAATGCACGTTTAAAACCAGCGAGGAAGACTGATAAGAGTAGGTTAGTGTTGGTATTACAGGTCACTCGAGTGAGCAGGTGTTATGAATCTTACTTATGGACTGGATTACGGAGCTGTTAAGCTACAGAGGTCGAGTCAGTTTCGGCAAGATAAAGATTTCAAGGGTGCAGGTAAATCACGAATAGTTAATCAAGTAGATATATTTAGTTCTGATTATCGAAGGGTATAAGGTCGTGTATCTTAAAACAAAAGTTGTTCGAACTAAGGAGCAAATTCTAAAATTCCAACCAACATAATCTACGCCCCATTTGCCTAGCCCTAACCGAATTTACGAAATAGTCCGTGCGCCACCCAATCCAAATTACCTACAACTAATTCATAACAGTAGGTCCCTCTCTTAGTGCGAGTTCCTACGAGCAGCAGGTCTCGGCTTCTTCGGAAAACGAGCGAAAAACTTATCGAGTGCTTCCAAATCTCTTACATGTTCAAAAGGTTCCCAAGTAGGTTGCGAATCACCAGCCCATTTGACAAGATATTGAAGCTGACCTGATTTCCCAGTTTTTCTGGCATCTAATATTTCCTCAACGTAAAATTCGAGTTCCCATCAACTTCAACTGGAGGAGGAGGTATTTTCTTCTGCGCAGGAAGAGGGTCTATAGCTACTGGTTCGAGTAACGAAACATGAAAGACTGGATGAATTCTCATGGTCGAAGGTAAATCCAATTTATAAGCATGAGTCGAGATTTTCGCTATTATTTTGAAGGGTCCTAGTCGCTTGTAATCGAGCTTGGCAGATGGTCTAGTTGTTCGAATGTTTTTCCGTAGCAGCCAAACTGAAGATCCAATTTCAAATACCGGAGGAGAAATTCGGTGCTTGTTAGCATGTTCAACATAAGTTTCCTGTGCTAGCCGAATTTCCTGTCGAAGGTGCTGCTCGAGTTTTTCTAGTTTTACTCGGAACTGTTGTAATTCTGGTAACGAAGGTGACAAATTATTTGAATCCTTTCTTAGGATCTCAAATCGAGGGTTGAAGCCATAGTTTGCGAAGAACGGAGTAACCTTAGTGGTTGCAGAAATCGAATTATTGTATGCAAATTCAGCAAGAGACAAATACTCAACCCAATTATCTTGCTGGTACGAAATATATCCCCGCAAATATTGTTCCAGAATAGCATTTACTCGCTCAGTCTGTCCATCTGTCTGGGGATGAAATGCTGTACTAAGGCGAGATTCAATGGATAGAATTTTACTAAGTTCCTTAGTATAGCCAGATGTAAAAATCGAACCACGGTCTGAAATTACTGAGCTCGGAAGACCGTGGAGACGGAAAATCGAATCGCGATAGAGGCGAGCAAAGTTAGTCGAATCCAAGTCAGTATTACAGGGTACAAAATGTGCCATCTTGGTGAGACGGTCAACCACAACAAGTACTGAATCAAATGAGTTAGAAAACAGAAGACCCGTGATAAGGTCTAGAGAGACTGATTCCCAACGTCGCTGAGGAATTTCCAGAGGCTTAATATACCCATAGGGTGCGTGTCGGACAGGTTTTATGCGCTGACAGGTATCACAATTGCGAATGTAACGAGCGATGGTCTTACGAATTCCAGGCCACCAAAAATCGCGAGATATTAGTTCAAATGTAGCTGCCTGTCCTGGATGACCTGCAGCAGGATGCGAATGTCGTGAGCTGATAATGCGCTGCTGGAATTCTAGGTTTTGTGGTATATAAATTAGTCCATTGACTTCTAAAAGACCATCATCATTTTTGCGGCATGTAGCCAAATCGACACCTAGGTGACGAGTTAGTCCCTGATCAAGCGCCTTGAATATGCTCTGCCCAAATGAATCTAATTTCAAATTTTCTTTAATTTCTGCTTCAAAGTGCGCTTCTAGCGCCGAAATTTCAAATTTCTCAGGTCCGAGTATTGT
Source organism: Blumeria hordei DH14 (assembly GCA_900239735.1). NCBI lineage: Eukaryota > Fungi > Ascomycota > Leotiomycetes > Helotiales > Erysiphaceae > Blumeria > Blumeria hordei. The sequence continues at coordinate 360,349 of OENG01000008.1, read as the reverse complement.
TGCAGGTTGCAGTTCCTCATTTTCAACAGGAAGATCTCCTGATCTTCTAGTTAACACGTCTGCGCGTTGATTTTTACTGCCTGGACGGTAAACAATCTTGAAGTTTAGTTCTGAGAGCTCATTGGCCCAGCGAGCTTGTCTTCTGTTCAAGATTTGTTTTGAGGCAAAGGTTGTCAAGTTCGAATGATCTGTAAGAATCAATAAAGGCTGTGACAAATTGACAACGTATGGTCGAAATTGCACTAGTGATGCTACAATGGCGAGGAGCTCCTTGTCACCAATCCCATAGTTGCGCTCAGCTGGAGTCAAATTTCTCGAAAAGTATGCTATTGGGTGTAGCATTTTTTTACCTGAATGTTGGAAATACTGGGACAGAATTCCTGAGATTGCGAAATCTGAAGCATCTGTTTCGAGGATTGTTTCCAAATTCGGCTCAAAGTGTCGGAGTATTGGAGCTGAACAAAATTTCTGCTTTAAAGCCTCAAATGTTTCTTGTTGTTCATTACACCATTCAAAAGTCGAATTTTTACAAAGTAATTTAGTTAGAGGTTTCACCTTTTGGGAGTAACCTTCTATGAATCGACGATAAAAATTTGCGAATCCAAGAAAAGACTGAAGCTCTTTTACACATGTGGGAGGATTCCACTCGAGTATTGTTGAAACTTTGGCTAGATCCATGGATATACCGGATGTCGAGATAACAAACCCAAGGAATTTTGTCAAAGTAGTGAAGAACTCGCATTTTTCTCCCTTGACATAGAGTCCTGCTTGAAGCAACAATTCTAGTATTTGACGGACATGATGTCGATGCTCTTCCAGATTTTGAGAATATATCAAAATGTCATCAAGATAGACAACACAGAAACGATCGAGATACTGTCTCAAGGTATCATTAACATATTGCTGGCAAGTAGCAGGAGCATTTGTGAGGCCGAATGGCATAACTAGATATTCATATAGTCCATAGCGGGTGCGGAATGCCGTCAAATGTTCATCTCCTTCTCGAATTCTAATCAAATTGTATGCTCCACAAAGATCGAGTCGAGTGAATATTTTTGCAGCTTGTAGTTGGCGGAGAGTTTCATCTATTAAGGGTAGTGGATATCGATTTTTTTTGGTCAGGGAATTAAGCCCTCTGTAATCCACACAGAATCTCAATCCACCTCCAGGCTTACGAACGAATAAAACTGGTGAGGCCGAGGACGAAGACGAAGGACAAATGAATTTTTTTTTTAGATTTTCCTCAAGGTAGTTCCAGAGAGCGCGAAGTTCCAAATTCGACATGTTGTATAATGGGCCAAATGGAGGCTTTTTGCCTTCCTCAAGCTCTATGCTATGGTCGACATACCTATGAGGAGGAAGCTTATCTGCTTCCTTTCTAGTGAACAGCGGCAACAAGTCATGGAATTCCGGTGGGATTTTCTGAAGTAATTCCTTGCACTCTTCAGATTCGGATTTTTCTGATTTTTCTAGATGCTCCTCAATTTCCCTAACAGAAATAGCGAAGACTTCAAGGTTTTCACGCTTTGCTAATTTGTTGAGAACAGGTAGCGTGACAGAACAGATTGAGACATCAGAGTCCCTATTATGAAGACAATGAGACTGACAGAATTCTGATGTGAACAAGATCGAATTTGAAGACCAATGAATTGTAGGGTCATGACAATTGAGCCAAGCTTTTCCAAGTATAATAGGATAATCTGAGAGCTTTGTTACCTGGAACAGGGCACACTCAGAATGATCACCAAGCTGTAAACTTAACTCAATCTCGTGTGTTATAGCTCCACTAACTGATTCACGGCCATCAACGACTTTTAAAGTCTCAGGATATTTTTTCTTTTTTGGTATTAAATTATTTTTTTCAAGGAAATAAGAATCGACAAAGAGCGAAGTTGCGCCGGAATCCACCATTGATGAAGAAGAAATATTTTTGTTGATTATAGTGTTTAAAACAAGTGGTGGTTTATTTCCCAAATTGAAGTTAATTGAATGTATTGCGGCCCAAATTTTACTAAAAGATTGCCGCTTATCCTCTAGATGTCCTAGTTTTTTGTTTCAAATATAGTAGACGAATTTTCTTCAGGTTGATCTGGTGATTGTACAATTGCAGATGCTACTTTATTTTTTTTGCTTCAGCCTTTGGGCAATACCTGACAAAATGCCCAGACGCTCCACAATATGTACACAAATTATTTGCCCTACGATAGGCATTGCGCGATGCTGCATCGAGCTCCATGGGTTCTCCAGGAGGTTGCTGGGGGCGGATTGGGCGAAGGTGGTGGCAAATACAAATTTGAGTTCGCTTGCTTCAGTGGATTATTCTGTAGCCTCAATGGCCCCACGCTCTTTTTCTCTTGTGCTCGTGCCTGATTCTGGTTATCTAATTTAATGCACAATGCAGCGAATTCATTTATTGTTGATGGGACATCTCTTCCCACTAGCATATCCTTGATTCCATCCTTTAGTCCACGGCGGAAGTGGTGGATTTTCACAGCATCTTCGTTCCAGCCAAGTTGCGATATTAACGCCGAGAATCTAGAAAAGTATGCCGAACAAGATGAATATTGTTTGAGCTGATCTAACTCCCTCTCAGACGTGGCGTATGAATCAGGATCTGCAAAGGCCGCTCTCAGGGCATGCATCAAGTTGTCGAAGGTGTCAATTGAACTTTCCCATCGGATTCGTTCACAAAAGGCTCAAGCCATTCAAATGCCTCACCACGGAGGTAGCTGGCAGCGAAACTAATTTTTTCATTATCAGATCTAAAATTGTTTGGATTTTGACCAAACCAGAGTGCTAATTGTCTGGAGAACGCCTTAAATTTATCACGATCTCCATAGAACAGGTCAGGCCTGTTGCCTTCTTGCCTTGATGTCGAAGTCGATGGATTAATTGTGCGGCACGAATCCATACCAAGCGAGAAGTACTCGTACATCAGAAATTGCTGATTATCGCAAGCTGTAGAGGGGATCTGTGGTCCCATAATCTCAGGATGACTGGCAGCTTGCTTACCCATTACAAAAGCTTGGGTACAGAACATTTTGACCTTAGGATGTGCACCCATTGGTATCGGAGCCGAAGAGCTGGTTGGCTGGCTCTGAATTTCCCCGATCAGAGCAGCTAATTTATCCCACTCGCTCTCAAGTAAATTGGCATTTGCAGTAGTTGATTCTTCGGTCGACATTTTTGATTTTAACTTAATTAATCGAGTTGGATTTAGATTTGTCAAAGCTGACTCGAGGTCTGTAATGTGAGTTCGAACAAAGTGTTATGAATCTTACTTATGGACTGGATTACGGAGCTGTTAAGCTACAGAGGTCGAGTCAGTTTCGGCAAGATAAAGATTTCAAGGGTGCAGGTAAATCACGAATAGTTAATCAAGTAGATATATTTAGTTCTGATTATCGAAGGGTATAAGGTCGTGTATCTTAAAACAAAAGTTGTTCGAACTAAGGAGCAAATTCTAAAATTCCAACCAACATAATCTACGCCCCATTTGCCTAGCCCTAACCGAATTTACGAAATAGTCCGTGCGCCACCCAATCCAAATTACCTACAACTAATTCATAACAGCAGGTGAGGTTTTCGGTTGTTCGTTTCTTCTTTTCTACATCTATGGACAGAGTGGTATAAAACCTTCTAGTGACGCTAGTCCTATTTAAGTTTAACCCTACAACAGCCTTATCCCCGTATTATATTCCCAGCAGTTAGTTTCATTAGGGGATGTGTAGCAGATTGTTTGGCATAGAGGCTGTGTGTTACATGCTATTTGGTAATTTTATGTATATAAATACTCGGTGTGAAGAAGCATTATTCTTCACGCAACGTCTTCTTCAATTACCTTAACAATACATTTGTTTACCCATCTCTTCTTCGGGAAGACCATTTATCTCTTTCCAGCTCTTCATCAGCAAGACTCACGTGTAGCCTCTATCGCTACTATCTACCTATTTGTCTCTTCCTAGAGAAGACCAGTCATCCCTTCGACCCACTCATCACCTTCATCTACCACCTAGATCTCCGTTAGACCACATACGCACCCTGTGGAACACTGTCCTAAACTCGCCCCTTGAGGCGTTCTTTCTCTGCCACGGAACTTCGCTGATCTGATTGCAATTCAAAAAAAAAAGAACACTGAGGATACACTGAAAAAAGATAAAGAAGTGGAAGAAATGTCTGACTTCACCTTAGCTCAGCAAGCGACAGTAGGTCAGATCGTTGCCGCAGCGCTAGCTAATTCTCAGTCAAGCAAGTCTCCAACCACCGAGGCTCGAACGACCCCTCGCGCCCTTACAGCTGACCTTCAACCTTCGGTGGACTACTATTTGCCTGTACTTGAACCTTCGATCGCCGCCGTAGAGTCACACCGGGTCAAGTACCCGCGAAGTGTGTTTACCGACCATCTGGGCGACATTGGATACAATGCTTGGAAGATGGAAATGAAGCTTTTCTTCGAGGAGTTTTCGGGGAACTTTCGACAAGGGCAAGCCCAAGTTAGGGCATATTTCAAGTGTACTGGAGGAGAAGCTAAGACAATTATCCTGCAGCATATGGATCCCGACTTCGGTGGAGTCTTCGACGGAGCAGCAGATGTCCTCAAAGCCTTGGATCAACATTTTTTTGACCACAATCATGTGCAAGCTGCCAAATCAAAGTACTAACAACTTAAAATGGGCAGCATGACATACGACGAGTTCCGCAAAAAGTTCATAAACTATGCGAGCACTGCTAAGATTGCACGATCTCGTTGGTTCGAGGATGTCTGTGAGAAAATCTCCCCGGCCTTGAAACGAGATGTCAGGATTGAGAAGTACAAGATCAATGGTAACTACGCGATCTTGGACGAATTCTTAGCCATTGCTGATCGCGAATCTCGCAACATTGTTTTCGAGGAGAGCCAGTTGGCCCGTAAGGCGGTTGTTATTCATGCCGAAGATCGAGGATGTAGCCGCTACGCCGGAATCCTCAAAAAGGACAATTGGCGACCGAGCTCACCTGTCGGTCCCTCGACTTCCAGCAGTGGCCTTTCCAATTTCCGTCTCCGTTCCCTGTCTCCGCTCGTTTCCGCAGTTGTGAGCCCTACTCTCTCGACCCCAGCTGGTGATTGCCGACTTTGTCACAAGTATGGGCACTGAATGCGAGACTGTCCGGATGTCCTGAGGCATCGACAGATGTAAAAGAGGATTGTAGCCCTACAGTTGGATGAGGATGAAAGTTCTATTTACACCCGACGGAGGAAGCAAAGCGTGGCGCACAAATCTGGGAGACAGTTCTCTGGGATGGACGTGAGAGGGATTGGGACAAGTTTACAAGATGATGCTGAAGATGGATATAATCTCGACGGGCGTGTGATTTTGAATTTTGGCAGAGTTTTACGAATTGAGCTTTGTGCGCGGCAAGACTTCGCTTGCGAGAGTGCAGCGGACACTATAAAGACACGCAAACGATAGAAGGTGCCGTGGTCCGCCTCCTGGTGGTGTTCTCCGGTATAGTTTGAGTAGCCTGGGCACCTACTCCACTTGGGAAGGAGACACTTTAGACTACATCTCGCGCGGAGAAAATTCGGTGGATGACGAAGGCATGTCTGGATAACCCAGGGTTTTTGAAGTTCCCCTGGGTGGGTATTCACGGATGAGGGTTGACTTGGGGTGAAGAAAAAGCCGCCATAACTTCGCAGTGGTACTTGCGAATGAAATCTGAGGCATGAGTGCTCTGTATTTAAAGTTGAGTCATCCATGGTGTACCTTTTCTCTGGTATTGTGTCATAGCTAGATAGCTGCATACGCAATTAAAATCTGATGCAAAAAAAAAAAAAAAAAGAGGATGAAAGTTCAGAAGACCTTTCAAAAAACTTCTAAGCCGTGGTAAAGACTCCCACTACAGTAAAGGCCATGATTTGTGGAAGGACTTAGAATTTGATTACCGTTCCCTATTTGGAGGACGCCAGTTTCTAGTTAATATAGAACTAGCTAGTGTTGGAAATGGAGACACGGATTGTTGTGGACGTATGGGCCCTCCATTTCGTCTAGGTTCCCGACACGATCTTGTGTGTGTTTAAGAGGTTGGAATGGGTAATATGGTAGCGCTTCAGGCTACCTTTTAGATATATGAGCGGCTGTATGGCGTGGGCACAAGGAGGTTATTGGGGGTTTTCTATGCCTAGATAGCGCCACACTCGTTTATGGTGTGGCTTAGGCTACGTGTCGCCTACACTTGTACTTGTAGCCCACACATTTAGTCGACTTCTACTTTCGTTCCATAAATATTGCGCCCATTTCATTGCGCGATATTTCCAACAAGATTGTCAAAGTTTTTCTTTTGTAAGGCGGGAAATAGCGTGGAAGTTTTCGTTTGTTTTCATTCTGAGCTGCTGAACTCGTCATGATTCAACACATAGATGCGGTTTGTCATGGTTCTGGTCATTTACGTGGGACGAGGTAGATGTTCTCAATGGTAGTTAACCTGATCCGGCCTGGCCCCACTCATGCTCAAGCTCCAGTAGGAGTGCGACGGGAGTCACTTTACTTAGCACGGAAATAAACCAACACACAGTTTGTGTAATTCGAAAATTCCCTTTTTTGTTCGGATGAAGTCCTGACCAACGATGTCTAGCCTAATCATGCTTTGTTGCAGGCTACTGTTCGAATTATTCATGGGATCATAATCAGGGTTGTGAGTAGTTTCGGTTTGGTGTCGGTTATTAGGTTGATACCTGAGCGTGTCTCATAGTAATCAGGCATGCGATTCAAGTAGCAAATACACTGTAAACCTCGACCCCAAAATAATGATACGAATCAAATTTGATATGCTAGGTTCTGTATGGCTAGTGTGGATGTAAAATGGAGGATTTACCTGTAGATAGATAAAGACGCTATGGCCCTATGATATTTGGGACAATTCGTCAACCAAATAGTATCGGAATCAATCCTAGCCTATCATTAAGCAATCTCATGAATTATTTCCGTGTCTGTCATTACAGACCAATATATAAAGTCAACGATCAAGATTTAGAAAGTCGATAAGATTCTAACAGCTAAAGAAAATATATGGGGGAGGCTCCTAGATGCCGCACCGAGGTTGTCAAACTGCAACGCCAAGCTGGAGGAAGCCTCCAACCTTGTCGTCTTTCGGATCGCGAATGTTCCAGCGACCATGAAAATACTCGACGGTATTAAGACGGTCGATGCGCACAGTATCTCATTGGAGATCTACCGAAAAATACACCGGTTTCCAATCCAGGTGCGACGGCACGGGAAATACCGTCCTGGAGCGCCGTACAGAAATTTGCGAGCCATTTTTGCCCGGGACTCCGCATTCTCGACGAGTCTAGAGCGGCGACCATTCACAAGCCTCGTCGACAAATTGAACTGTGCAAGCACTGTTTGGGCTTTCACGCCACCCGTGGTTGCTCCCGTGCTCCAGCCTACTGGAACTGCGGCTCTAACATGCACTCGGAAGCCGAGTGCAAGGCCCTCACCAAGTGTCGTAACTGTGGGGCACTGGTGACAAAAGAGCAGCTCGCGTGGATCCGCCATATCTAGCAAGGGGAGTTCGCGAAGGTCGCAAGAGCTCGAGTATTAGCAAAAAGGGCCGAAGAGGCAATCATCGCCGCAACAAAGGATGTCTCGATGGCCGAGGCATCAGGTTTCGGACTGCTGGGATCTGAAGAAGAAGCCTGAGGGCACAGCGACCTCGATGATGTCTCTTTTGGGGCATCTACTAACCAATATCAGGATACCGGCTGGATCAATGGTTCCTGCTAACCCATCTTTTGATCTGAGCGGACAATGGGCAAATTTGTCATCTGGAAGGTGTGAGGAGCGCATTGCTTGGGTCCAACATGGAGGAATCTTCTGATTTTCGGGGGGTTTTTCTTTTTTCGTTTCTATTTAATCAGCTGCACTTTAGCAGCGATTCACGAGGTGGGAACGATGTAGGCTGTCGGAAAGATTACAGGGGGCCCTGCCGGCCCCACTAGTCCTTAACCCATTGGGGATAAAAAGCTTCAGCTTAGGACCTTTTGGCTAAAATAATTAAAAAAACACACAGCTGTCTGCCAGGAGGACGAAGGCTGAACACCGGTCAGTGATGTCCTCTACGAACCTGAGGGTGAAATATTCCCCCAGAGCCTAGATTCAGTCACGACAAAGGGTGAGTTTGAGAGTCTTCGTCGAGTTGGCGATCGGGAGGAGTGGTGTTGGTTCATTTTTGGTCGAAAATCCGACTCGCAGAGATTTCACGACTGCACAACTCAGCGAAATCAACCATCTACACCCCAGATACGAACTGCAGACAGACTACAACCTGTCTGATGTTTGTATCACAACAACCGACACCTTTAAGTTCTTAATCTCTTTCTCTGGAAAATCATTCCTAGCCAAACTCATCTTGCGGCCCTCTCCACAATCATCTCACCACCTACCGAAGCAATCCTATATCGCCAACAAAGAAGTGAGAGAATGTCCGACCCTCCGCAACTGCTATTCGCTGTAAAGGTACGGTCGAAATACCGGCCTTGGATGCGTCCTCATTTCGGACAAGAGCACCAACAACTCGACCTGCGACGAATCTCCGACGAAATACGTACGACATTTTGCCGGCATACTAACTAGGGCGTTCGACAAAGGCTGGAACACCGGTGCCTCGGCCTTGAGCTCTCAGTCGCATTTTCAACCTCCACAGTTAGGGTTACGGCAGCGACGGGGCAAGGCCAGAGGGGTGGACATTCTACTAAGTTTCTTTGATGGCGAGGTTGACTAAAGGATAAAGGGATGCTGTATGGGAGAAAAATAGGGAATATAAACCGAGGAGGCCTTGGTGGGCGACTGGATGAGGCCTTCAATGAAGAAATCGACCCCTTGATGAGATGAGCCAAAGCTGGGACTGAATGGAAGGGAAAAGTCACAGATCGCGAAGGTGTCAAGGGCTCGGGCGCGTGGTGGCCAAGTCTGAGGAGGAATATGCGCTTCGGCGCGTCAAAAGATGGTTCTCTGGACGATTGGGCTTGACATGATTCAACACATGGGTGAAGTCTGAGGTGGTCCCGTCATTTAGGTGGGACGAGGTAGATGTACTTGATGGTAATCAACCTGATCCAGCCCGGCCCCACCCGTGCTCAAGCTCCAGTATGTGACAGAAACCGAGTTGGTGATGAGTAAATCGATTTATTAAACTATTTAAGGAGAAAAGAGAACTCTAGCTACTACTAACAGGTACGTATAAGAGTTGATCTTTATGGGTCTATAGACTGATGAATTATCCATAGGCATTATACTTGCTACCCAGCCACTCAATGCCAGGTATCACTTGTGCTAACGCTCCAACCTCCAGATTAATAGTGCCGTTTCGTTCAGCTTCATCTACCCCCTCATCTAGCCTTATCGTAAACATCCTCAGTATTACGCTTAGGTTATTCGCCTAAGCTCAAATAACGGTCAAACCGTAACACAGTAAGAGTGCGATGGTAGTCACTTTACCTAGCATGTTAATGAACAAACAAATAAAAACAAATCAGCTGTCCGCCACTCTGCTTTCCAATTTATATGTAGCAAATTTTCCTTTACCATATACTTTACATCTGATTTACAAGTAGTTTGATAATATGCTCACAGGCTGTACAATGAATTAAGATAACGCTAAGAAAGAAGAGATTGTGAGTCCTATCTAACATTCGTTCACCACAAAATCTCTTCATTCCCAGGGGGGGATCTAGTGGGCTGGTTGGACTTCGTTGTAAGATTTTGTCTGCTCGACCCATTATTAGAGGGTGAGGGCGCCTTCAGGCGTGCCAAGTATCCATCTGATGCCAGGGTGGGGATTTTGAGGTCCACCGCGAAGTCTGGCATGGTTTCTTCCTACACCGCTGTAAAAAAAGTGATCTGGGCTTTTTTCCTCACCACAGGAGCAAGTCATTAGGGCATCCTCGTGTGCGAAACGACGATGATATTGGGCGAAATCTCCATGTCCGTAACGAGCCACAATTAACGCCCCAAGTGCACATCGGTTTAAATCTTTCAATTCTGGCGTTATTCCTAGGCTAGAGCCAATTCCGAGTTCCTTGTATCAAGTGGGGCCTTCCTGAGCCCACTAAGCGGTGGTGGAAGCATTGTATAACTGAGTAATTTCTCTTTTTGCTCGTGCTATGGATTGGGGTAGGGGTTGCGCAGTTATTAGACAAGCCGACTTCACTAAAAGATCAGCTGCTTTATTTCCAGGAATTCTAGAATGTCCGGGCACCATCTAACACTGACTGCTCCTACTCTAGTACAGGATGCCCGTATCTTGTTCGTCCAGCTAGCTACTAGCTGCTGAAATTTTGCAGTTTGGCGAGAGATTTTTACGGTAGGTGTTATCAAGAGGAGTAGAAAAGCCGCTTCTTGGTTATCTAGGTAGATTTTTACGTTGGTTGCAAAAAAGGCCATGGGATTGAGGATGACAGCTGCTAGACCCTCTGTTGCTCCAGATCTTTCTGCGTCGTATACTTCTGCTGAAGTACTTAAAGGGATGATTCCGCAGGCAATCACATGGGTCGCGCCGCGTCGAATTGAGTATCCGGCTCCTGCTTGGTTCTCGATCAGAGCACCGTTGGAGAAAACAAAGAGGACCATCATGGATTGTTGGGCGTACCATTGAGTGAAGGAATCGACTCCCGCTGTTCGGCCAGCAGCGCCTATCTTTTCCAAACATTCATCGCGTCCAACTTCCCAAGAGAGAGGGATATTATCCTCTGAGAGCTCCGGGGAAATCCTTTGTGGGATTCCGCACATTTTCGAAGAGTTCCACCGTCTTCGAAGGGGGTGTCTAGGATCTGCTGCCGCAGTGCGGAGGGCGAGGCGATCGTGTATGCGCTCAAGCCAGCCTCTTTCTGGTCCCCAACTTGTTTCAGAAAGAAGAATAGCTATTGTAGTGGTACGGAATACAGAAAGTGCTGCGCGAGCAGCATCGTTCGTTCGTTGTTGGATCCGAAGGGTCAGTCCTTTCGGAGTTTCTTTGGAGTACCATTTCTCAGCCCCGTAGAAAAAGGTTGCAAACGCTACTCCCTAGAGCGCTTGTCTCAAAATTAGAGGGCTCATTCCTCGAGTAATTCTCGAAAGACTTTTAATGTGGCTTGTAACAGCCAAGGATCTTCCGCAGGCTTGTCTGACTTGTTCTCTAGATCGGAAGCTCCGATCGAAGATGACCCCAAGCCAGCGCGTGTGGGCGTTTGGTGTGATTTCAACTCCATCCGCAAATATGCTAAGTTCTATTGGAGATCCGTACTTTCGGTGAAAGTATTGTAGTTCCGTTTTTGAAACTTCAAGGATGATGCCGTTCTCACGTCCCCAGGCGAGGGTCATGGATAACTGCGTCTAAAGTAACTCTTCGCAGCGGGCGAGAGTCGGTGCGGACGCTATAAACGCAACGTCGTCTGCATAGCTGAAACGCTTTGGGGAGAGATAGAGCATACCTTCAATTGCCAGTATAAATGAGATGGGCGAAGCTGGAGACCCATGTAGAAGTCCGCAGTTTATCTTGGACACCGGAGATAGAGTTGAAATGAAAATGTAAGATTTCACAGCGTAAATATGCACACGGTCAGGTGATCATGGGGATTTGAGCCTAACGGAGGAGGCAGTTCACTATGTAGACCTGTGCGCGGGCCACGCCGACGCACACAAAATATGCAGTTGCGTGTCTCACAAGTCACCAGGCATCTCCTAAAGCTGTCACATTCCCTCAGTAAGACTACCCTGAGCCCAAAGGAGCTACAGCGATAACATTAGGTATCTATTTGGTAGCCAAGATGGAGCGAAAATATTAATCCAGTGGCTTCAAGATACCAAATTCATTTCAAAAATCTGCCCACGAATCAGACCAGAATCTCACCTTAATGATGCTGACTAGAAATTTGCACAGAAGGATTTTATACTTCAGATCTTTCCCCCAATTCAAATATGTAGATAAATATTTTTGTCCGGTATTTTTATGCCCAAGAAAATTTACGGAAAATGTATTTAAAGCTAAGGAGCAGGATAGCTCCCCCATAACCCTTTGCACATCAAAACTAAAGGCTTTGACTATTCAGGTTTGGACCGTTGAAGGCCTCAGGCACACAAAGCAGTAAGCTTTGGCGTCTTATGTCCTACATGGGATTTGAATTGGATAGACATAAAATAATAAACCAAACCAACCCTGTGCGTGAGCACGACGTTAAATGTTAAAGATACCAAGGAAATAATAAACCCTCAGTCCATGAGGTTGTAGAGCGCATTGTTTCAAGTAATTACTGAAGTAAAACTAGGTACAACTTTTGTAATCACGTGTGTATCAACATCGTGGCCCTCTTGATAGCCCCAACTATCACAACTTATAACAATAAATATGGCGTCTTTTGTCCCTGTAGGGACTTAATAGGGTTACTCGCTTGACGCGTGATCCGCCAGACGTTAAATAAAGATAAATAAATATAACAATATATATGAAATAATCTATCTAGCGACTGGTCGCATGCGCTGGATCCTCCAGAGAATCTCATCGGAAATCTCCGATGACACCTTTCCCCCACCATCGCCTTCAGGCTGCGAGGGAAAGCTCATCGAAATCGGAGCAGTAGGTAGACTCTCGCGAGCAAACTCCTTAAAAGAGTGGCACTCGTCCTGTCCCATCTTGGACGTGTTCGTATTTTCTGAGGAAGCTTTCATAAACGACCGAGCAGGTGCAGGCTACGTGATATATGGAGATGTAATGCAGAAGATTGAGCGAGGATCACTCCCTCTTGGAAACCCGGCAGAAGTCTATGATGCTGAAATTGCCAGGGCCACGGAAGGTCTTGCTACAGCATTCCGCAACCATCTGGCCAACTATGCCACTAATGTAACCGTTTACCTAGACAACCAGGAGACCGCCCTCCATCTACTCTCGGATACACCTACCGCTTCTGGCCCCACAAAATTATCCACTTTCGGAAGCTTGTAGTAAACTAGAAAATAAGGTTATGCGACCAAAATATGACGCCTTGGGAAGTAGATAATCGTCGGTGCCCAAGCCATGAACGTATAATTGGAAACGAAGCCATTGACGCGCTTGCTAAAACTGCATGTGCGGCTTCAGCTCCACTACCGGCACTCTCCATTGTGAGAGCAAGGAGGGAAATCAAAGCCCAGTACGAGGCCTCTGCCGTACTCTACTGGGCTGAAAACTCACCGTCTCGATACAAGTAGCCAGGAATTGGATAGAATACCAATATCACTGTTGAGCTCACCCATCTTAGACGACGCACACTGAGATATCTGCTAGCCGCAAGATCTGGACACGGCGACTTTGCGGAATACCATCGACGGTTTCAGCACGAAAACGCCATTCTAACCTATTAGTGTAGACAGGACAAATCTCCTGATCACTTCTTCTTCTTCTACCATATTTGGAAGTACCAGAATCGGCAAAAGAGGACCCAAAGTTTCACTCCCAACATATCTTGGGCTTTAACTTCAATAGAGGGAGTTCACGCCTTGAAGAGCTTGGCGGGTACCACATGTTTCTCTATATATACATAACACCAAGTCTGACTTTACTTGAACTGCAGAACAGAAGGTTTAAGAGACTTAGATTGATATAGATACAGTCACTCTTTTTTTCTCCTTATGTTTTTCTATAACTACCATCTGTAAATAATGAGATCCGGCGAGAGGCTGAAGTTCATACATACTAGAATCTTCGAGTGCAGGATGATTAGATCCTTGCCTTCTATTGCTATCTTAGGTCTTTGTAGGTGTCAACACGTCGGGTAGTTTTATTTAGACTGGGCTAACCGGTTACTGAAGAGCCCACGTGCTGTGCGCGGGCGTGACGTTAATTAATATAAATGGAATAGACGAGCTATCTAGAGATAAACATATTTACTGATAAACAACCAATCAGCACAAAATAAACCTCAAAGATATATCCGTAAATATCCACCGTAACCTAACTAGGGCCCAAGGCAGTATCGCCATTCAGATAAGAAGCGAGAATACTGGACTCAATTCTTACCTGCATTGAAGAAAAGCACATGAAGTAGAAAAGTAAAGCTGTCAATTTGGATATCTGTCGCAAAACCTCAAGCATATGGTGTTGGTGTGTCCACAGTAGGCAGGTGGAAGAGGCTACATTCTCCGATTAGCTCAATACAGGTCATTTGAAGCAATAATTAACAGCCCAGAAGATATGGCTAGAATCACAAAGTGAATACTAAGCAGATAATGAATAAACAATTTTGACTTGCAGGGGAAGTCGAGGTAGCGATGTCGGATATAATAAAATAATCTGGAAGGGGGGGAGGATGGAATCCACACTGGCTGAACAGTGTAAACTGCACTTCCTAAAGGTAATCTAAACAAGTTGATAGCATTATAAGCAGGCAGGATCAGGGGGGTTTCACCAAATTGGTTTACTCCTTTGTAAATAATGAAGATAATCAACTGCATGGACCCATAGGGTGCCTGATCGAATTAAATGAATTCAAATTCAAATTCAAAAAAACTTCCTAGAGAACTCACGATTCCGTTTCTTTTTTTTGCATCAAATTTTAATTGCATACACAGCTATAACACAATACCAGAGAAAAGGTACACCATGGATGACTCAACTTTAAACACAGAGCACTCATGCCTCAGATTTCATTCGCAAGAACCACTACGAAGTTTTGGCGGCTTTTTCTGCATCCCATGTGAGCCCTCATCCATGAATACCCACCCAGGGAATCGTCTCAAAAGCTCCGAGTTATACAGACATGTCTCCATCATCTATGGATTTATCTTCGCGCGAGCTATGGTCTCAGGCGTCTCTGTCCCAAGTGGAATAGGTGCCCGGGCTAATCAAACTTTACCAGAGAATACCACTATGAGCCGGACCATAGCGCCTTTCATCGTTGGGATGTATTCGTAGTGTCGCCTGCACTCTCGCAATCGAAGTCGTGGAGCACGATGCTCAATTTGACAAACTCATGTCCAAAAATCGAAATCTAACACCTGTCGAAATTGTAACCATCTACCGCATTACCTTGTTCAGTTTTCTGGGTCTCTTTCACGTTCATCCGAAAAATCTTCCTCTCAGATTTGTATGGCAAGATTTGATTCCTCTGGTGTGTATAAATATTGGTGTAGGAATATAATTGGTGGCCACATAAGGCCAAAAACTGATTTGATGAATGTTGTGGTCATACAAACAAGGATTTACTAAGTAGTGCTTGAAGACACAATGAAATTTTATTCGGAAACGAATTTTTTGGAGAAGAAATTTGATTTCTTATGGAGTATCTTATCATTGCCTCTTGGGCCAATTTTGGTATTGTGAAATTCGACTAAACCAGACTCGGAGAGAATATTTAACTCCCATGCTCATACAGGAAACTGTTGCCAGATGTTCAGTCTATAATTTATGTTTGGTAATAGTGTCCTAGAAGAGATGGGAAATAAGATGTAGATATTCGTCATCGTGCCAGATTCACAGTATTTATGCCTTGTCGAAAGTTCATAGTCCTAATAATAATTTTGTTGTCAGAGCTGCAACTATCTCGAATCAAAAGTTTGTCAGAGAAATCTAGCCTTTTCGCAGGACTTTGCACAATCTGCTGTCGAAGCATTTAGAAGGCAATATCTGACAAGACAGTAAGACTTTGATCCAAAAGTAATAGGAGGAATGCTGACATATTCTTCTATGCTTCAGATTGATGAGATCTCTTTCTATGTGAGTTTGAAATAATTAAACTGTTCTCTAACCTTTCATCTATTGCGAGACAGGTTGAGTGGCGTCTCTGATCGGATGATGTAGAGTCGAATCTAGGAGTTTTTGATGGTGTGTCATCTTCTTAGGTAAGAGATCGCAACTTCCAACATGGAATTTTGCATCTTAAACATGTCATGACTCTGATATTCCCAGTATCTTGACTAAATCTTCCTCTACGCCAAATCGTCAGGTAACTATATACCTTTTTTTCACCTAATATAAGGAGGTAGTGCTTATTGGGTTACTTACCACGTCGGTGAAATGTAGTAGATATAATTATTTGTTTTGTCAAGACGGTAAATGAATTTGATGTTATGGAATCTGATCTAGGGTAAAGATATTGAGACTTTAAGCCCCTGTTCATCTAGAGACACTCAATGTGCCAGCTACTGAGTATTACTCAGGGAAAGCTTGGTACTTAGCTACCTTTCAACGAGACGACTTTCACAGAGTACTTTTTAATCTTATTCAACATCTCAAAAAAAGGGCTGTCAGCGGGATTCATAATATTTTTATCGGGGGGTGTAGTAAGTCATGCGAGCAGGTCTGATACGTCATACTAGCCCCACCAACGCTAGTACCAATTCGCTGATGATTGATTTTTGGCCGACTTCTCAGGAGAAAGTGGACCTTGTGAGATCAGACTGATCAACCTCATCAACAATCGAACCATCTGCATTTCAGCGTAACACTCTTTTGTAACTTTCAAAAACAACAGATAGGCTGAGCCTAATCCTACGAAAATACGATAGTCCATTTACCAAATTTTCTATTACACACCTTTACAACTTACCCTCGTTCCAATCTCATATTCGATCAGGAATATTTTGTGGATGAATCCGCCTAATCTCAGATCACAGAGTAATATGTCTTATAATCAAGGCCCAAACAGCGGGCTACAACGCCCTTACAACGGGCCAGCAATACAGCAACAGATGCCGCGCCAAAACTACAACACACCACAATTGTCACAGCAAGAATCCCAATACCAGTATGATAATAATGGTTATAATTACGGAAACTATGCACCGGCCCAAGACTATTCAACTGTCAATCAGGATCATCATAGCGGGGCAAGAGCAAATGGGTATCCATCGTCAAACCAAAGATATAATCCTCCGCAACAAACCCAGGATTCTTTTACAGACCTGAGGAGTTTCCCATCTCAGCGGAGTCGAGATGTCAATCCACCTGTACAGCGACCAGCTACTGCAGATGGCATGAGGGGTGGGTACAGAGATCCTGCAGAGCAAAGTAGAATGTACTCTAATAATCGGCCCATGGTAAGAGATGGGAACAATCCTTCTCATATGAGAAGATCTGATACAGCCGACTCGGGTGAGTATGAACAAGAAGCTCTTGAGCTTACGCGAGGCTAATATGCTAGTAGGAAGGGCTCCAGTTGCTCGTAAACCCCTAGTTGCTCCTCTAAAATCGCCTGATCAACCTGCTTGGGATAATCCATTCCCTACATTTCCTGGGACCCAAAAAAAGACTTCTCGTACTGAGGAGCGAGAGATTTTACGGAAAATGGAAACACTAGAAATAAGTGATGGGCAACCATCTGGCCCTAAGGATAAGCAAACGAGGAATGCGAATTCACGAGGTATTCCTTCAAATCGATCTGAGTATCCCCCTGGAAGAAACTTACAGCATGGATCATCTGAAGATTATGGTCGAATGGGTCCTGAAAATTCGAATGCTTCAAGAGAATATCCTCCCTCAGACTATGCTCAAGGTTATTCAGGTCAGAGGAGGGATATGCAAAGACCAGGATATGGCCCCTCTAATAACAGAAATGTTTATGGCGGACCAGGTAACGATAACGGAAGATTTGGTAATGCACCTGATTTTTATGGTAGTGAAAAGCCCACTCCAATTGTGCGGAGTATGACAACGCCGACAAAAGCTCCCACGGCTGTCCGAAATGCCCCCCTTGGACCTTTAGCAGCTGGTTTTGGTGAAAGTTATCAGAATGGACCTCCTCGGGGCGTGCCTACAAGACCGTCAACCGCTTCCGGGATCAAACAACAACAAACTTACTTCAAACAGAATGTAGATATTGGCCCTGGTCTAAACGTAGATGAGCCCTACCAAAATAGTCACCAGCGAAATGAGAGTGTCAGTGACCTGTACGATAACTACTACCGCCCAGAAAATACAGCAGAGCCTCATTTGTACGGCGTCGAAATGCCTGATTTTGATGCTAATCCTGCCAAACCTCACAGAAGAGGTGCTTCTTTCGATGAACATATCCAAGCTCCCGCGCAAAATTACAGCAGTAAAAATGTAATGACAGCAATACCACCCCAGACAGATGCACGCGGAATGATTTATCAAAATCAGCCTCAAGCTGGTGAATTTGTTCCAAATACTGAAAACTATAGATACGACAACTGGTATGAAAATGATCCATATAATCAAGGAATTAATCCTTCCATGAATATAGAGTATAATGATTATAACGAACCACCGCCCAGTACATTCCATGCACCACCGCGGACAACATCTGCAGCTACATATACGGAGTCAAATGGCAATCAAAACTACGCTGAAAACGGTTACAATGACCCAACTAGTGGTCGTTATGCCAGCAGCACGCTTGATAAAGTGTCTGATGACACTTTACCGCTACATCCACAACCTCTCCGAACAGGAACAATTTCGAACTCAGCCATACCACAGGCAAAAAATAAGCCTATGCCTATCCGAAACTACAACAACTCTACTCCTGTTCAGCTACCTCAAAATCCGTCTCTAGATGTAAATACAGTGGCTAAAACTAACTCTCCCTCCGAAACAGCCATGGAGCTTGAAAGCTTGCGAAATTTTGCCAAACTTAATCCAACTGATCAGACAGCTCAACTTCAACTTGCCCGCTGTCTCGTTGATGCCTCTGAAGCCTCTGTCCAGGCCATACCAGATCAGCGTGCACGAAACAAAACTCGTGAAAAGTATATCATGGATGCTCACAAAATTCTAAAGAAACTCGCTGCTCAACAGTACGTCGAAGCCATGTTTTTCCTCGCAGACTGTTATGGGAAAGGTACTTTTGGGGTAGAGGCAGACTATAAAGAAGCATTTTCGTTATATCAATCAGCTGCCAAGGCTGGTCACGCTGCCGCTGCCTACCGTACTGCAGTCTGCTGTGAACTCGGCAATGAGGAAGGTGGTGGTACACGAAAAGACCCACTAAAAGCTATTCAGTGGTATAAAAGAGCTGCTACACTTGGGGATACTCCAGCAATGTATAAAATGGGGATTGTTCTATTGAAGGGTCTCCTCGGTCAAACTCGTAATCCTAGGGAAGCAATCGGTTGGTTGAAGCGTGCAGCTGAACGTGCTGACCCTGAAAACCCTCACGCACTTCACGAACTAGCGTTACTTTACGAGCAGCCCCAAGCGACTGAGACTTCAATTATACGCGATGAAGTTTATTCCTTCCAGCTCTTCCAACAAGCTGCTGATCTGGGATATAAGTTCTCACAGTTTCGATTAGGTTGTGCTTATGAATATGGTCTATTTAATTGTCCCATCGATCCAAGGCTAAGCATTCTATGGTACTCACGTGCTGCTGCTCAGGAAGAACATCAATCAGAACTGGCTCTTAGTGGATGGTACTTGACTGGTAGTGAGGGCGTGCTACAACAGAGTGACACGGAAGCTTACTTATGGGCAAGAAAGGCAGCCTTAGCAGGACTAGCAAAAGCAGAGTATGCAATGGGCTACTTTACTGAGGTTGGAATTGGCAGTCCAGGGAACTTAGAGGATGCAAAAAGGTGGTATTGGAGGGCTGCAGGTAAAATCATTTTTTAATTTCTTTCTGTAATCATCTACTAATTGTCTAATAACAGCCCAAAACTTCCCGAAGGCTCGCGAACGATTGGAGGATTTGAAAAAGGGTGGTAGTAAAGCGGCTCTTAGAACCCGCGAGAAGATCTCGCGCTCCAAGGTACGAAAACAAAGTCAAGAGAGTGTGTACTCATTACGATTCGGCATTCCTTAAATTATTGTATTAAGGTTTGTCTGAAAAGTCTTGATAATTACTCTTGCACATAAAAATTTAATCCTACTGTTTAATTGTCCTCAGTAACACATGCTAAACTTTTTACAGAAGAACAACAAAGATGGATTGTATTAATCTAAATTTCCTCCCCGTCTTCGACTATCACAACATGCCTTATGATTTACGCAAAATTTGAATAAATTTTTGGACAAACTATTGGGTAGAGTGAAGGGCCGGCCCCAATATATTTAGCGGTAGCAATGGATCATGTGACCTGACAATAAAATTATAGGCTACGAAAAGCTGAAGCTTATTAGAAATCTAACTACTTCATGTTGGTTTCATGAAATCTATGATGCTTACCTTGAATCTTTACGTCACTTTCTTCATGATATGAATTAATAGAATCGCAGGCCAAAAGAAATGTCAAATATTTGTAGATTTTATATTTTCTAATAGTCGAGGAAGTCTTCATTCCACATGGTTTATATTTTTTGTCTTGTATAATGCTAGGTAAGATAACAATGTTAAGTAGGGCTGAATTTCTTTTAATGTGTACTGCTGTTGATCCACTCAATTACATAATAGATCAGCATAAAATTATTTCAAGAACTCAGACACTCTAGATACGAAGACATTATAATATCTGCACACATCATAATTTAATGGTGTCAAATCCCTAGTTTTGCGCCACACCACTAGTACGCTTGGCTACTAGATTTCATTCTATGGTAGACGAACTCTAGTTGGTCACTGTAAATGAAGCACGAGGTATTATTTGGTGCCTAGCCCAAAAATTTGAAAATATATCCAATGTTCTCCGTACTTGTTGAGAGTGGGGTCTTGCTCGATATAATGACCTACAGCTGTGTATTACAACATATTGTTACGGTTTGGTCGTTATTTGAGCTTAGGTGGATACCTAAGCGGAATATTGAGAATTCTTATGATGAGGCTGCATGGGGGGGATGAAGCAGAACAAAACGGCACTGCTAGTCAAGAGGCTGAAGCGTTATTGCAGGTTAGTGACAACTGGAAATACGTGGTTGGGTAGGAAGCATTGTGCCTAAGGATAATTCATTAGTCTGTAGGTTCACGAAGAGGTTTAACTCTTATAAATACCTGTTAGTAGCAGCCAGAGTTGTCTATTCTCCTCACATAGCTTAATAAATCGATTTATTCATCACCAGCTCGGTTTCCGTCACATCAATAGACTGTTTTCAGTATCAATTGAGTCGTATACTTCAGCTAAGATAAAATTATTGTCTAATGCTATCGTATTATGAATCCAGAAGTATCCAGCGGTTCTTTTAGACATCTGAAGTTTCCTTAACATGTGGCTAGTGCAAGTACAGTTTCGATAGACAGCAAGGAGGTACTCCAAACCTGAAAGTTAGCGGTATGTAGTGATATGAGGGAGTCTATTCGGAGGATAAAGACTGGGCACCTGTCCGCGGGGTCCTCTTCGAACCTCGGAGTGATTTATTCTCCTCGAGCCAATTGAAGTTAAATTTCACAATACAAAAGAAGTTGGCCCACGAGGCTATGTTTCAATATACTGCACCATGTCAATCTTTTACTCCCAACGATATCAATTCCTATCAAAAAACCATCAAGTTTGCACGTATAACCAAGCACACCCGCATTTCAATGTATTATGGTTATGAACTATGTGGAAGTCATATTGTGGAGTAATAAGGAGCGAATGATATTATATTTAGTGGGTGGCATTGAATAGACTCGTACAATGCTATACTTTAGGTATATGGAAAGAAGGTGTAAGGCTATGCTGTGTTCATTTTTTCTGGGTACATATATGAAACTCCATACATGCTCGCCTAACCAGTACACTAGTGATATATACTGTGCCCTTGAGATAGAAGCGATGCTCTAGCCTTGACTACCTCGTTATCTCACATCACAACACAATGATCATACCTATAATTGTCTATTCTCTGACCTCCGCTGGCCAACCGATATACGCCCACGTCAGTATTTATACGTGCCAGAGGTAACAAATCTTGCCATACAAACCTGAGAGGAGGATTTTTCGGATGAACGTGAGAGAGATCCAGAAAAGTGAACAGGGTAATGCGGTGGATGGTTACAATTTCGATAGGTGTTAGATTTCGATTTTTGGACATGAGCTTGTCAAATTGAGCATCGTGCTCCACGACTTCGCTTGCGAGAGTGCAGGCGACACTACGAATACATCCCAACCATGAAAGGCGCAATGGTCCGGCTCATGGTGGTATTCTCTGGTAAAGTTTGATTAGCCCGAGCACCTACTCTAGTTGGGAAGGAGACACCTCGGACTACATTTGGCGCGGAGAAAGGTCAGTGGATGATGGAGGCATGTCTGGATAACTCTGGGGTTTCGAGACGGTCCCCTGGGTGGGTATTCACGGACGAGGCTTGACTTGGGGGGGGTGAAGAGAAAGCCGGCATAACTTCGCAGTGGTACTTGCAACAGAAATCCGAGGCATGAGTGCACTTATTGTAAATTGAGTCATCTACTCTATACATTTTCTCCGATATTGTGTCATAGCTAGGTAGCTGCATGCGCAATTAAATTCTGATGCCAAAGCAAAAAAAGACTAAGCTGGGGAGAAGTTAAGCGAGGGTTGGCCAGGGCTGGGCTACGCTGTTATTACTGTTATTTGTCGGTTAGGCTCGTCCATTGCGACCTCGTGTGATGTCACATTGCCAAGTAGTGACGGGGGAGGAAGTGATGAGAAGGGCAGAAGGTTGGGCATGTAGCCCATATATTAAGGTTATTCCAGGGCATCGTTTGTGCGTTTGCGATACAAGTTACTAGTGCCAACGATGATTGTAAATTAGAAATCATCCGATATTACGCGACGCAGCTCTCGAGCTCTCATGTAGGCACAGATCTAAGAATGACCGAAAGGCAAATGCCATTTCTTCATAATTCCTCGCCACAAAATTATGTACCTGGCAACTACCATTGTGCAAAGTCGGTTCACTTTTTCCAGCTCCGAGGGATTCAATCTCGTTTGGGTAATAGGCCCTTTGTAGAGTACCGGGTATCATTTCAAGCCAATGCGGCGGTTATTGTCATAAAAGTTCCCCCAAATTTGTCCAATTACACACTGCAGACAGAGAGCTTAAATTAACCGTAGCCGAGAAAAACCAACCGGGGCCAGTGAGATTGGTAAGTAGAAAACAAGAAAACACCTAGTATATAGTCATTCTCTGGCAACCGCATGCGTCTATTTAAAACTCGCATGGAAATTACGCACAGGTAGATTGACGCTTGAAGCGGGAATCATAGCGCATAGCCCTGCTCTGTTCTGCCAACATGCAGGACCAGCAAGAGTAGAGGGATGCAGCCTGTACTCATTCCGTGTAGTTTATACGAAGCTGCGGGAGACGGCCTGTGAGCGACAGATAACTCTCAAAAATCTTACTGACCTAGCTTGGAACTAGCACGGAAGGCCTTCCTTACCATTTAGACCATCGCTTCGTCCCAAGGAACTGAAATCTATTCATCAGAATAATAAAATCGAAAATTAAGTATTGTATTGATGTTACATTAGGGCCGCTTACGCCTATTCCAAACTCCTTTCCAAGAAATTAAACCATCTGATACGCCGAAATCGCTGCAATTTTATAATAATTAAACTTACATGGTTGAACCAGAGGTACGGAGAAGTTATAAATCTCCGTAGTTCACACAAATAGAGACATGGCAAAAATCGATAACTGGCCAAATAGCACTGAAAAGTCTCACTTCACGAATTTTCCCTTCCTTCGACCCATTCGGAGAAGCAGCCCCCAAACCGGATAACTGGTGGCAGCTTCCAAGATTGCCGATAATACAGCTGCTTGCGAGATTCTAGCTTTTGTCGGAAGCGATCCAGCGTTATCATATCGTTCCGAAGGCCTTGGACGAGCCATTGTGCAGAGGCGAAATGACTTGAAATCTGCTCAACTGACCAGACAGTAGGCGACCCGACAGCTTGGAGGTAGGCGCTGCAGTATGCATCTCTCTGGACAGCCGTCACTAGTGTGAGTTCTTGAAGAGCGGTGAAATTTGATAGGGTCCAGGTAATATCGGCCGAGTGAACACAAAAAAATTCACTCCAAACCATAATAAGCTTTTTCACGCATCCAAATATCGGCGAGAAGTCGCGAGAGCGCTGTGCATTAACAGTAGGTATTTCTCGTGTGCCTAGCCCAAGAAACATGGGTTTTCGGTGATTTTCAGAAAGAGTTGGTGTGGAGGAGGCTGTAGTAGAGGAAACCTCCTGATCTTGACACGGGCATAT
The DNA here is from genome assembly GCA_900239735.1 of Blumeria hordei DH14. Classification (NCBI taxonomy): domain Eukaryota; kingdom Fungi; phylum Ascomycota; class Leotiomycetes; order Helotiales; family Erysiphaceae; genus Blumeria; species Blumeria hordei. The sequence goes on along the minus strand of OENG01000008.1, from coordinate 336,310 downwards.
CGATACTCTATTAGTGGAGGGTAATAAAAATATGGTATCGTTGTCGGAATCAAAGCGGATGACCGAATCGCCCTGTGACTTGAGAGTCCCACTGTATACTGAAAGGATTGTGTTGCGAGAATCCTTACATGCCGCTAGTAGGCTCGGGGCTTGTGAGAAAGGTGCGCTAAACTTCAGACTTTTCTGAGCAGATTTGTGGTCGATGTCCCAATCGAAGTCCTCGCGGGCATATACGTCGCTATTGTGAAGTGCGTCGTCGACCTCGACCTTTACACGAATGATCTGGGGGCCTGGAATTGATAGTTTCCAGATGTAGACTTGAAGTTCGTAAGGTAGATGCATGAAAAGCGTGAACTTGCATTGGCGAGTCTCGCTTAGATTGAAAAACTTGGATAGCCGAGGATTGGTTGGCTGTAGCGGAACGGGCACGGCTGAGGCCGGTGAGGAAAAGCATTTCATGATGTATCTTCAGCTAAGGATCTACATGGCGGAATAGTGCGCGTTGTTATAAGAAACCTTTGCCTTGCGCGAATCTTGCAATAGTGTGGCAATCAGAGGCAATATTAGAGGCTGGGTCGCACGCTCTGAACCCCACCCTCACGAGCCAAAGTGCTTTCGAGCATAGGCCTCTCATACGAACAGCTTCACCAACCCGCTTGGCTTCCTCGGAAACTTCAATATAGCGTTTTGAGCCGCGCAGATATAGCCCAAAATATGCAGATTTTGGGGGAAGCGTAAAGGTCAATAATTTCTCGGGCAGAGATAAACGTGCTCTAGGCTGAAGGATCACCAACAGAGTCGAGGACACCGAATGGTAAAGTTCCTCGAGTCGGCCGAAGAAATTTAATGAGCTGACGAAGCTCATCGCAAATCGAAATCGGATGAAGCCGATTAATTTTGCCGCGATCTCTTGCTCGATTTTTGGGAACGACAGCTCATGAAACACGAAGGTTGGTCTGTACACGACTGACACTGACTCTCTATGCTTATTGTGGTCTGACGTGATTCCCATAGAAGCATTGGGGACCCTGCTTTATGACTAATACGTGAACTTTGTAGCTCGAAACATGCGAGGGACGTCGGGGTGCGCGGCGGCTGTGAGGAAGTTTGAAGTCCGTTTCTAGCCCTGTGAAACCGGCGACAAGTAATTCCGAGGGTCATAGTTTCATTGAAACCATGTCACTCCAGGTGTGTCCCTTGCCACAAGAGGTCAGCTATACCTGCGAAGGTTCTCATGGTGTGATTTCAGGGTATCAATTGTTTGAAACAAATAGTTAATTAGTACAATTTTCTGCAAATATGGGAGTATAGATTGTAGATCGTAGACCGCAAGGGCCCCGATGCGTTTTCGCAACCTTCACGCAATTGGGGCAACCAGAACCTTCATCATATGACCTTCACTTAGCAGAATCGTTGATACATGCAAGTTATACTACCAACATTGGCATTTGTCCGCCCATGAGGTTCACCAACATCTCCATCCTCGCATCATTACATTCACTCTAGAGATACCATGTTACTTGTCTCAGGCCAATTTTTTAGCCCTACTTCGTACGATGCATCTTTTGGCCGCGACCATGTGTTCTTGGATGGTAGGCTAGGAATTGCTCTTGATAATTTCGAGTCTTCGGCGTCTCTCGGCCTCTTGCTCCTCGGCCTCTCGCATCTTTTCCTCTCGCAATTTTTTCATGCCTTCAAGCTTCGATTCTCGATCCTTTTTCGCAGCATCCTCTGCTACAAGCCAAATCGGTCTATCACTCTTTGAGTACTCACGCAACTTCATGACGAAGTCGTCGAACTCCTGCTGTCTTTTTTCTCGGCTTTCTAGCGCGCGTTTTTGAAGATCAGGGTTATAACGTGAGAAGAGTTCTTCCGGCGTTGGAGACACGTACATGACAAGGGCTGGTCCACCTATACAACATATGAGGCCGCTATGGAAAATTAGAGACGCTATTGATTGCGCGAGGAAAGGGTAAAGGCAGAATCAAGTAGATAATCTTACGCTGCTGTCATTTTACCGAGCATTTTCCAGTTGATTGGTTTTTTGGGCGGCATTTAGACGTATGTAGGTGAGACTTTGATCAAAATATCTAGCTATACTCCCGTGTGGCGATTGAATTAAGAAAAATGAGTACCTGTGACGAGCTTCTTGATATTGAGATAGATCAAAGGCAGGCAGTGTATTAGTAAGCTAACACGCTAATTTGACCTAAATACCCTATGTTACAGGTGCCGTCCGATGGCACTCAGAATGACATTAATGGGCAGCGTCAATCTTTAGCATCCACTATCCTTGAGATCTTTACTGATGCACAATGATTCTATCCAGATCAAAAGTTCGAAAATCGTACACATTTGCGTTAATTAGACCCAACGCCCCAGTGTTGTTTGTCGCCCCCCCCCCCGTTAACAAAATCACATGATGTACAGAATAACAGGTGCCGGGCTACAACTGATGATGGTGCCTTTAACAGCATTTTTCGTGCAGCCTTGACCTATTAAATGACGCCTACATATTGTGTAGTGCATTATTTTCCGCATGTGGAATGGTCTGCACCAGTAGGCATCCTGTGGGGAATTGCCAACGGGTTGGCCGGGATCTATGATTTGGAACAAAAATAACTCCTCACGGACAATAATCACCCGATGCATCAGTGCTCAACCTGACTCCTATCATTTCCGCAACAAAGTGTTAGATCTGATGCTGATTTATGGACAAAGATTCGTAGAGATTGACAGTATAGCTTCTATAGCTAATCTAGAACACTGTGAATATCTAAAACCTATAGTATGTTTTCACACATAAAAAATGAATATGAAATACTACTTGCATGTATAAACACTTGACTGTAGCCACTACATGTTTTGGTAATTTTCACATTGAATGTCTGGCTTGTTACCTGTTCTCGTAAGTTGATGCGCAAGTCGAAGGTCAACATCTCGAAGCACACCTCAACTTTGCCCAGTTAACACTTCGTTATTGTATGGCAGGACCAAGGTTAGCTCAAGACCAAATCCCACTCCACAAACTGCGTGCTCACCGTGAGATCTTGAACAACATTTTCTTCTACAGCCAAGGTCTGAGTCAGATGAAGTGAATTAATAGCACCTCTAATCCTTGCGCTAAAAAAGCGATCTCCGATCTTAGTTGCGATACACTCGAGCCTCCGGATCTCTATCGTATTCATTGAAATAGAATTTCGCCTCAACTTGCCCTAGTATTACTACTAAACGAACTCGCATTTGGGCGTATTTTACTTGATCTACAGTTCGGGCGACAATCCACGGAATCAGGGATAGCCAGCGATTCACAGGCACTTATTTTCACTCGCCACTGCATTGTTAGAAATAGATGTACTGTCCATAGACGGTTTTTGCAAAGTTTCCCACCAACATTGACCACTTCCTAATCTTCTAGGCTAGGCATATGTGAAAATTGGGCTCACAGGATTGCTGCTTACTGGAAATAAGACTGAAGTAGGGAATAACCAGGACAACAATTTACGCACCATCCAATGGGCCAAGGGCAAACGTTGCTTCTCGGCCTGTATAAAAAATTTCAAACAAGTATACTCATATTTACTGGTTGCTGGTGAAGCGTGATTGATATACAACACTTATGTCAAAGATTTATTCTCTTATGGAGAGACTACTCTCGACACCTGTCAGTGGAATCGCCAACGAATCCCCAGCTCCCACTGTATTGTCAGCAGGGCCAATTTTGGTAACACGACCATCATCACTTCGATTAGGATTCCAAATCGCTTTCGCCGTCTGTATCGTCTTGATCTCTCAACATATCCTCCTATCACCTTTACCATGAAGCTAACCACGATCAGATCAGATGCCAAGGTCGAAGCCTTTCTCATCACCAACTCTTGGTCAAGTAGGAAAAGCCGCTCGACGAGTTTCCGGAGCGTACCCAGCACCCGATACGGAGATGGTGGATTGGATCTTTTTCATTTCATTTTGGTAGAAGGTTCCGTGGAAAAGGTGGCTGAATTCCATGGTTAAGTACTGAGCTGAATGGCTTTTCATCACGGGCAATATATCAAAGATCTCTCAAGTAACAAAGGAAGATAGAAACACCATACAAGGTGTGGCCTGAGCCAGAGAGGAGCTCAATGTGCTAAATTTCTTAGGCTCACGTAGCACAACAAACCACGACAACACAGTCTTCAGAAATACTTAGTAGACCGGATAATATATACATCACATTTACTCTATAGATATGCCCGCTGAGTATCTCATGTAATCATGTATAGCGTATTGACATTTTTTAATTATTTTTTGTCTTTTCTCAGTCTAAGAATATAAACATGCAGATCCCCTCTCCCTACAGGCCAAGGATACCTGTGCCAGTAGTGTATCCCCTCAAACAGCATCGTCCCTCACAAGTCCTCATTCGATCATACACTTAGAGGAGCCCTTTGCCCTTCATTATCTCCCCTCTCCAGCCAACGAGGCGATGGCCATTTGCGGGTGTATGGTAGCCGGGTAAAATCGCAAAAGCCACTGATTGTGGGGCTCTTCTAATACCGACATAAGGACTAAATCCGAAGACATAGTGGCCCTTCTGAAGCGTTCAAAGAGGCCGGCCAAGTAGGCGCTGCAGACTTGTGGGTACCTCAGGAAATTCAACCTTTGTCTTTCTAGCCTCCTTCTTAGTCTTTCCCAATGATCGTGCTGAAGTGTGAGGAAAGTCTTGGCAGAGCGCAGTTGCTGTAGAGTAGCTTAGCCCAACTTTTTTTGTGTCATCCGAGGCCCTGGGGAGTGCCGTCCACTCATCGAAAATAGAAGTCCTCTTGGCTGAATAGCCGAAACCTTGGTCTTGGCGCCCAAAAAAGTTCCGGTCGGAAAATCTCACCAGTTTCAATATTGGTTTAACCATAAAAGATCTCTTGCTTATTTCATTCCACGCACCAGTCGCCAGTTCTTCCTCAAGTTCTATAACCCCATTAGAGCAACAGTCCCCCACAAGCCAAGAACCGAAATTTGTATTTTATGACTTAATTTTCTCCTTTTGTGTATACGTATCGTAGTAGATTTGGTAGTAGGTGATGGCCCGTAACTAATTGAGCAAGCCAATGTCTGCAGTTGGAGAGAAACCTTATCGGTCGTTGGGCCGTGTTATATGGTGAGATAAATAAGAGGAATCGCGTGATAATAACAAGACCGATATTGATGAGGAGTCGTCGATAGTTAAATGTACCTGTATTTGCTTTCGACCTTGACTCGGATGTGAATCTCGTTGGCTGACAGAGATACGCAGAGCTTACTTAGCGATTTCACTGACACCACTTAAAGGTCAAGAGCTCATATTTGCTGGCAGAGGTAGGATTTGTTACTTTTTTTCCTGCGAATTGGTTCGCCCGTCAGTGGATAGCTTTGATGGAAAAATGATTATGGCTACTCTAAATCCTGTTCTAATGTTTGGCACTCTATCCTTCCCCTCTTGGCTAGCATTATTGGCTTCGATGTAATCGTCATAAGGGTTGTTATTGGCTTGTCTGTAAAGAAGGGTATGACATATCTTAAAGTTGAAAGGGTGTGACTCAATCCTGGCTTTGCTTACCATGCTCTTAAAGCTGAAGGTGTTTGGATAATGGCGCTAATAGTTGCTTAATATTCGTCCAACTTGTCTTTTGTGATGAGGAAGGGAATTTTTAGATCTGATATGGGGCTTCTCGCTGGAACTCCGATCATGATTATATGACGCTTTATCTCTCACGAAAAATGTAAGCAGGGATCTTTCGAGATTTACTGTCTATGCTTCCTTGCGTATTTGAACAAATTTCAGCTCTATTGAACTGTCCTGCTCCCTTATTTCTGGAGGTGCCTCATATTAAGCCTTAAAAATTGCGTATAAATGTGTTATTTGTTGTGATGTTCGTCTGTCACCAATCGATAGGTTTGAATTAATGCTTAACCGCCAGATCGCTCGAGAAGTTTTAACACAAAACTAGAGCCGAAGTTTCAAACTAGAATTCCTAAATAAGATAACGAGATTGCTACTATACATGCCACGAAAGTATTAAACCGAACGCCATATATCACATATCAGTAGAGGTTTAAATATTTATGCTTTCACTTTGACCAAATCTGAAACTTTTTCATCAATCTCTTTATCAGAGAGACCTAGAGGAAGTTAGTTTTCTAAACATAACCATGGAAATTGAACTCACCAGACAGTGAGATACTTCTTTCAACTCCTAGCTCTACTACAAATGAGTGCTTATAAGTTTCTTGAGGGCAACCCACTGACCGTATCTTGCGAAAACTCGGGGATGAGTACCAGCCGCCTCGCGGATCATTATAGGAATATTAGGATTGCTCTTTTTCATTACCGGATACGCGCGGCTAATGAATGACCTGAGCCAAGTTAATCATGGACCACAGAATTTGATTTCTTGTGATTTTCATGGTATATACCTTACAGGACCACTCTCTCCGCTCGTCTGACAGAACAAGAATCGTAACTCTCTAAGGCTTTGACTGAACATGTACTTGCTGCTCATTTTGGTAACAATAATGATGATTTAGATTCGGAGGGGTCGAAAGCCTGCAACGTGAAATAATTTAATTAAGTGACATAGCGGTTAATGTCAGAGCTGGCATCACGGCCGACAGTACTGATTACATAATCTGGGTTGAACTCCCGCGCAACCCCACGGGATTATGCCATTTATCCGGCTGACAAATATAGCAAGTAGGGGAAATATAGACATAAAATCACCACCTACGGATACAAGTGAACATAATGGCCTGCCTGGATTAGGGGGCTCTTGCTAAAAAATTTTGCACAGATAGACGTTGAAATAGCTAAAGCCCGGGAAGCCTTGGCCCGAAAATGCAATAGATGGTAAATATTTGAAGTGTGCTGGATATGGTGCGTGAGTTCTGCAATACACCATCGCAATTTTGGATATATAGAGTCCGGCATCCCGTGTTAGGGAGCAGCAGGAATCAAGCCACCAGGGCAGTAAGCACTGGCTCCCATCCCTCTATATAGTTTAGTAGGCAGTGCCGATCCGAGCTTCGGCTCGGCGCTACAAAGGTCGTTATACAATAAAAATTATCAGCAGTATCTACTACAGAACCAAGATTGAATCGAAGCTATTCGGGGGGTTTCCGATCGTCAAGGAGTCCACGGCACTCCCTAGTCCTCATGGAGGCATGAAAAAGTTGAACCAATCCATCATGCAAGAAATGCTATTTCGACCCGTTTTTTAAATTTCAACATGGCTTTTGGACAGTCTCAAGCCTTAAATAAGAAGTGTTGGAAGAAGCCTAGAAGGACAGAGGGTTACTTTCCCTAGGAACAAACAACTCGACAGCGCCTAGCTGGCCTTCTTTTCGAACGCTTCACAAGGGTAGCAATGTCTTCTAATTTAAACCTAATGTCGGTATTAGGACAGCCCCGCAACGATTGGTTTTTGCGATTTTTCACGGCTGCCATACACCCACCAATGGCCATGGTTTCTGTTGGAAGTTTTGGCTCTCGTATTTAGGACTCAATCATAATATGTCTCGTCTCAGGTTCCCGACAAGATCGACTTTCTCTACACATGTCCCGAGTATGCCAATCGCACTTACTGTTCCATATACGTTTGTATATTTACGCAATACTGTGTACCTTGGCTTATTATGGAAGATGAGAGGTGGCTGGTCACCACTAGGTTTGACAGGCACATGAGACTAGTGGGGGTTTATCCCATAGATGTGTATATAAGTCCAATGCTCCCACAGTTGTAAAATGTCAAGTCTTCTTTACTTCATCACATATATCCATGTAATATCGCACAGAGTATATTTTCCAACAGTTTTATCGGCCGAATGGGGGAGATAAGGAAGGGTAAAGAGCCCCTCTAAGTGTATGATCGAATGAGGACTTGTGAGGGATGGAAGTATTTGAGGGGAGCTTTATAGGAGAGATAGGGAGAGATAAAGTATTTGAGGCATAGGTATTATCGGCTTGTAGGCAGAAGAGACTTGCATGCTTTTTATAGTCTCAGGCTTAGAATAGGCGTTGATAGAGATGCCTTAGATCTTCAGTAGTTATATCATGTTACTATTGACTCTATTGGATCCAAAGACATTCAGGCTTTTGAAAGCGATTTGCGCCAAAAATCATGTGCATTTGGCTGTAGAACGTCTTCGTCCCACCTCCGTTGGAATTTATCAATGTTAAATCATGGTGTTAGTATAACACATTAACTAGTCATGTGATATAGATCACATGACCCGATTGGCATACAAGGGTTGACCCCTAGTTGTTCTTTATAGCATGAGATTAGATGTAGAGAAAAATCATCGAAAAAAAAAATCAAATATATCACAGCTTTACCTACTCCAGTAGAAACGTGATATCACCCTGTAATCCCAACACATAGAGCCTTGACATCAAATAACAGACATTGGCGCCTGAACGGGCTTGAGTTTCTGGGATTCATAAATTATTCCTCATCTTGGAGGAGGGGGCTTTGCAGAGTACTAGACGGGTCTACAACATTCGAGAACATCCAGACATGAACTACCAACAAGAGGACGGGTTATGTTGGCAGAAAACGGATGAGAGGGATCCTACGAGTACATAACCGTAACGAAATGTTGCAGAGGGCAGTTCTCACAAATAGAGGATATATTCTTTTTGAGAGACCGGAATCTTTCAGCAATTTGATGCGAAAGTAGGCAAGGCGTATGGTGTTTTTTGTTAAGTCAATTTTCCTTATCTCTTCTTTCAAGTATTTCATCGGCCTAGAAAGCTGGATGGATAGGTTGTGGTAAGTTTCCAGGGATAGCACACCTGTCTCATGCATCTTAGGTGTAGGGCTTTTGCCTGATAGGAAATTGATACATACAAACATGCATTGGGGAAGGGGGAAATAGATGGTCAAGTTATCCAAAATCTAGCTTGGAGTCCAGCCTAGAGAGAGAGATGTGCTCATTGTACTTTTTGAGTCATAGACTATCTAGCACATTGGGTTCCTCTCTGGCTCAGGCCACACCTTGTACAGTGTTCCTATCTTCTTTTGTTATTTCAAAGATCATTGATATATTGCCCGTGATGAGTAGCCATTCAGCTCAGTATTTAATTCTGGGATCCAGCCACCTTTTCCACAAAACCTTCTACCCAAATGAAATAAAAAAGGTAGCAATTGAAACTGCGTGCGCGGGAAAAAGTCTTAAAAGACCTGCAGCTCCAGCTAGGCGAGGCCTAGACACCAGGACCGCATGAGGTGCGCATATTAATCTATGTTTTCCTTCCTCATAGTAGAAGAGGTAAACTTGATCCAATCCACCATTTCCGTATCGGGTGCTGGGTACGCTCTGGAAACTCATCAGATGACTCTTTATCCATGATCAAGGGTTAGTAATAACTAGGGCTTAAACAATAACATCTGATCTGATCGTGGTTGGTATCATGATGGTGATGGGAGGATATGTTGAGAGATCAAGACGATACAGACGGCGAAAGCGATTTGGAACATTCCCCTGGGTTTGTATTCACGGATGAAGGTTGACTTGGAGTGAAGAAAAGGCCGCCATAACCTAGCAGTGCTATTTGCAAATGAAATCCGAGGCATGAGTGCTCTTCTTCTATATTAAGTCATCAATTATTTACTTTTCGTTGATGTTGCGTGATAGCTAAATAGCTGCAAACGCAATTAAAATCTGATGCAAAAAAAGAGCAAAAATTGATGACCAGCGGAGTGAGTCATACATGGTCCTGTTAAGCTGTGTGGATTATACCACAAGAACTGTACTATAAAGAGATCACAGCTGGCAGGTGTTGAGTTAGTTATTCGAGGCTAGCCTAGAGATTATACCATTGGGCTACTTCATGTGCAGGATCGAGAATCCGGATAATATGATGATGCTAATCTAGAACGGTTGGTAAATATCTCTCTTTTTACTATATTCATTTACAATTTATTACGAATCCTGTGACTCATTTACCTAGAACCGACACCTCATTACAAACGGAGTAACATTGTTGTGGGGTTCATCTTTCGCATACACCAAGGCACCGAATGTCAAAAAGAGAGATAACTTATGGTTAGAAACCTAATAGATAAAAAGGCAAGAGCCGCCTGTTAAATAGTTCAAAATCTATATGGTCACAAATCTTTCATGATGATAGGTTTACCAGTCCCGTTGTTTTCTCGCGCTCAAATGTTCCGACTTTCTACCAAGCGCGTAGCTTTCAGACCAACAAGTCAGATCTTACGCTATATTAATTCAGCTCCTCCTCAGTCTGCGATCGTATCACCAATAACCCTGACTGGCTTGCCACCTTTGCCGCCACAATCTTTATCACCGAACAATGAGGAAGCAAAAGCTCGTATTCTTAGGCGTAGGAAACAGGCCAAAATTCTCAATCGCGAAACTGATTCTCAAATCACTGCCAACGAAGGAACTGAAAGGCGGAGATTCTGGAAAGAAGTTAATGTGCGCGAGGTCGATGGTGAGTTATGATGGTATAGAATTGCTAAACGTCCTACAAATCTCTAACAGGCTATGCAAAACTCTAGGAGGCTTTCAAATTTACCTGGATACGCGTCCAATTCGCCGTGCTAATTCACAAATCCTTGTTATTCCAATTTCCAAACCGCACCTTGCAACTGCTATCGCCTTAGAATGGGATCTTCTCACTTTTGCAAAACAAGCGCTCAAGCCACACCTAATCCCGTTAGTAAGCCTTGTGTCTCGAGTATATGATATTGTGGACTCGGATAGCTCTCCAGTTCAGGCTGGCGCTATCCGTTCAGGCATTATTGACACCCTGATGCGCTATCTGGAAACCGATTCAATTCTCTGTTGGGTCCCACTACCCTCTCCTGACCCACCGGGTTACGAAGTACATCAGTCCCGTACAGAGCCACTCCGGGTTCTACAGCAAAGAGCCGCTAAACCGATCTTGGAGTTCTTAGAATGTCGCGTATGGCCTGGCACAAAAATTGAACCTGTTCTTGATACAGATAGTATCATGCCGAAGTCACAAGACCCCACAACCTGTAAGGTAATCCGGGAATGGCTACTAGCACTGGATCCGTGGGATCTAGCTGCCATAGAAAGGGCAACTCTTGCTGGCAAAGGCCTCCTACTTGCAGTGCGACTAGTTGTAGAGTGGAGTGAGAACTTTGTGCATTTGCGAAAACCTCAAAGACAAGATTTTGGCATTGAGGAGGCTGCCTCTGTGGCAAACCTGGAGGTCGAATGGCAAATTGGTATGTGGGGTCTGGTAGAAGATACCCATGATGTTGATAGGGAAGATATCCGACGACAACTCGGCAGCGCAATCCTACTCGTGAGTGGAACAAAGACGCAATGTCTGGCCCCATCTTCAAATAACGCATCAGAAGACGAGAGATCATAATTGTGAACACCACGATTCATCCACACAGACTTAACTGGCATTAATTATACAATACAAGATCCTGGTTTCTGTTAAGTTTCTCATCAGATATCTAAGAAATCTGTATCTGACATCCATAATACATGACCGCTACGTGAATCTCCATAAATTGAACTTGGTCGTAGGCTACAGTGGGGCGCAAGATTTTTCTAGCGATATATATTTTGCTTAAAAATACTGCAGAGGAGCGGCACCGTCTAGACCGGCAATCTCAAGAGTATTTCTAGTCAGCATTTAGTCGAATTGCCCTCTCGAGTTTTACGGAATCGAAGTCATAGTTGGATGAGAATATCGTACACTTCACCATACTCTTCCTTCACAAAATTGGCCTCGTCCTGTGTTTCAGTCTTGCCGCAGCTATGAAGATCAGCCCGCACGCTTTACTGTAACTGTGACATCCGATAAGTCTGGCCACAAATCTGCAAAGAAATAGCTCATTCTATAAATATGTTCTAGATGAGCCCTAATCTCAATGTCAGTACCGTTGAAGGGCTTTATTATTTTACAAAGATAGTAATGATATTGTACATATCGAGTTTGATAGAGTTATGTTGGTATCAGATTGTATTAGATTTAGTACTTTGTAAAATAGAATAATCTAGGGCTAATTTAATCGAAAAAATAATACGTAATTAGGTACGGCAAAACTTCTTTGAAGTCCTAACCCATCTTTTACAGCAGCTCGTTGACCTCAAAAGATGAAATTTATGGACGGCTGGTGAGATATGAGCTGTCATGTAGGCTATATGCCTTTTCTGATACAAAAAGAATTGATTTTAAATGTGCTACAGAAAGAAGTATATTCTGGAATTTGAGCTTATGTCATGTTGAACGCCATAACGTCTCATGTTTTTATTTACCGCAACCTGCGCTTATTTTTCTATCTTAGACTATGATTTGATGATCTTTTCTGCCTTTGATTCAGCACTTTCTACCTTATCCTGAACTTCGGCGGAGGCAACGTGAAGCAGGCTCTCGTTGGACTCAGCTTTATTTTTGTAGTGGTAGGCACTAATACGGGAGACCTGGATAACGCCTACCAGCCCAAGGAAAAAGTTTACTGTAGCTAGTCTGTTTAGAAGGTTAGCTTCTGGGCCCTTACAATAATGCAGTATGGATTTCTAGTCGTCGCAATATATTATTCCACAACTAGTAAAGGTTTCCAGAAGATGCATCAGACGAATGTCTGGTGAAAAACAGGAGGAAAAGCGTACAGTATATTCCTCGGTTTAATCACAAAGCACCAACGCGTCCAGATTAGACCAGTAGCGGTGAGGGCTAGGTTTTGCGTGAGGGAAAGCTTCTCAGCTGGACGATAGAGATCGCTAATGCCCGCCAAGACTAAAGACCACTATTGACAGTCAGCAACTGGGAGCAAGAGATACCAAATTTTTGATGATGAATTGGCCAGTTTAACTAGGTCCTGGCAAGTTCAGTCAGGGGAAATTTGAGAGCTCTGACCTTCATAACTGGTGCCCTATTTCACCAATCTTAGCCGTTGCCGATGTCTGACCGCTACTTGAAGGGTTTCTCACCAGAAATGAACAGTCTTGACGCCAATAGGGCTCTCCCACATCCTCTTGAACCAGCCCGGTGGAGGGCTCTGGAAAGAAGCTGAGCTCTGCCACCTTTGTTCCTGTCGTCCATACTGCTTCTTGAATGGCCCTGATTTGAAAGTCGCGCGTGCTTGCGCCGACGTGAAGCGAAAAGATGGCGCGGCTCGCATAGTTTTTAGGATTGACGACATGTTGACTGTCGCGCGATCAGAGAAGGGCCCGAACAGTTCCGGCAAATACGGAGGGAAATCAAGTTATGAACGAGCGAGATGCGCGGGTTTAATTTTCACAAATTGATTGAATCGTTGACCATCATAGATCAAGATTGGAGCATGGAAACTGTGAACCTCTAGCGTAGACTTTATGCAATGCTTACCAGACAGGCTTAACGTATCGATGCCATGTCTAGGCCCGTTTTTGATCTTCATAATTAGTTAGCCAATCTCGCGCACCATAGCCGTCTTTGCACCGAGATTTTGTTTTATCGAATACGAACATTCACAATACTACCTTCTTATTCATTTACTACACTAATTACTATTCAAATCCCCTCTATATGAGCTGACAATTACCTCATCTGACAGAGGTGTCAGTCCTATCATTTTCCCCCGATTCCTCAAACTCAGTCTTACCAGATACCGCTTCGCCTCAACGAACAACCTTTTTTTTGCATCAGATTTGTACTGCGTATGCAGCTATCTAGCTATGACACAATATCAGAGAAAATATACAGAAAATATGACTCAATTTACAAGTAGAGCACTCATGCCTCGGATTTCATTTGCAAGCACCACTGCGAAGTTATGCCGGCCTTTTCTTCACCCCAAGTCAATCCTCATCCGTGAATACCCACTCAGGGGAACATCTCAAGCCCTGAGTTATCCAGACATGCCTTCATCATCCACTGAACGTTCTCCGCGCGAAATATAGTCTTCGGTGTCTCCTTCCCAAGTGGATTGGGTGCCCAGGCCACTCAAACTATACCGGAGAACACCACTCAACGAACAACTATGGAGCTGCTCCAAATATAAACGGGAGTTTGCCTTATCAATCATTGGCCGTCTTCTACTTTCAAATTACGATGCAACGTTACTCGTATAGAGGAAATAAAGTTACAGACACTAAGCTCTGGTTTCGGCTCATGAGGGATCGCAGCTCAAATGAGGTTATACGACTCGAGGGAATGCAAACGGATAGGACTTAGAAGGAGATACAGAATGGGTCACCAAAAGGTATCCTGGTATGGACATTATCTAAGGTGTGTAACGAGGTTTTTATGGACACCAAGATCATGGTTTCAGATAACGCCGCCAACACTTTCAAAATAGGACGCAATACACTTTCTTCGATGGATAGAGGTGTTAGAGAATGTCTTCGGTTGTTACTACAGTAATTGGCGCAAATCGAAACGTTAACGTAGAAATTAATTAGTTGTTGGATTTTTTAATTAATTGTTGTAGTGGATCCAGCCCATACTGGCTGTGCTACACTTAACTGCCTATGAACGAGTGTTGTTATTGCTTAATTATGTATATGTCGTTTAGCTGTAACATATTGTAGAGTATATACCTGTTATGCCTTAGGCAGTAGTATATCTGTAATTCAGTCTACCAAGGACCCAATCATTAGGGATTGGGTCAAGTAAAAATCAACCATCGTTTTCACCTAGTCCACCTATTCAGATCTGAATAATTAACCCAACAACGAGTCAAATGACAAGTTAAAGCTCTCCCTCATAAAAGTGTTCTCACGACCCATTTTCCACACAATTGACGCATAGCGTCTTCTACTCTTGCCCTCCACCTCGCATGGTGAGCCGGGAATTTGGACTTTGGCTCTCGTGGTAGTAGCCCTCTTTCCCCCCAAACTTCTATATTACTGAAGCATCTATTTACGAATTTCTCAACAAACTTCTACTCTCATAAACCCCTCCATTCTGCTCTCATTGTCTATTTCATTTCATCCAAGCTCGTCGAGTCGTTCTGCCCTGACTTGCTAGTCCTCCTGTCCAGAGACTCTTTTACTTATGTTTCCTCCAAAAAGCTTTTGCAGTCCAGCTGTTGCATTTCTATCTGCAAAGATTAGAGCTATACCCATTTTATGGCTAGTTGAGAATTTCTCTTCTCTAATCTGCTTCCACATCTTGTTTCTCTCTTTCCTCCATATTCAACAGTTTAGCACTAGATGCCTGACTGTTTGTCGCTCATTGCGGCCGTACCAGTCGCACTTATCGTCCTCCCGTTTTTTATACGATAAAGGTACGCAGCTGTAGTGGCATGATTCGATCTTAATTGAAATACCGGAAAGCTAGAGCTTTACGAGACCTAAACGCAGTTACATCAAATGAAACTGTTTCAAGATCCAGTCTATAAGTGCTCCTTGATACTTGATTTTTTCGTCGATATTCTGCTGCGAACTATTGGCGGCTTTATGTCCATATTGTCATGGTTCTTATCATGACTCTCCATAAAAGGGTGAAAATGTGCCTAAGCAGCGGTGGGGGGTCTAGTTGTCATAGTAACCTAATTGTACAGGAATGGAAAGGACTGGTGTTGTTATTGACACTAGCGTCGAGCTAGTTCGAGGAGACCCTTAAGTAGTCCTCGTTCACGTCTTGAGAGGGCGTGCGACGTTTTGTTAGATTTCCGTATCTTGTTTGCATCATATCTTGTCTACGTTCCATCTTACGTATCTTGTTCATATCTTGACCCGTGACTTCTATCTTGAATACTCTCTCGCCCCGTAACACATATTATTTTGGCCACAGTCCTAGCAATATATGCTAGGGGTTTAAACTTCTCAACACATTGCCGTGCGTTCCTTGTTGCATCTTTGGCAGCTTGGTCCGCTTTTTTGTTGATTTCAATCCCCATGTGCCCAGAGACAAAGTGCACCTAGATAGCAACATTTTGTCCTTTTAAATCGCGTGTTCGGTCATAGATTCGTCGCGCGATCCACTGCATGGCTCCAGGCCTGTGGTGTCTAATACGATAAATAACGGCTCTAGAATCAAGCCGGACATGCAATGTACCTAAATTTTCTAGGAGGGACTTTGCAGTTTTTGTTCCTGCTCGAACTCTTGGGTTTCCCCCTTGAAGTCTCAAGCAAAGTGCTTGATCTAGCGCACATCATTCGGCATCAAAAACATCTTTGCTGGAATCCAATCCAATCATGCGTGACCGCCACAATCCATTATCGGTTTTCCAAGCCACTCCAGCTCCAACTTTGCCGTTTTCTGCCCTAGATCCATCGGTCCAGAAATATAGAGCTGAATTTACCTGCTCATATTTGAGTGCGTCTTCTACTGCTTTCTCTTTGATGCAAGGAACAGTAATCTAGCCTGGAAATTCCGATAAGCGTACTAAGTCTGAAGATCCAATACCGACTGATGCGTCAATCTTGATGGCAGTGACTACCGAGTTTGCTAGCCGTTGTCCTAGAGTCTTCACGCGACAATCATATGCCCAGTCCATTCCATCCTCTGCATGTTCTCCCGGTTGAGCTCCTCTGTCCCCTAGTCTGAGTGAAACAGTAAGAATTTGGTGCACTGGACTGTTCCTGGGAAGTCTTAGGATTCGTTCAGTGTGCCGCCGTTGACAGTTATGTTGTAATTAAGGCAGCAAAATGACTGCAGTAGACAAATAGTTCATATTAGAATAATATACACTGACGCCATGAGATATGATTAGCCTATATCATCACTCACTGGCATGAATAGTAATTAGCCAATAGATGCCTTACAGCATACATTGGCTTCAGGATCTCCAACAACTTTCCCATTTAGGTTAGATAAGGAAGTATGTTGGAATTTACACTAGTGTGCGGAAAACCCCGCTTTCATGTATACAGAGGGACTTCTCGCTACACAGATAGAAATATAGCAATTTCTTTACAATTAACTATCCATTAAATATCAGTAAACTTCTTCGTACATTAAACACATTCATCATATCTCTAAATCAACCTCAAGGCTAGTATTTAACTCTTCCAATATCAGGAACTATTTCAATTAGTTATTCAGGAGGGATACGGCTGGTTTTGATCCTGATTCTTTGACAATGATTCCAGCTGGCGCTGTTTTCATCACACCAGTGGTAGATCTCCCTTGTCAGTTTACAAGCTTTTGGATATCTGAACACCACTATTTCCGGTCATGCTACCATAATTCTGCTTCATATATAGCCATAGATTGAATAGCAACAAGCTGCACTTTCCGAACCAGCCCCGGCGCTAATCTTTGCTTTCCAACTAGCGAAAAAATTCGGGCCTCAGCTTTCCTTGCATTTTATATATATATATATATATATATATATGTTTTTGTACTCTCGAAAATTGAGAGATAAGTCAAGCCACATTCCAAGCAAACGAGTGGCATCTTTATTGAGGTGAATATCATGGCCTCGTAGCTTAATCATTGCTGCTGCCATCTGTTGTCTAGATTTTCGTCTTTTCTTCAACGTCTTGTCGAATAGTATTGCTTCCTCTTTGCCTGGATCAAATGCAAGAAAATTTTGTTCCCCCCATTCAGTGGCAATGATTCCTGCCTCTTGAAGTGTTGCCGTGATTTCTGTGATGCTGTCTCCTTCGACTAAAAGTCCGCAAATGTCTACAAACAAAGTGGCTTGGATATATAGTACCGCGTCTTCCACAGCCATAAAAACACCACTGAGATAGATCGCATCAGGTATGAGAGGTGATCCTTGAGGTATCCCTGCACATATTGTTGTCATTTTCCTGTGTTTCCATCAACGGCCAGTTGAAGTTGTCTGTTGGTCAGAAAGAAGCAAGTCCATTCTATAATAAAAAGGTCTATTCCCTTGGCCTCAATGTGTTGTAAAAATCTATGCTTGATCACGTGGTCAAAAGCCTCTTTGACGTCCATGAGAAGTAGTCCTGTCTTGTTACCTCTAACCCAAGCGACTTGAGTTCGTTGCATTATGCGAGCAACAGCAGCAATAGAGCTTCTTTGCTTGCGGCATCCCATCTAACCTTCTTGAAAGGCCTCATTATGTTCGCACCAGTCTGAAAAAAGCTCTGCTACTTCTTTATCAGCTAGCTTTCCTAGGCAATTCAGGAGGCTTATAACCCAATAGGACTTAACCGGATGATGCCCAACGCATAGGCAGTTGCGAGCGTTGTTTTACAATCTTAGAGTTACGGCTACTTTAGGTTTTCTTTAGGGCAAATTCACAAATAAACTTTGAGGCCCTGACATTTTTAGTGGCCACGTGGTCGTCGGTCCAATAGTTGGTAAGCCGACTCAGGGTCAATCCAAGGATTCCAAGGACTAGTTTCACACACACGAGTCTTGAGTGTGACAAATCACGATACGAAAGGTTTGCCATGGATGTTGGTTTTCATGCGAAACCCTTGGGTTGTAGGCAATGAGGGACAGGAGGTTTCGTGTTGGCAACTTTATTTGAACAGTTGAACCTCCTATGTACATATACAGATTCATATCCTCCTAGATACTTTTCTCTTCAGTTTAGAATCTTATGATTTGAGTCCATACCAGCTTTTGACCACTCGCCAATCGTCTTTTGTCCCTCGAGTTTCCACAGGTATGACCTTGGTAGTGTAACAGTTCCGATATATAAAGCTTGGGCGTTTGTATGTCGAAAGGTAAGTTTATTTATTAACTGAAGAACAAATGTAATGCTATATCTAATGCTCTTTATATACATGATTCCAATATTCTAAACACTAGTAGCTGTCCTCCAGTCGTGCTCCCATTATTCAAGTGCGGGTTAGTTTCTAACGTCTCAAACATAGGCAGTTCCAGACTTTCAATACAAGCGTAACTTAGCGCTGACACTAAGGATATGTCTGTGCTGAATAGCACAGGCTACAGGGATCCTATCGGCTTACTAGCCGTCACAGGTAGAGCCCGATTGCGGTTTCCAGACTTTGGAATTATAATAACATTAGCCTTCTTGAAAACACTCGGTTATAGTCCTTGCTGATCACACCAGCGGAATAAAGCTGTTATCCGAGCCCCAATGAGTGGCCAGGCGCGTCTAAGTACCGTCGTGGTGATACTGTCCGGTCCAGGAGCAGATATTGAGACGACACAGCATGAGTTATAAACCTCTTCGTCCTTTATCGGAGGCCTGGAAATTGATCTTTTTGCCACTACAGGGGCTGTCTTGTTAATATCTACTTGATTTAGATGTCGGCTGAGAAGGGTCTCTTTAAATAGCCGTGCTTTATCTTCTGGATGGAATACTAGGCCAGTCTGGCTCTCTAAAGGAGGGGTGTAGTAGTGAGCCAATTTCTTGTGCCAGCGTACTACCTGGTAGGCCTCTTTGAGACTAGAGACTTGTTCTATCTTGTGGTGCCAATATGCCCACTTAGATTTTCTGACCACTTTACCGAAGGCTCGACGTTCGGAAACCGCCGCAAGACCTGTGCGGCGAGCTCGGCAGAAGCTTAAATGAGCTTCGGTGCACTCCTTAGTCCACCAGCCAGCTTTCGCTACCTGTTTACAGGATCTAGGGCAGAAAGCACGAAGGGCCCCTGCGATGGCACTCACAATTCCTGACGCCTCCTCTTCAATTGTTTGAGAGGGAGCAACGGCTAGATGGTTCCCAAGAAGGCCTTCGAATATATACCAGTTACAGGAGGCTAATTGAAGCTTACCTGGTGCAGGAATTTCGACCTCCCAATTATTTACTTGGCAGAGAAGAGTTTTGTGGTCCGAGCCGGCTTCCAGATCTTGTCGAATTTTGCAAAATGCGTTAACATCATTTCGGACGAAGCAGAGATCGATGGCTGCTCCGGCGTCATGAGTGGGAGCTCCCTCATGGTTGAGTAGTCGCAGTCCCCGGGAGGCTGTCCATGATAGCAGGGAGTCGCCATCCACACTATCGGTTCGAGATTTCGGGTCCCAGGATGAGTGGTGAATGTTGAAGTCCCCTGCGAGTATATCTGGTGACCCTGTACTGTTAATTAGATACATTAGACCTTCCCCGGAGTCAGTTGCTCCGATTGGGGCGTTGTAGACGTTCCAGCATACGAGCGCACGCTTATTCCTGCGCGGAATAACGACTTGTAATAGGTCACGCAAGTGCAAAGCTGGTTGGAAGGGGGATAAACCTCGCTCCTTGCAGACGTAAGTCATCACCCGTGGCCGAATATTCCAGTTGGAAAGTGGAGAGAAACATTGGAATCTTGGGTGAGTCTTTGTTAGTCTACAGGAAAGGTCAGTAAAAACCCAAGGTTCTTGGATTAGTACCACATTAGCCCCAAATTTTGAGGCTACTTCTAGGGCGGCGTTGTGCGCAGAGGCACGTCTACCAACGTTGATCTGGAAGAAGCAGAGGCCTGGGGTTTTCTGCTTTCTTCGGTTCCTGTTACGGTCCCTCAGAGTGACCCCTCAAGTGATATCAGGGGAGCAAACCTAGATACTGAGCCTATTGTTAGAATAGGAGCTGGAATCGTGGTGCACGAGGGTTGTGTGGAAGGCGACCCAGCGGGGGGTTCCGGAGCGGGCGGGGGAGGGTTAAGAGCCAGCCAGGACTTGTGTCCTTCCTGGCGCATTACCCGCATTCTCTCTTTGTCTTGGCGAACAAATACTCCGTTAGCTCGGAAGGGTCTCGCAGGGCATCCAGTGGAAGAGGCCACGTGCGGGCCAGCAAAATTAAGACACTTTATGGGTGTCGTACAAGGGCCTTTGTGTGAGTCTGACGCACAAAGTTCGCAACGAGCTCTCCGGGTGCAGGCATTGATGTTGTGATATCCATGGCAGCGTTGACAGACTTGGAGGCGTGGACGATTGTCAGCCGGACGAATTTTGGAGGACCGAGCAAATAGGCGGACGCTGGAGGGGAGTTTATCTGCGGCTGGCTTTGCCACTACTAGTCGTAGAGTACCTTTCCATTCTGGGGATGCCAGAGAGTTACGTGTCCAGCTGATGGAAAAAATCGATTTTGTGTCGATTTTTGCTGCTGCGAGCTCTTCTCGAATTTCAGCATCAGAAAGGGCTTCGAGAGATCCAGAAGCATTGTACCCATATTTGGGGACTGGGCTGAGGAGGAAATTCTCTCGTTTTTCCTGCCTTTCGATCGGCACAACTCCTATGGCAGGCTGTAGAGCAAGGGCTGCTTGCATGAGTTCTGGGGCTTGATCGGAAGAGGGGGCCACAAGGGCTAGCCCAGAAGGGACTGACCTGATGTCCTTGATTAGTTCCGGTTTTTCGAGAAAGCTTCTCAGCTTTGTACGGACCAGAAGAGAACCCTGGAATCTCAGAGGGTGGTCGGGCGCTAGACGTATCATAACTCTAGAGTCCGGCCTGTTTTTCTTCTTTGGACTTGTAACCCTGGGCGTAGCCTTTGGAAGGTGTGCAGGTACGGTCAAGTTTTTCTTTGCAGCATTTGCGTAAGTAGAACTTGCGGGCGGTTCTGGTTGTGGGGCTGGTTGTGCGCCAACTTTAACATTTGGAGCAGTTTGAGACTGCTCGAAGACGGGGAGGCCTGCAATGACTCGAGCTGCGCTTCGCGTCACGATAGCCTTGAGGTCCGCCGCGATTGTTGGCGGTAGACCACGTAGATGTTGGGCTCCAGCGTTTTGCCAGGCCAACAATGAAGCAGCTATGTTATTTGTCATAGCTGCCGAGGAGTGTTAGATAGTCCGCGCTGTTGTACGCGCGCTAGATCGCGGGAGAGTTGAGGTAGGTTGCTTCTCAGTTGCAACGTTGTCCTTGGTGGACGCGTGGATGGAGCTGGAGAGACTCTGGGTGGAATCTCTTCTCAGGGGTTTTTTTAAGAATGAAATAGGGCCGCTGTTACCGATACGGGAGCTGGCGTTGGAGAGAGGGGATGGTTTTCCGAGGAAGAGTTGGAAGGAAATTCGGTTTCCAATCCGAGGTCCATGAACTCGCCTTCTGAGTCCATGTAGATGGGTTCAGCTGGAGATTGTTACTTCTCAGCTGCGGCTGCTAGGATAACTTCCTCCTGAACAGTTGGAAGTGGAGAGCGAGGCCTCGCACGTTTGACTGCGCGCGAGACAACTCGAGCAGGGGACACGAGTGTCGTGGGGATTTTACGCCTCCCAGGGGTCATCTTAACGTCTCGGGACGATGAAAAGTCGAATAATAGAGTCACAAGATGTATCTTAGCTTGGGAAAACAAAGCGTGGATGTGTAGCTAGTGGTATAATGAGGATGTTTTGTCTTATAAATATATATGCGTCGTGAATCGAGCATCAGTAGCGTGATAGCACGTGACCATAAGATACTGCAAACCACTCCATCCCTTGACAGGTGAAGCCCAGGATATGTATCGACAGATATTGGCAGCATCTTGGATTTCTCATGAAGGAGATTTGATGGCGGATCAGTGCATTGAAGATATCTTTGATGGGGGCAATGGCTGGAAGCCCGAAAAAAATACCAAATCGAGAGCATGGCGTGAAGAATGCCGCACGAACAGTCAGAATTTGTCAAAGTTTCACCACACAAGGTCGCGATCAAGCACAAGTGCCAAGCTACAGGAGATGGCAGCTATGGGAGTAGATCCATTTTGTTCTATTCATGAATATGGAAGCCACGAATCATTAAGAGCTGGAGCTGTAGAGCATATGATAGAGAGGTCGGTAAGTATAAGTCATCGTCCCAAAGTAGTTCATGAGGTCGATGAATTTAGCTTGACTGATGATCTAATTGCTTGGAGAGTGAGGGACAGCGTATCTGGTGAGAAGACCTGATCGATACAAATATACAAACCGAAGTACACAATTTGTAATTAATAAACCGATTGATTGAGTGTATTGTGCGTTAACCCTGAGCACACAAAGCGACTAGGCTGGCTCCTCATCTAGTAACCTCGCTGATATAACTTTTACTTCTTCGACGGGTCGATCTTCAGGTCCAGTTCTTACCATGCCCAACCTTTTTACGATACTCATGCCTTTGGTCGCGCGGCCAAAAATAGTGTGTTTGCCATCTAGCCAAGGTGTGGGAGCTAGTGTTATGAAGAATTGACTACCATTCGTGTTAGGTCCGCTATTAGCCATAGATAATATTCCAGCGCCGGTGTGTTTTAGTAGATGCGAAATTTCGTCTTCAAACGGCGAGCCATATATTGAGTCTCCTCCGCGTCCTGTGCCAGTAGGATCTCCAGCTTGCAACATAAAATTGGGGATTACTCTATGTATAATTGTTTCATCATAATCTCCCCTACTAGCAAGAGTCTGGAAGTTGGTGCATGTCTAAGGAGTTTAGACCAAATTTATTAGAACATGAGGTTGGCATATGGAACACTGACCTTGGGGGCGTGTTTGTCGTATAGTTCGACGGTTATAGAACCCTAGAGGTAGGTTATCAGCCATTACCACTTACGAGTACCGCGTCATATCAACTATTGTCGTTTGAAGAACAACTTTTGTAGTCATCCCGAAAAACTACTGCAGATAAATGACATTGTCTTTTTGTGGCCGTATCAGCGACACGGGATTGGAACATCTGTAAAAAAATAAACATGTCCCACTTAATTGCTAGCGCGATATCCAGATGCGCTTCTATGGCTTTGACAACACTACGTGTCAGGTAAACAGTAGGGTAATTTGCATCTTGACACCATGAGATATCGGTTAGAGCTCAATTGTTTTTGAAGGGCTACAGCTTCATCGTCAGCAACTACTCTCATATATTTAATTTTCGATTCCGACATTGGGGAATTATCCATCTCTGTCAATTGACTCGTCATCTTCTCGCCTTCAACAGGGGCAGTTGCTCACATGTATGACATCCTCGATCATTTTCAGGTTGAACATCCAACTCTACAAATCATCATCGAATGGCTGCTCTCAGCCTTTAGAGAACGCGCGCTTCTCTTCTCATGGATCCACATGATTATTTCAGCTCTCTTCCCAATTTACATAGGCGCTCACGCATCCTTGAGCTGTCCCCCTTCAGCAAATAAACCAGAAAAAAGAGAAAATAAATACGGTCTACAGGATGACGATGATGATGAAATTGACACTGTTCTACCAGATATGCCTGGGCTTCAGCCATCAGACGCTATCGTATTTCCCATTATGGCTGGCCTTGTCTTGAGTGGTCTTTACCTTCTCATCAAGTGGCTTGACGATCCCAAGCTTCTCAACCGTGCACTCAATCTATACTTGTCATTTGTGGGTGTTATTGGAGTGAGCCGACTTGCAACTGATTCTCTAAACGTTGTTACAACGTTCATCTTTCCCAGTTTCTGGTCCACTAAGAAAGAAATCTTCCTTGTCGATGTCCCTTCGGAGTCAGAGATCACATCATCAAATCCAAGACAGGCCCAGTCAAATCTCAAGCTTATAAATCGCAATCGCAATCCCTTTCCCGGGCCATTTTCTTCAATAGGATTCTCTTCCAGTATGCTATCTAAGATATGGTTCTTTAGATCATTGTTGATGAAGCGCTGGATCCTACGTGGTTACATTCAGAATACTTATCACGCTTCTCACCGTGTCCGCCTTAGTGATCTTCTGGGATTTATATTTGGATTGTTAACAATAATTCTTTATAACTTAATAGACCACTCTTGGTGGCATACTAACCTAATTGCTTTCGGATTTTGTTACGGAACTCTGCAGCTAATGTCTCCAACAACTTTCTGGACTGGGAGCCTTGTCTTGTTTGGATTGTTTTTTTATGATATTATCATGGTATTCTACACGCCACTGATGGTAACGGTAGCATCGTCTCTCGATGTACCGATAAAACTAATCATACCAGGCCCAGGTCGAGGAAGTATGCTTGGCCTAGGCGATATTGTACTCCCGGGAATTGTGGTGGCTCTTGCACTGCGTTTTGATCTATACTTGCATTATGTTCGAATGCAGAAACAAGCCTCTCCTGATGCGAATGGGAGTATCAGAGTGCTCAAGCCGAACTACTTGGAGGCAACTGGAACTTGGGGCGAGCGTTTTTGGTCTTCAGGTCTCGACAGCAAATTAACAAATGAAACTACCTTTTATGCTGGTCAATTTCACAAAGTTTACTTCTGGATTAGTATGGCAGGCTACGTGTTAGGGTTAATAGTAACACTAACAGTTCTTAATATTACAAAACATGCTCAGCCCGCATTACTGTACCTTGTACCGGGGGTTCTTGGAATGCTATGGGGGGCGGCTTGGATTCGGGGGGATCTTCCAATAATGTGGGAGTACACTGAAGATGGAGTGTGGGGAACTGACACTCTTGTGGATAATAAAGAGAAAAGTCGAGTCCAAGGGGGACAGGACGAAAAGAGCATGTTCGTGTTTGGGACGAATTCTCATGAAAATGATGCAAAAGTGACAAATTTCACCGAACCGTGCAAAAAAGTAGGAGTGAAAGAAAAGTTGAATAAGCACGTGTTTTTGTTTTCACTCACCGCCTGTCGGACAAGTTTGAAGAAGTAGAACTATTTACAGTTGGAATATTCCTGCTTATAAAACTGCCCTTGGAATTCCTTGATGGCAAGATCGCTAAAGCGGATGAGGGAACAGGATATATCCATCGCCAATCACACGCTCAAGTTTGCCGTCCCCTATTTTGAACTATTACAGCCAAGAACAATAAATCTCACAGGATAAAACCTGTCTTGTGGCCAACCCACGATCGAAACACTGCCATTTCTAACTCGAAGAAAGTGTTGCAGAAGGAGTCACATCAAATCGAAAGATGGAACTAACTTCAGGCTGAAGCTAGGAAGTAAATTAATAAAGTTAAAATTTCTCTGCTCATTCTAAATAGATTTATCTACCCAAGAAATTATTTCTAAAATCACACTCATCAGTATTACATGAAGAGTTATTTGTCCTTGTGTAAGGCGTTAATTTTTATCTCACATAATAACCTGTAACAGTATACAATAGATTGCTAACTAGTAAGGTTATAGAACGTGAGGATAAATGCATTTCAAAACTTGCAGCTTCATCATGATCAACTTTTAATTAGTGCGAGGTCGAAATACATTTTCCTCTGCATAATTTACGTGGTAAAGGTCAAGTTAATCACTCTAATTAACAAACTGACAGCGCACTTTCTTGGCACTTGTACATAATAGGGACGTTCTTTGCAAATGACCGCGTGTCTAAGGTGCGTGTTTGATTCAGATTTCCATATATCTACCTTGAAAATGAGTCAGTTGCCTGAGTGAAATCAAGATGATACTTTAAAAAAGAGTCCAGTTTTGGACCAGCGCTTGTAACAGAGGGCCCTAAAATCAACAACAAAGCAGCCCCGATCTAAGATATCATCATAACTCATGTTTTGTTTGAAATGAGTTTGGGTCTCGAGAGTAAAGTTGCCAGTTATGGGCGGGTTATGGCCCACTTTTTGCATGCACAAAGTGCACTTTCCAGAGTGCACTTTCCAGAGTGGCCAGCAATAAATCTCCAACAGTTTTTTATGGGTGACAAGTATTATCGGGCATTCTTCTTGAAGATCTTGAGATTCTATGTCAAGAAAGATTATTACAAAAAAGGTCTCAAGAGAATATCAATTTAATTTTAGATCTTTTGTCACGTGAATTTTGTCGCACCTTCGTATCACTACTATTTTGGATACCAGAAATTCCTAAAATTAATCTCCAATCTCTACAAAAAAATTTGATAACTTTGGGGCGTTATGAGTGTTTGATGTGATAATTAAGAGAAATTTTTGCAAGAAGCGGCGATACTAACGCATTAATCAACATCCGAAAGCTGCTGCTGGGTATATCCGTTTCTTTTTTGCCTTTGAAATAACCTCAACTCGACCCGTGCTATCAGAGCTCTGTAAATCTGTTTCTTTTAACATTGAGCAGTTTTGAACTCTCGGTCCCGATTTGTCAAGTACATCGTCTGGGAGGTCATTCCATTCTCTCTCTGGACCCTTATCTTGGAAGCTATGGGCTGATATGGATGGATGTAGTATTTTACCGTTCATTTTTGGGTGTGGCGCTGCAAATGCAGATTCATGTGGTAAAGTGGACGCTCCAAGATAGTCAGTAGGGGTCAGTCGACGTCGAACAATCCACGCCGTGTCAGGCTTCAAGTGGCGGTAGTAGCCATGCAGAGCCTGCTCTTCACGATGGAAACCACGCGATGAATACCAGTTTAATGCTTCAGTGTTGTCGGTCCAGACATGGGCGAAAATACTGCCAATCCTTAAGCGAGGATTCGAGGTTGCAGCGTCAACTACTCTCCTTAGTGCTTCTGCGGCCAGTCCTTTGCCGCAATAGGGCGACAAAAGTGCCAATGATTGAATGTAGATATCATAGCATCTATCAGTTTCCAAGGGAGCGTCGGTGAGTCGGAATTCGTGTGATACAGGATCTTCAAGGCGGCATATTATTCCTCCAACCACCTTTGGCTCTGGATCTGACCAGAGAATTACATGAGAGAAAGTAGTGGAGGGATCACCTGATATCGCTTGGTGATAGAATGAATCTGGGTATGAGATTGGGAGGAGCAGGGCATTAATCCGCCGCAAAGGTTGAATTGTTGCCTGGGTTATTGGAGTGATATTTGCTTGCTTTGGGAGATTTTTGGAGTCACTTAATTGAGAGATTACTCTGTATTGAGGAGTGCTAGATGGTGCTGGTGAAGTCAACGGGGTTTCACACCGTGGTTTCTCCTGACCAGCTTTAAGAGCAACCTCCGAACAAGGTTGGCGAGGCTGAAAGAAGGCGCGGATAGAAGGTTGATGCTTTGCAGTGAGTGGATCAGTATTCATTCTGTGATTAATAAAAATTTGAGAGAGTTTCCAGAACTCCCTATTGGTTCTTCGTCTCTCACTCGATTGACTAAAATGAGGACAGCATGTTATTATCACGACGGCTTAGATTTCAGAGCTCATTACAGGACTAAGCAAGGGCTGGTCCGCTTACGTCATCCAATCCATTACCGCTCTTGAGGTCAGCTACATTTGGTCAAACTTACGGCAGAAATAACCTTTCCTTTCGCATGGGTTTCAGATAACGACCTGTAGGCCCTGATATCACTGACCATTCAATCCTCTGGGCCAGCATTGTTGAAAGATGCGATCCCATATTTGAGCAAGAACAAAGAAAAATGCTGCCTCTAAAATCAGAAAGAGTTTCGGCGTCGACTGCACCATTCAGTGCCACATATTCTTACGCCCCTTTGCTCGACCTCCGGTTCACACAACGAGAGCTGTATCTCTAAAACTATGACGAGTAACGAGCTTGCTGATGCTTTCGCATCCTCGGGTCTAGTGATTCCTGAGCCCGAAGGTCCTGAAGACGTACTGGATGAATTGGTATTTCCCGGACCTTAGTGGTCTAATTTAGAATCCAAGGAGCAATTGGCTAACCAACTTTCAGTCTTTTGCCATCACAAATGATGTGATTTACGGAATCCTTCACGACCTATTGTTAGAGACGCACCGTGAGGCAAAAACCGAAAGAGCCGCGTCCGCAGCTGTAATAGTCAAACAGAAAGCTTTGAAAGATAATCCACATCTAGCTGATGATACCTCACCTGGTCTTTTGCCAGTGAATACAGAAACCAAGGCTGCGGGAGCCCTATACAAAGATGGTAATGTCTACCTAGTGGAGAATCCTCTCAAAGCCACATCAGAAATAGTTTGCCCTAAGTGTGGCCTCCCACGTCTTCTCCACCCAACTACTGGCAAGGGGGCCAAGGCACCTAAGCCAGGAGTAGAGTATTGCAAGAAGAAACCATTTATAGATAAGGATTATTATGATATTCATGGACAAACCTTTGTTCCCAAAGGTCCCGGACGTGGTAGAAAGAAGGAGGATATGTTTGACCCCGTTATGCAACAACTTAAGGCCGGAATCCTAGGTGGGAGTCAAGATCCAGACGGCTCATCACCACCACCTACTCAGCTCAAAGAGCCTCATGCTAAGTGTATTAACTGCGGTGGCTTTCAGGCAGCAAGTCGAATGAACAAACATATGTCAAAGTGTATCGGTGGTCTCAGTCGTGAGTCGGCTCGAAATGCCAAGTCAAAGATGTTCAATGGCAACGAAATAGGCAGTCAAAATGGACATTCGCCTCCAGGAAGTCGGAACTCAACGCCAGTCCTCAGGGCTAGCTCCATGAAAAGCAGTCCGGGGAAAAGAAGCGTTGATAATGATGATGATGATGATTCTGACGAAGCTCCAAAGAAAAAAAGAAATAAGCTTCTCAAAAAAACCCAGCTAGCCAAATTTAAAGGATTAAATGTAAAGAAGATGGGAGGACAAATGCTAGCCAGTAACCTCAGTTTTGAGAGCAAAATTACCGACAATGAATATGATGATGGTGACGCAGATGATACCGGAGATAGCAGCTACATCTCTAAACCCTCTAAAAATAGGATTGTAAAAAGCACGACAAAGATGGGTGCAGAAAAGCCGAAATCAAAACCCGTCAAAAAATTAATGAGACCTAAGAAAAGTAAAATCTCTATTGATAAGTTGTAATGTATCTAACAGCTAACAACGCATAGCTTCAACATCCGGAAATTCAGCATCGTTTACCAAACGGGCTATGGCGGAATCAAAAAGCGTTAGTAGCAGGCAAATAAACGGAACACCCCCTAGTGAAGAAAGTTCACAAACGATGAGCTCCCCAAATGCTGAATAGGCATCAAAAATAACCTCGGAATAGTACAAGTCATAGCACTAACTTGCCTAGAAATGAAAAGACGAGAAGAATATTCGTTGAAAGGTACTCAACTATGTGATGTTCACGTCTACATACATGTATCTATTTAAAAACATAATATTAACAGTCTCGGCTATTTTTGAATCACCGAGCACAGTCATATCCCAATAATAAACTCTTGGGCAATTGTTTGAAATATCCAAAAGATTTCATCGTCCCCTCGGACCCCTGTGGATGATTACATTAATTTGTATACCTTTTGGGTCATTATTCATTAGCTCTCTAAACCATTTCGAATCAAACCGTGTACGGATATGAGCTAAGTTGGGTTTACCGGGGCAGGATTATTTGTTTATGGTAATAACAACGGCGTGGAATTGTCACGGAATAAGACGATGTCATTGATTTTTAATCGATGTCAAAGTTATGACTAGAGTGCGAGTAGCTATTTTAAATCTAACATATCGTTTGGAACAACGCTAGATGATACGCTTGCCAAGTTGATTACGTGACAGGACCTAGGAAATTTGGGGATCTCAACAAAATTTGATGTTGAGTGTTAACTATACTTTTATGAGAAAGTCATAAAGCATCGTCGAGGATTTTTCGTGTCGATTCGCCTGTTTGTCTAAAATTCACATTTTAAAGTATAAACCTTGTGCCTTTTGTATTTACATTAATTTAATTCCATCAAGCACCCTACGGGTCCATGTGGGTGACTATCATCATTATTTACAAAGGAAGTAACTAATTTGGTGAAACTGCCTGATCCTGCTTGTTTATGTTACTATCAATTAGTCTAGTTTACCTCCAGGAAGTGCAGTTTACACTGTTCAGCTAGTTCACATTCCGTCCTCACCCCCTTCCAGATTATTTTATTATATCCGACATGGCTACCTCGACCTCCGCTGCAAGTCAAAACTGTATTATCAACCCTTTGCTTTGCATTGACTGTATGATTCTAGCCATACCATCTGGCCTGTTCATCGTTGCTTCAAACGACCTGTCTTGAGCTTATCGGAGAAGGTCGCCTCGTCCACTTGCCTACTGCGGACACACCAACACGACGTGCTTGACGTTTTGCGACGGATATGCGCATTGACAGCCTTACTCTTCTTCCGTGCAGGTAGGGATTTGGCCGAGTACCTGCTCGCTCCTTGGCTGCATGGCGACACTACTTTGGGCTCTGGTTAAGTGACGGTGGATGTTTGAGGGTGTATCGTTGAAATTCATTTGTAAAATATTTGCCGCTTTCCATTGTTCAGGCTTGTCCATGAATCATCCACTCCTGAGCGGCTGCTATCTTTCCAGCTTCATTCTGGCCCCCCCCCCCCCCTGTCCTTTTCCAGTACACAGACTCCTCTCCCCTCGACGATATCTCTGCTCCAGTCCCAGGCGTGCCATGGGCTACATCAAGATGGCCGCTTGCCAGAGGTATACTGGTAAGGCCTAGAGAATGAGACATGAGATGAAATGTGGAAGATTGAACTGGCGACTGCTGGGTGGTGAAGGCGCGAGAGACGGGGAGGCGACGAAGTGCGAGGACGAGAGGGAAGCGATGAAGTGCGAGGACGAGAGGGAAGCGACATGGCGAGGAGAATGCTATAGAATAGTATAAGACTGTGAAGCCGGAGAACTACTTTGTTGCAGCTCCAGCCGTCTACCACCATCCAACTGAGACTGCAGTGGTTTCTCATCACAGCTCGGCGCGTGGCCTCGTCTCACTGATTCGCGTCGGCGCATTGTCTGGTCCCACCGTAGACGTGCTGAGGGTGAGGCGAAACCTATTCCATCGGATTTATCCGCAGGCCCTCCGCTTAGACTCTGCTTCAAGGAGGTCTCCCCGTGACAAACGGCTCAGTAGGCTCTGGGATAGGCGGGAAGAGTGGCATCCGAATGGCAGGCGAAGGCAGCCGCAAGCATCTCTACAATCGAAGACTTCTTGCCGAATGTTTGTCCTCTTCTCCTCCCGCGAGTCCTCTGCCTCAATCTCACTGCTGATAATGGCCTTACTCCAATTGCAACCGGGCATTTGCTCCATCAAAAACCGGCCTTTGCTCACTACAAAATTACGACGCTACGTATAGCCGCGAGGAGGAAATTGAGTCATGACCCTCAAAGCGCGGGCCTTAGTCTATGGGGGGACTGATGCTCTAATACGGTTATATATCTTGAGGAAGGATAGGCGGCTGAGAGGGGAACAGGTCTCTGAAGACCCTGCTGGGACCGATATTTTCGAGGGCTTTCAACTTTGGAACGATTGTGGGCGCCAAGACCAATGTTTCGGCTAGTTAGCCGGGAGGGCTTCTTTTGTCGATGAGTCAACGGCACAAAAGAAGTTGGGCTAAGCTACCACATACCAATCACGCTCTGTCTAGGCTTTTCTGGCATTCCAGCGCGATCCTCGGGAAGGAGGCTGGAAAGGCAGAGGGTGAATTTCCCGAGGTACCCACAGGCCCGCAGCGCCCATCTGGCCGGCCTCTTCAGACGCTTCAGAAGGGCCACTATGTCTTTGGAGTTAGTCCTTGTGTCGGTATTAGAAAATCTCCGCACCCAGTGGCTTTTGCGATTTTTCCCGGCTGCCATACACCCGCAAATGGCCATCTTTTCGTTGGCTGGAGAGGGGATATGAAGGGCAAAGGGCTCCTCTAAGTGTATGATCGCGTGGGGACTTGTGAGGGGCGATACTGTTTGAGGGGATATGCTACTGGCATAGGTATCCTTGGCTTGTAGGCAGAGAGAACCTGCGTGTATGTAGTCCCAGACTGAGAAAGGACAAAAAATCATTAAAAACAAAAGCCTCGTCCGCAAATACCCTGCAGGGGACGTCTCCCGACCCTGGGTTATCTGGACATGCCTCCATTCGCTGTCCTCGGCGTGAAATGCGATGGTCGGAATCGTCGAGCGGTACTTGTGTCCCAAGCTTTCCGTAGCAGCAATAACGAGTGGTAGCTAAGATGTAGCTCGATTCTTGTCTCGTCCAGGGTAAACACGAATATATAGTAGTCATGCCTCTCTCCCAAGGCCATTCCCAACCAGCCGGCTCATCACTCACCGATATAGACAGTCATCATTTCGAAGATATACAAAGGTCATGAAGTCGTTGGGTCATTTGACAGTGATCTTGGCTGTCCCCTCCCGAGTGGAGTCGTAGAGGATCCAGCGGATAGGTGTGCCGTCTTTGCTTCCACGACGCAAAGCTGTCGTTGGCCGTCTTGGGCGTGGGCGATGCGAAAAAGAAGAGGCGACTCGTACGTGGGTATGCTCTGCAGCGACACCAACAATGGCACGTTGATACTGCGCGTGCCTGTCTCGGTGGCTAGAGAGCTTCGGCGTCGTTGAGTTTGGCGGCAAGGTTCGCAGACGTCGACGATTGTATCCTTGGCCACGCCCGGCAGCGCTCAGATGAACCAGGCACCGAGCAATAGTCGCTGCGTCGCCCGGCCATCTTGAAACGGGCTCGCGCCACCATCAGGCAAAGTTGAGATGCAGACACCTCGTGTCCCTCCCACTCCTGGTCTGAGGCCGGGCACGTGATACTCCCGCTGTCGCCGCACAAACAGCGCGAGACGGGACGTGGAGGTTCAGACGGTGAGGTATTGACATTCCCATGTCGTCGCATTCTCTTTCTACGCTCGGCATTGGTCCTACCTACTTGCCATCAGATGCAGGCTACCCAGCCGATCAACATTGAGGCGCGTCTTGAGAGGCGGCTTGGAGAGGATGAGACCTCGCATCGCTCCACACACAGCTGCAGTCTGGGCCATGCGATGGAATGCGACGAATTGTATGGCATCTCTTGTCTCCCTCCCCGTCTAGCCACGCCTCACTCGCGTGGAACGGGCGAAACCACCGGCCGCATACAATCGCAGAGGTAATGCTATGCCAAATCCAACCTTTCGATTCCGCCCCTTTGCTATTTCTCCCCAACTCTCTCTCTCTCTCTCTCTCTCTCTCTCTCTCTCTCTCTCTCTCTCTCTCTCTCCTCCCCTGGCAGAGGCGAACCTTTACCTTCCAGCGCTGCCGGTGCAGTGGCCCAGGACGCTCGGCATATCGGGATAGGCAGGAAGAGTGGCATGCGAATGGAAGTGGAAAGTGTTGTGCTGGTGATGGCTAGGATCCCGATGCACACGGGTAGTGGTGTTTGAGGGTGAAGGAAGAACTTTCCACGTGGCTCCATGGTGAGTCGAAGAGCAATGGAGCACTGCATGGAAAGTGTTTTTAGATAATCCTACCCGACGGAGGAGACTACAATGTTCCGTCCTTCTGTCTTGGGGAAATACGGCGAGAGTCTAGCCACCTCGGATGTATATATAAGCAGCTCTTTCTACCTCCTGAATTCATGTAGTTCTGAGTACCAAATATACCAGCAGCTCACATTGATTCATCGATACCATCTGCAAACCTTTGGCCAATTAACCTCCGTAAGCTCTTACCATCACAGCAGCACGAAGCCACTAGCATGCGCAGCGTCGATGACCTCTCTTTTTTTTTTTTTTTTTTTAGAAAAAAAATCATTTAATGTGTATTCAGCTATAAAGCTATGACACATGACCGGTACTATGTATACATATAAGATGACTCTTTTGACGTTAGAGACACTCATACTCTGGATTTCATCTGCAAATACCACTATGAGGTATGTTTGCTTACACAAACAGTCGACCCTCCTCCCAAAGTACCCACCACAGGGATATTCAAAACCTTTGATTATCCAAGCATACTAGCGCCGTGAGAAATGTGGTTCAGTTTTGCCGGATTGGAACCAGCGGTCTCCTGTCTCGGGTGGGATATGTGTCCTAGCTATCCAGATCTTACTTGAGAAACCAGCCGAGATGATGTACCACCGCACCATCCAACCACGGCGGTGTTTATAGTGTCGCCCGCACTCTCGATGACCGCTCATCAATATCGATCCAATCGTAAACCAGCTGTCCGCCACTCTGCTTTCCAATTTAAATGTATGTAACAACAGCCGGGGAATGCAAAGCTGGGGAGCATTGTCAGTAAATATTCAGACAGGCGACCCGACTACTGGATTCACGGGCGAGTCGGCTGGCGGGGAGTTTCGTTGTGGGTGGGATAAGGGGGATATTGTGGTTGCAGAGAGTAGTCACAAATCATCAAGAACCAGTGACCCCGTACAAGCGCCTCGGGTCTTACCACCAAGGACAGACGGCGGAGGGCGTGGGATAAGATAGGGAAGAGATCTCTCAAAAGAATGTTAGGACTCACGCTCTCGAGATGTTTTCCATTCAGGAAAGCTTGTGGCGGCCAAGACCAGGATTTCGGATATCACTACCGATACCCTTAAAGACAGCCAACGATGGACAGTGTCGTCGTCTCCCCGAGTTAGAGGCTGAGTAGGCAAAGCTTTCTCCTGCTTTCCCTGCGGTGGATACTGGCGGTTGCGGGAGGGCGAGAGTGGTCCACATTTGAAACTGAGTTCTGTTGCCTGTAGTGGCCGGGGAAGGACGAGTCTTCTCTGCACAACTGCCCATGTGCGTGAGCGTCAATTGCGCCATAGGCTCTCTAGCACAGTGGACTCCTATCCTCTTTCGTTAGTTGAGAGACCATTGACATTGTGCCCGTCAAAAGTAGCCATTCAGTCCCGTGTTTACGCGTGCAACTCCGCGACCCTTTCCACGGAACCTTCTACCCGCGAAAAAAAAAGAAAAAAAGAACAATTCCCCCCCTAGTTCCTGCCAGAGACCATGGCCGGGTGATTACTGTCGAGCAGTCTAGCATAGCTCCACCTCTTGTTCCAAACATGGGCTACGTTGGAATGTGGTGATCAGGCTGCCGCACTTACTACCAGTATATCTCTGCTCAGGCCCACAGGAAGCTACAGAGTAGTTGGGAATGGAAACATGAGGGGAACATTCGAGATAGACGGTGGTGTTTTGGGAGCCCAGCTCGTGACAATGGGTCCTATCTTGCACCAAGGTGGGGGCCCGGTCGAACCTCCAGCTCTCACTGTAGAGCCGAGATGGAGCCTCTCCTATCCAAATGTACGCTTCTCACAACTCCTACGACGATGATGACGCGAGGATTGGGCAAGGATATCGCCCTACCAACCGCTCCAACGGCAGATAGAGAGACTGTTACGCTCAGCTATATAGTATGGTAGATCTAGTAGCCGGTGCATATATAGTTATTATGGCGCACAAAGGATATCCAGTCTCTACATAACGGAACTACAAGTAGTAGTGTGGGCAGTACGAGAGATGAGTTGATATAGGATAAATGGCTTAGTTGGGAGCACGCTTAGGTGCGCTACATACTGGCTACGTGATTGGTTTACAAGCGAACAAGCTAGGGATAAGCGACGAGGCTCCCCTATCTGTATCATAACAATTATCATCACACTTCACTTCTGCATACAAACAAAGATATCTCTCCACAAACTACCTTAGCCGTTCCAGCGCCAGCCTACCGTCCCAAATCACCTACCAATCATAACACTGCTGCCCACCGGCGGGCACGCAATAGACCCTTCCGACCTCTGCAAGTGCCGACGCCGACTCGTCGGCAATATTGTCTCTGCGACTTCTTGTGAGCGATGCGAGTAGTCAGGAGAGCATCCACATCCCACGATTTACTCCATGAGCCCATGTCCCCACGCCTTTTCCATGCCAGCCTGAGCGGTATCGCGGTCGTCAGCCTCGAAATACTCTCTTGGGAATTCATAGGCCTGCTGCGCCCAGTGGCTCTCGTGTCTTTCCCCTGCAGCCAGACACCCGCAGATTGCCGTCGTTTCGCTAGCTGGAGAGGGAGATAATGACGGGACGACGGCCCCTCTTGGTGTGTACTCAATCGTAGCCCCGAGGGGCATGACCGTCGAAAGGACGTAAGAGAGGCGTAGCTGGGTGCAAACGACCCGAGACATCGATATTCCCGGCCTGTAGGCAGAAAGAACCTACATTTCCTTCATGGTCATGGATTTCTTACATTCACAGTGTACTGGGCTCTCCAGCTATGACATATTTGTAATCTACTGCGCTAATCCCCTGGTCCAACCCGACTATTTCCCTTCCAGTCGCATGGAAATAAGTCCCTCTATGGGTGTCGTTATAATTAATCAATTTATTGTTCTGGATACCCATGTAGTCGATAGTGTTCGGAGTACCGGCGCAGGTAAACAGCATGGATTGATCACCAAGACTCAAATGTGTACTACCTGCTTCGTTGGATAGAATGGAGAATCAAGTCATTCTACATGCATTTTTACCATCACCCAGGTGAAGTCACAATGGGCTGCCACGCACTTGCGTGTAGGCAGACATCACAGTTATGCTTCCTTACCTGTCGGGAGTCAGGCACTTTTATCTAATCTGGAACTAGGTCACAGCACGTGACTCTCGAAGAGTTGATGGAAACACCAGGACCTAGCTAGCTGCGTAACAATAACTCCTCCACTCAACGACTGCTTCCCGAGACCGCAAGGGGATGGGCCGCTGTACTGTGTTTTTTTGCACCAGATCTTCATTGCGTATGCAGCTATCTAGCCATGACACAAGATGAGAGAAGATGCCTCAATTTACACAAAGAGCACTCATGCCTCGGACTTCAATGGGCCGCTGTGCCAGGAGAGGGCACAAAATACCGGCTGGTGCACGAACGCTGTTCATCTACTCTACAATCTCTTGGCCTGGCGAGTCTAGGGAATAAAACTATCCAGATAATATCATCCATCGTTGCATGCGCATCTCGCATCACCTCATAGATCACCATTGTCTGTAGGAGTTCGCATTTGATGCCTGCCGACACCATTGCCACAGCGGTACGCACCCAGTGTCCATCGCGCCATTTCCGCCACTCACCATTGCTCAGGAGCCCGAGCCACTCCACCGACGCACGGCAGAGTCACATGATTGCTATACTCCTCTCAGCTCATAGCCGCAACAGCCTGGACTGCTCACTCCCGGCCTTTTCTCTGGTTGGGTCGGATGCCAATTGTTAATCCGTGTTCATTGTGGCTCGATAGAGTATAGAGAAGACCAATGTAAAGATTATCGATAAAGCTTCGAGCCTGTTCCTAACAACACGCTGTTCAACTTTCTCCCAAATAAGCTTGCAATATATTTGCTAACCAGTTTCGGCCTACAAGCGGGCTCGTGGTTTAGTGGTATAATACTCCCTTAGCAACTCGGTCTGGGAGTGGTCCGGGGTTCGATTCCCCGCGAGTCCAAGCCTTTTGACCAACATTTTGCTGAAATTACTTCTCAGTGATATTACTAGCCCCCGGTATCCCAACATCGCACATGCATCATCTCCTGCTAATGTGCAGCTGAAACGGCGTCAAAGCTTGACCTCACGCTTGAATACAGGGGACGCCGAAACTACCTTCGACGAACGTCTGTCCAGAAGAACAGACGACTACTCCTAGCGATGGGGAGTGAAATCCTCAAAAAAGGAGTACAGGTTGATTTCATTCAGCCCCTTCACCTACCCCATGGGCCCATGCAGGAAGACGTAGCGACAATATTTACACAGGGGGGGGGGGGGAACCAAA
Organism: Blumeria hordei DH14; assembly: GCA_900239735.1. Taxonomy (NCBI): domain Eukaryota; kingdom Fungi; phylum Ascomycota; class Leotiomycetes; order Helotiales; family Erysiphaceae; genus Blumeria; species Blumeria hordei. The sequence continues at coordinate 298,230 of OENG01000008.1, read as the reverse complement.
TTCGGTAAAAAGGCGCCGACAACTGTCAGTCTCGAGTCCATTTGTCTTCTGAGGTTTCCTACAGGAAGTGCATTCACACTGTTTAGACCGTGTGGAATCCGTCGTATCCTCGTCTACATCGTCTCATCTTCGCGTCGAATGCCATTTCTCCCTCTCCTGCACGGCGGAACTGGTCAAGGCAGCCCTTTGCCAGGATGCATTTAGTGATTCTCTCCGTGTCATCAGCGCTGCTCATCACTGCCGCAGATGACCTAACTTTGGCCCTTTGGTAGCACCTCTGCTCGTCCCATTGCCCACTGCGGATACGCCAAGGCCATGTGTTTGACATTTTGGTTTCATCACTCCGGGGACTTTCCTTCCGTACAGATAAGGGTTGAGAGCAATGTGCTCACTCCTCATCTGAATTGCAATGCTGCTTTGGGCCCTACCAAGGTTCCGGTGGATATCTGACGGTGTGTGTCTACATGTAATCCTTTTTCTGCCTGTTGTCTCATCTGAGATAAGGAGTAGAGTGTCTTATGGATGGTAATTGTACAATTGTCAAAATGACTGGGGTTGGATCCCTGCACATCTTGATTTGATTGGTCTTCACACAGGCCCATGTCTAGTACGTCGACCAGTCAAGCGAGTAAGGGGTCCTATCCAATGATATTCCGTGAAAGTCTGAATTATGGGAATGGTTTCCAACTATAAAGAAATTGTAAAATGGTCTTCGTTTAAAAATGAAAATTAAAAAAAATTAATTGATATCATCTTAGAATACACGTCTATTTCGAGAATAATTGCTCTGTATTGCAAAATTATACATCGAAGCTCCCAACTAAAATGAAAGCGAACTACATGCTTTGTATTAGTCTGCTCCATCCTAATACTTTGTGTACCCTCCATTTGCCTTTATCACCGCTACACATCTGTCGTGCATGCTACCAACTAGTGACAATAGCTCCTCGGAAGGTATAGGGTCCCATGCATCCAGTAGCAATGTCTTCAACGTGGCAGAGCGCACAAGCCTGAGCCCATTTATCTCAGAACTATCTACCTGAATGTAATTTTTTTAAGATGTTCCACAATGACTCGATCGGGTTCAGGTCCGAAGAGTAAGGTGGCCATCTACTAGGCGTTATTCCAGCCTCGCGCAGCACCTCAATCGTTGAGTATGCTTTGTGACGTGGTGCATTGTCGTGCATGTATAGAATTTCTGGATTTTCCCGGACGAAAGCCTCAAGCTCATCAACTTGTTCCGCGCTTAGTTTAGGTGAGCATCCTTTGCGAGGTGCAGGATTCTCAGTCTCCCGAGCACACGCATATTGCACTTGCCTTCTTGTGAAGCCAAGTTCGTCGGATATATGTTGTAATGTCAAGCCAAGTCTTTTTAATGCTCTTATTTCAATACATTGATCGCGAGTTGGTTGCCTGCAAACTCTGGTTTCTGAAGCAGACTTTTCGAGAGACATTGTTTGCCAGAATAGAGGGTGAATTGATAGTGATGTTAAGTTTCAAGGGCTGTGTTGGTTGGTAGTCAAAAATGTCATTGAAAATGTGTTTCTCTAAGCGATTGTTAGAATAAGACGATTGGACTATACTTCATGGCGAGCGGGGTAATGAGGAGAGACATACTAACCCATTACGAGCTAACCAAGCGGCGCCTACAGGGCTAATCCCTTAAACAGCCCAGTTTCAAGATTAACCTTTCGGATCCTAGAGATACTGTAGATATGTTGAAAGTTAAAAGTTCTGGGCCATGCACGCTCTGAAGGCGGGTCAGAGAGCAGTGTGACTGGGAGGAGGTCTGCTGTGGGGATAATTGTCCGTCGGCACAACGGTGAGGTTTTCATTAGGCCTTGACCCTCCGAGTCAATTAGCATATGATTGTATCATCCAAAGGGCACGACTGAACACCTGTCCGTAATGTCGTCTACGAACCTGCGAGTGAAAAATCCTCCCCGAGCCAAGTTCAGTCGAATTCCGCAATACCGAACGAGTTGGCCCACGAGGCGATACTTGTTATAATCTGCCAAGAGACCCCAGATCGGTGCAGATTTATGCATGCCAGTACCTCATGCAAGTCCTAGGACATGGACTTGGGGGCAACGCATAACTGGGTATAATGGATTTGTACTGGAACGATATGGATATCCAGCACATGTAAATTATGAGATGTATCTCCTGACGTCAGCAGCAAGAATAAGTCATCCAAAAACGAGCGTTCTCCACTCACCACAAGTCTCTTCGATACCTACGTTGGTGTCCTACAAACATATATAGCATCCTCCCAAGGTTGAAATTCAACCCGTATGTGCTCATAATCTTTACAATAATTCAAAATACTCCTCCACATCAATTATTCACTGCCAAAAAGATTGACTCTTACCCAACCCTCATCAAGTCTACAAGTACGGCCTTGTGCATCCTCACTCCAATAATCACACCTCTAGTTGACTTTCTCTGGCCTCAATTGCTCGCCAAATACACGCCGATATTCACACCCTACGAAAGAAGCAAATCTGGGAGACAGTTCTTTTGAATTGGCATGGGAGGGATCAGACTAAGTTCGCGAGATGGTGTAGAGAATGGATAGAGTCACGATGGGCGTGAGATTATGAATTTTGGCAAGGAGTTTTACGAATTGAGCTTTGTGCGTGCCGAGGCTTCGGTTGCGAGAGTGCAGGCGACACTACAAACACCGCCATGGTTGGATGGTGCGGCGGTAAATCATCTTGGCCAGTTTCTCAAGTAAGGTCTGGATAGCTAAGACACATATCCCACCCGAGACAGGAGATTGCTGGTTCGAATCTGGCAAGACACAACCATATTTCTCACAGCGCTAGTATGCTTGGATAATCAAAGGTTTTGAATATCCCTGTGGTGGGTACTTAGGGAGGAGGGTCGACTGTTTGTGTAAGCAAACGTACCTCAAAGTGGTATTTGCAGATGAAATCCAGAGTATGAGTGTCTCTAACGTCAAAAGAGCCATCCAACATGTTTACATAGTACCGGTCATGCGCATAGCTTTACAGCTGCATACTCATGAAATGATTTAAAAAAATTGTAATATTCATATTGGAAATTAATCCATAAATTAAGAAACTGGTCAAATGGATCCCTTAGGAGTCTCTCATAGTCTAGGACTCAATAGAGACTTGAATTTAATCAATAAACGACGGGGTCTAGATACTCGAGGCAAAAAGCTTTATTCGGCGCGTCGTGGCGTCGCACCCTTTTCGCCTGAAGCGGTGGAGGAATTTGGGTGCATGGCGCGTAAATGGTTGTGGCAAAGCTTCACGTCTTGCACACGCAGAGATGTTGTAATGTGAAGCGGATACTGCAGGTGAGAGGTGTGATTAGTGGAATGAAGGTGTTAGTGAGGAGTAATGCCTTATAGACGCCATACGATCATTGTCTGAGCCTTTCCACTTTGATGGTTCAAACTACATGGAGCCATTTATGCACGTTTCGGAAGTAATTTGTCAACGTTATGCCTCATTGTGCAGATGTCTGAGGCTGCCTATTGGCCCATCATATTTCACTCGGGCCTAACCTTTTCTTCAATTACTCAGCGACGTGCCGGCGCCCCCACAAGAGCCCAGTATTTTGCGTGAAGCCTAGCACATACATGTTCCCGAGACCTGGAAACCCTGCAGAAAAAAACATCAAAGAACCGGCGGAGAGGCACGTGATGCGCCAAGAGTGGGTTATCATTTGGAAAGGCAGTTTGTCGGGCATCGCAACGTGCATGACGTCATGAGGTGTATGCTATTGCCACATGCATCCGGCATGGGGACTACAGTGTCATGAACGTCAACATACTTGTCCACGAATCACAGTTACGGTTGAATTGCACAATTAGAGCCGTAGCTATCTCGATGTTTCATGTGATGAATTAAGTAATAAATTGTATTCGCTTCTAGATCGTCGGCGTGCTGACACTGCATTGCTAAGAAAAGGATAGAATTTCACCAGGAAAATACTCGACATCAGCCCAGACCAACGACTTCCAGGATGAAGTTCCTCAAATAGCAGTTAGAGGTTCTCTGTACGAGAGAATTCCTACAATAACAACATTTCATCGTCTCATGATTGCCATGATTGCCTTCAGACGAAGATCAAACACCTGTAAGCGATGTTCTCTGTCAGCCTGGGCGTACAGTGTTCATGCAGAGCCGGGCCCAGTCAAGATTCGAAATACAAGCAATATCAGCCTATCATGGAGCGACTTTACCGATTTTTAAGCATATTTACATGAAATCGGTGTCAGGATTCCATCATCCCTCCGCCCTCAAATATATTTTGAGGTTCTGGCCTTTTCAGGACCTTGTCCCGCCAGCGTCTCACTGAAGCAAATATGATAAAATGATGTTTGCATACAGACAATAATCAGGGAGAATGTATTCAGATGCACTAGAATATGCTGAAATTTACTCGCCAGAATGTCCTTGGTCATCGTGCGGAGTGTTGTTTTCCTGTGTCTACGCACTCAATTAGTCACTGATTAATGTGATGAGAAAAGTGGAGTTTTATTGGCCTGACCATCAGTAGCGGACGTTGGCTGCCCGAAGCAATTCAAACGTTCCCAAATGACCAGGCGAGTTGTCGCGGGAACGAAGAAGTTACCATACATCGATAATGTCTGTAGCGGCGGAAATTGTCTCGGCCCGCGCATTCGTGCATGGCTATCCGACGAACGTTATTCAACGGTCTGGAATAAGTACTTGGAGCATCCGTCTTCAACACACCCCCTGTGGATGCGGCTTACGAGCCTAAATCTTCTTGCAGTTTTTCGCACACTTCGTCTCTAGCATTGGGATACAAGAATTTTAACTACACTGCAAACGCATGATTTCCATCAGATCAGTCACCCCAATAGCTTCTACTGTGATCAAGTTGGTAGGCTGGGACTGGCCCACAAGTCAGCAATTGACGGCTTTGCCAGAGGCTGGAAGAGAAAATATTTGGTCGCCCAGATTTTCACGACCACAATTGGGCGGAAAGGTATCGAGGAGCCACACTAAATTCCACTGTGCAATTACCGAACACGCCCATGTTGATTCCCTTGGCCTGGGGCGCTCTCTTTGCAGCTACAGGGCGGACATATTTCACGCAAAATTGATCGACTCTGATCGCCTATTTGTGACATATGATAGGACGCCTCTCGTGTATCTATTATTACCAAACTCTCGCCTTCAGGGATTTTGGTAGGCACTTGTAACAGCGATCTCTACATCAGCGTCCCCGGTCAGGGCTATTTTAGAATGGAGAATTCAACGTTGGAGTAGATGGCAGGGAAGCACTTCGGAACATTGCTTCCTTTTAGTCTGTACTCGAATGAAGACCTGTAGGGGTATTACTACTGGAAAGATGTAAAGGAGGGAGTACATTACCCGAGGCATAGATACTTCCGGACTGTAGGCAAAAAGGACTTGTATGCCCTTCATAGTCATAGATTTGATAGGACAATAAAAATATACACATTGGAACATCGCTTACCTGAGGCGAATCTCATCAGTCTAAAGTCGTGGCCATGACTGAAAAGTTTAAACACTGGTAGAATGATACTAAGAAATGGTCGACAAGTTCAGAATGAATAAAATTTACCCTGACATCTTTAGCTGGTAGTCTAATCACATTAGAAATGTAAACAAGCCGCTTAAAAATGTGGCATAGATTGGAGAATAGTGGACTGTAGATGAAGCGACTAGGTGAACAGTTCAAATTTCAGTATCACATGTGAGTTTAGTCAACTAGTGCAGCTTCAATTCATCTCTTACCACAGTAGTCAAGATGCAGGACCGGGAAATTTAAAAAGTTAATTTCGCAATGGCACTAAGGTGCCGCTGCAGACGTAATCATTAGAGGACGAATTGTGGCAGCATCGTAGATTGAGTATTATTGGCATGGAAATTTCCCAATCATAATTTGGTGCAGCTGTGGGATGTTTGTCAATTTACCTTCATCCAGAAGAGGTTGCGCGAAGAGCAGATTATGCAGTCGGCCATGTGGACGAGGCGAGAAGAGGAATAAGGACTTGTGCAATGGTCTGGCCAATCAATGCCATCTGTCAGTGACTGGAGTGAAGGCTTGGCCTCGGTATTCGTCTTGATTTCCAGCCCGACCTGAGCGGTAGCCCCACAAAAACGTCACCCTCTCGCCTTCATCCCAGCCGTTAGTCTGCACTGATACCATATGGGCCTCTCTCAACCCAAGCCTCCACCGGCCGCCCCTCCCTGGATAAACTATAGGGCCGGCTCCAGCATACCTCCGGAAAAACATCATGGAAGCGAGGATTGAAAGGGTTGGCGCGAGCTGTAGATTAGAGGATACAGTTTCAAGCTAGACGTGGAATGTTGAAAAAAAAGTGCAAATAAGCAACCGCCGCCGAGGCCCAGTTCCTCCTCTCCAACGATCGTCTCCTTACGTCACCGGTTGGCGAACGATACGTTCCCATCGATGAGCGATAAGAACCTCGCTCTTGACATCCACATCGCCGTAAGCCATCGTACCAGGGGCTGATCTTGAAATCAATGCCTCATTCGGTACTTGTGAATGATGGAGCCGGGAAATCCACTTGGCTTGGCCCTGCATTGGTGGGCGAGAGGAGGTCTCGGGTACCTCTTCGGCCCCCAATTCTAGAAGGTTGGCGAGCTGGTTCCAATGCCTTCCCACCCAATGACTCTGGAGGTGCTCTCGAATTGCCACCTGGCCGGCCTCACTGGCAAGCAGGGGAGTCCAATCGGAAGGCCAACACTCAGCTTTCCCGTGACCTCCATGGCCTGGTCATGCTCGGATGCGCGCCTCGCGTACCGCATGTGCCGCTCATTAGCCGCACGCGACGTGCGCACAACTGATTTATCTCGCCTCGCTTGCACGACGGTCAGCGCTGTGCATCCAAACGCCGAGCCGCGCCTGTGCCCGGCATTCATCTGCGCGACAAGGCCGTCGTGAGGCTTCGAGAGATCCGTCTGAACATCATGGCATGCATCATTGCCAGAATCTATTACTCTGAAGTTTGGAGGATATTTACCGGATAAGGCCGTCGTGCATTGTCCCCCGGCTCGTGGCAATATTGCAGCTACCCCTGACGCCGATCCCCGAGTGTTTGCATCGTCGCCATCCCCTGATCCCTCGAAGATGAGAATGCTAAGCTACCCTAGGCTAAAAGGCGACGAGGCCGGATTGGGAGGCTAGGCAGGGCAGCGGATCACCTCTTTGTCGGTCTTTTAATTTGGTCACATCTAATAATATTCTCGGCCGTTTCCTGACCAGCGTCGCCCTCATTTCCTCACGACCATCGCCGCATTACACGGCGATTCTCGCGCGACCATCTGCTCGTACCATTCGACAGGGTAGGAGCGCTTGCGTGCACAAATTTCCATGGTGGAGGGTAATCTACCCGACGGCCCTTAAAACAAATAGCAGGTCTGGAGATATCCGTGGCCGCAGCGGATCGTCTCCTTCTCAGGGCTTGGTCATATTGGCACCTGCAGCGTTCAGCCCCGCGCTGGACCTGTCCATATGTCGGCAATTCCTCGCGCGACAAACCGCCATTCTACACTTGTTAAGAGCGAGAGATGAGGGACATAGCTGTGAGACATTTCAGGACAGATCCTACCCTGGACCTGAAATGGTCAAAGAGCTACTCATGGCAACGCCCTCGAAATCCTTGGAATGTAATCTGCTAGAATGACTATCCCTAACGCCTTCATCACACCCGACACCTCTCCAGCTCCTGCTCTCGTTGCCCGCCCACATGTGCCATTATTGCTCGACGCGTCTGAACTTGATGGGTGGTAATCGACGGCTTATGACGCAGGATATGCGGATGGGGCTGGCCATGACGAGGATGACGCGGCAGATCTCTACCTTCAGAGCTTGTATTGCGGCTGGGAATTCCCGGCCTCTCGCCTACCCTGTCTTGCGGTGATTCTGGAAATGATGGGTAGAAAAATAAACTCCTCAGCAGGCTTTTGCTGCTGGCCCGCGTGATCCGCTCAATATTCGCCGTCTCATATGGCTTCTGCATTGAGTCATGCAGGGATGTGTGGGTGTGTGGACGACAGAATCATCGTTCCGGGGGATGCTCCTCAGTTGCTTCGGCAAGGCCCCAGCACAGTGGGAAACACACTGGCCAGGCCAAACCATACCATGCTCCGTACCCTTACCTCTATTATCTAGAAAAGTCGATATCACTACAACATTCCTCCCATAGCGTCAGGTTGAATACAGTCGACACCTCCGTTCATTCTATCGAACACAGTCAGGGCCAATGACAGACATGACTACCGCGTCCAGAGGCTCATCTACGTGCGCTGTCGAACCCAAGAAATCCGACGATGCCTCCGAATCCTCCTTCAAGCCCGACTGGCGATTCTACTTGGCCTTCCTCACCCTATGCACCATTTCCCTTACCGCTGCGCTCGACGCAACTTCATTATCTGTCGCTCTACCCATCATCGCTTTGAGATTGCGCGGGTCCGCTATTGAGGCTTTCTGGGCTGGAACATCTTTCCTACTCACCTCCACCGTCTTCCAGCCCAGCTATGGCTCGCTCTCACACATCTTTGGCCGGAAGCCGCTGCTCTACATTGCCATGTCCTTCTTCACCCTCGGCGCTGTCATAGCCGCCATGTCCCGAAATCTCACCATCATGCTAGTTGGCAGGAGTTGGCAGGGCCTGGGCGCCGGTGGAATCATCAGCTTGACAGAGATCATCGTCACAGACCTTGTACCGCTGGAGGAGCGAGGAAAATGGTTCGGTCTGATTTCAGCCGTATGGGCCATTGGCTCAGTATCTGGTCCCATCATCGGAGGTGCATTTGCTCAAAGTGGTAGGTTCCCAACCAGTTTCGCGGTTTGTAACCCGAGCTAATTAGTCTCTAGTCTCATGGACCTGGATATTCTGGATCAACATACCCATTATTGGTCTTGGATTCATTTTTGTCACGTTCTTTCTAAAGTTGAATCGGGCAAGGAACGCCTCATTTCTCGCCCAGCTCAAACGAATCGACTATCTAGGGACCTTGATATTCGTTGGCTCGCTCACAAGTCTACTGATCCCGCTCACATGGGTAATACTCCCCCTCTCTCTGCCAGAAAGCACGTTTTGTATGAGAGAAAAGCTAACGAGACTCCAAGGGTGGCGTAATGTATCCATGGACGAGTCCTCGAACAGTCGCACCGCTTGTAATTGGGCTTGCTGGTCTAGCAGGCTTCGGGCCATATGAGTACTACATAGCAAAGGAACCCATGGTTCGACTATCAATATTCGACAACTGGACATCCAGGCTCGTCTACTTCCAGACATTTATCCACGGTATCGTGCTTTGGTCCCTCCTTTACTATGGTCCCTTTTTCTTTGAGGGCGTGCGCGGCTTTTCCCCTGTCATCAGTGGTGTGGGTATGTTCCCAGAGACATTCACCATCGCACCAGTTGCAGCAGTTGTCGGAGTACTAGTATCCATCACCGGAAAGTATCAGTGGGCCCTCTGGAGCGGTTGGGCCCTCACCAGCATAGGGTTTGGCCTCCTCTACCTCGAAGACGCCAAGACTCCAAATCTTATATGGATATTTCTAAACATTGTGCCCGGGCTAGGAATGGGCATACTATTCACCAGCATGGCTCTAGCTATACCAGCCGCCTGCAAGCCGATCGACATGGCTCACGCAGTCGCCTTTTTCACGTTTTTCCGTGCCTTTGGAAACTGTGTCGGAGTGGCAATTGGAGGATCGATCTTCCAAAATCAAATCAAGCACAAATTAGCGGCATACCCACTCTTATCTAACCTAGCCGAACAATACAGCCAAGACGCAGCGGCACTCGTTGAAATAATCAGAGAAATGCAGGATGGACCGATGCGAGAGCAGCTCATGGAAGCATACGCTGAGAGTCTTCGAGTTCTCTGGGTCATAATGTCAGGACTCTCTTCGTTGGCGTTGATATCTAACTTCTGGGTCAAGGCCTACACTCTGAAACAGGCCCTCGTGACTGAACACGGATTCTTGCGAAAGAAGAAACCCAGAGACATTGAGACTTCAGCAATGGGACACCCAATCGAAATGTCGGGCACGGGCCCGGCTATAGATGAGAATGAATGTCGCGCACCCAGTAGGGGTGGCAGCTCTTTTGATGGACACAGTGATGAGGTAATGGGGGAGATTGAAGCAGCCATCGAGCTGAAGAGCGAGCATACCCCTGATACGCCGACCTTTGAGCTCAGGAACGAGCACCGGGGGAATGACATGAAAATTGATTGACACATTCAATGGGTTTGCGCAAGGGAATTACGAATTAATTGGCGTATCGGCGTTGGGCTCGACTAGCGAGCCGCACAGTGGGGGGAAAGGGAACCCCGGGAACATTTCATTATATATATACTCACGACTGACACCCCAATCTGTCACCTCTCATAGACCAAAAGTAATAAAGAAGCAGCCATAATATCCTCCTCCGCACATGTGTGCCAGACGACCGTGCATGTGGTGAGGGTGAAGTGGTGATCACTACGTCGCCCGAGCACCGCCATGTGGCATGTGGTATTGCGATGGACACGATGAGACCCAGCGACTGTTGCCAAAAGCAACACTCGCGACGCACTCGTAGCATCACTTCGGCCCTCTCTGTGGGCGTGCAGACAATGGCATGGGAGCCCCTGAGCGTCGTCTTGTGCATGGGAATGGCCCCGGTCGCGCCTCGACCACTGATGTTCATGTGAAATCGTAGAGCAGGCTCGTCTCGACTGCTGGACGTGTAGAATATGGCAGTGAGGGCTGCTTTGAGGATGAGCTGGCGCGAGGCCGGTTGGGGCGACAGTGACATGTTGCGCGGCCTGCATGACGCCATCGTGGTGTGCGAGAGGGCTCGCGCTGCACGGCCGCCGTCTGTCCAGATGCCGAGCCTAAGCTGTCCCCGACGACACCAGCGTGTCCACGGCTTGACCCAAGCCGATACGTCTCGTCGGCTTCACGCTCGCCTTCGCCCTTATTGCCGAGCCACGCCACCACTCGCTCCAGTCGCGGCCCGTCATTCTTCCGGCGGCGAGTGTGGTCGCGGGCCACGAATAGACGATTCATCGTGTGTAATTGTTGGACAAATCGCGGCCATTCCTCCGCCTCAGGCACTGGTACTCTCAATGTCCCTTTGGGCACGACTTTTGTGCTCGGGGCAGAATGATTGATGCTATGGTGATGGCGGGGCTACAACGTGCGCTAGAGACGTCAAAGGATGTTGAGTGTGAGCAGAGACGCTGCGGGAAGAAGCATGCTCCTTCTCGCTGGCTCGGGCATGATCTGGCTGCTTGGGTCGAGGTACGTGAGCCGCGGCGTATCTTTTCTTTCTTCTGTTTGCATCAGATTTTAATTGCGTATGCAGCTATCCAGCCACGACACAATATCAGAGAAAATGCATAGAAAAGATGACTCAATTTACAAGAAGAGCACTCATGCCTCGGATCTCACTTGCAAGTACCACTGCGAAGTTATGCCGGCTTTCTCTTCACCCCAAGTCAAGCCTCGTCCGCGGACACCCACCCAGGCAAACTCCTCAAAGAGCTTGGCTCCTGCAGACATGAATGCGCCCTCCATCGACTTTTCGCCGCGCCGAATGCCGTCTGAGCCTTTTATCACACGCAGAATATGGCAAGCGAGAACTCAAGGGTTAAAAGGTAATGAAGCTAAAGAGCTAAGCTATGTCTACAAATTACATGTATCCAGGTGTATGAGACTGAGCGAATAGTAATTAATAAGTCGTCAGTGCTTCCATAACGCCAGACCACCATAGCTATCCTAATCCAACTCCTTGTTTGTACACCTTATCCCTAGCCACTTAACAGAGGCATCTCCTTCCCACGCAGAGGGGCTGCGCGGCCTACTCAAGCTGTGCCGGAGAACAAAAGTTCCGTGGAAAAGGTGGCTGAATTCCATGGGTAAATACTGAGCTGAATGGCTATTCATCAAGGGCAAAATATCAATGATCCTCCAAGAAACACAAGAGGCAAGGAGCGCTGTACAAAGTGTGGCCTGGGCCAGAGAGGAGCCCAATGTGCTAGATAGTCGTAGACTCAAGTAGTACAATAAACATACACATATAGGCCGGAGAACACCACCAGCAGGCCGACCACGGCACCGTCCATTGCTGGCTTGCGTCTAGTTTTAGCGGACGAAATCGCGCGTGCAAACCTCTACTTCCTAACTTTGCCTCGCGACTCAATGTCAGCGCCGCGCGGCCCCGGAGAATGCCTCACCTTCCATTGTGTCTGTGGTCGTGCAACGCTCGTCGTAGTGGGCAGTAGCTGCACCGCAAGCAGATGAGCCAGCATGGCGAGAGCCGCTGGCCAAGCCTACGTCTCTAGCCTACTTGTAGTAGAAAACATTCTTCTGTATGTGTGGGAGTACTGGTGTGATCTAACGCTGCGCAGTCGTCGGACTTCGTGACGAGCAGGTATACCCCACGTGATGGAGCACGGGAGGGTAGTAGAGGGGTCAGCCCACTAGCCAAGTTTAGGCCGTTACGGGTTCTTCAGCTTTGAGTGGTGCCGCTGTGATCGCTGAGTATGCTCAGCATGTCTGAGATAGCTAAGAAGAATTGCATCCAAATCGATGTCGAAAGCAACCTCAAGCATACCTAAATTCAAAGACTTCTTGCCAAATGTTTGACCTCTTATTCTCACGCGAGTCCTCTACCTCAATCTCACTACACCACCTCGCCTCAACTACCGATAATGGCCTTACTCCAATTGCAATTGGGAATTTGCCCCATTAATTACCGGCCATCACTCACTACAAAATTATGATGCCATGTATATCCACGAGGAGGAAGCCAAGTCATAATATACAAAGCTCGAGTCATGGTTTGTGGGGGACTGATGCTCTATTGGGGTTATACATCTTGAGGAAGGACAGGCGGCTGAGATGTGGTGTGAGAGGAGGAACAGGTCTCTGAAGACCATGCTGGGACTCACATTTTCGAGGGGCTTTTAACTTTGGAACGTTTGTGGGCGCCAAAACCGAGATTTCGGCTAATTAGCCGGGAGGGCTTCTTTTGTCGATGAGTTAACGGCACTCGCAATGAAGAAATTTCCTGGAGTCCTCAAGACTTCACCAATACTTCCCATGGAAGTGGAATCACGCCTGCTACCACCCCGACTCCAACCTGAGGCTAATATTAGCAAGTTTGCTCATAGGATGTCAGAACAAACAATCCGCCCCCCCCCAAGAAATCAAGAAATGAATGATGAGGAGAATTTGTGCTTCCCAAACCAACCCAAATTAGCAGAATTGAATACAGCCTAGGAGAAATCACGCATGAAGCAGCAACTGAGAATATCATCCCTCTACCTTTTCCGCCTCGGACTTCGCCTCCCTTGCACAAAGTAAGTATAAATAAAGGCCCAACAGAGCCAATAGTTGAATTCCGTAAGCCAGAGTCGGCAGGTGTAAATTGGCAAAAGGTGACTTACATCTACACCGACGCCTCTCTTTCCACTGAGAGCATTGGCATTGAAATAGCATGGATAGCCACCGACATTTTGGACGGCTCGCCTCTAAATTCAAATCACATGTTGGCGACAAAGCACTGGCGTGCAATGGCGAGTTGGAAGCTCTAGCTCGCGCACTTGAATATGCTACTACAAGGGCTAAATGGCCATCTATTTGAATTATTCCCCGCAAACCAGGCAGCACTACGCCGAATGGCCAACCTCTCAGCCAATCCTAGACAGTCTTTGCAAATAAGGGATATGATAGCTTTCGAAAGGATATTGAGCTAAAGTGCCGCTGTCTCATTAAACTGGATCTCGGATCATTCTGGTATCAGGGGTTATGAAGCAGCACATAAACTAGCAAGAGAAGAATCTAAATCGTCTCCGGAAACAAATGAATCAAGTTATGCCATATCGGGATCCATATTAAGAAGCAAAACTCGACAAAAATCGTTGCATTATCTTCAGCAAAATGACCAAAGATTAAGACTGAAACCACTTTCTGTCCGATTAAAGTTCTGTATCATATCACGTGACTTATTTTCGTAACATTTCCTTACATAGAATAGCGCTGCGAATAGGAAATTGGTCCCCCAATGTAATTATTAGTTGTTCCTTAGGAGGGAGGGAGTTAGCCAGAAATTAACTGATACCAATATTGTTACAACAAGCTTGTCACGAAATCCGTCCACTTGAAGTATCCCGACACTTTCATGTAGAAAAATTCCAATTGAAAGATCAATCAGAAAGTACAAGTACCAAGTGGGGCCCAGGGGATGGCATCCAGTGCTTATTATTAACCTTGGCTTGAACTTGGCTACAATAAAGCCTATCTACATCAACACAGACAAAGTACATGTGGCAAGCGAGAAACACCTAAACACTTGCTACTCAGCTACAGCAACTATAAGCATAAAAGACGAGGGCCGATAGAGAGATTGAATGGAAACCCTTTGAACATGAAGTTGCTACTTCAAACAAAAAAGGAGTTGAAGCAACAATTGATTATTTAAGCAGCAAACGAATATCTACTCGGGTGTGGCACCTTGGTTGGAAAGAATCCAATATTGAAGTGCAGTAGACCAAAATCAAAATAGGAAGGTGTCTGTGCCCTCTTCACTTGGAGTGAACTTTGGGAAAAATAAAATGAAATAAATGTCACGGTTTCGAGGGACAAGCGCTGGGGCAACTATGTGGTCGATGGTAGTAAATAATAATTCGAAGGAGAGAACTCCCACTACATCTATCTAGTCATATATATACGTGAAGGCCTCCTCTTCCTATGCTATGGGGCTCTCCTAGTGTTCTGACTATACCTATAATACAGCACTATCGCGTTGTGGCGCCGAAGGATTGAACTCGGTCTCGTATATTTCCCGTTAGTGTAAGCATATTAACACGTGTTGCAGTGCCGTACTGCCGTGCCGCACTGCCGAGTTCGATGCCACATGCATGCCATGCAAATGCCGACGCAAAGGTATTGTATTGGGTGGCGTCGCACATTAGCGCATTAGTAGTGGTTAATAGCGCCACTCGAATCAGGCCTAAGTTAACCAGCATAGGCTACAGGGACCAATCGGCTTACCAGCCGTTACAATAAAGTATTAAAATATTATACAGGACTAAAAACATACTTTTTGCCTGAAAGCTACGCAGCCTTCCTTGCTGCCCTTATCATCAATTTGACAATGTGAGTATAAATTTTTCGACTTCATCACCCTCCTCCCATCTTTTCGCCTTCCGTGCTCCAACATGGCGAGTGTGAGTGCTGGTGTGGGCAAATCCAGCGGTTTCGACGCGTCGCAAAATGTGACAATGGCATCAACCAACAACGGCTGCGGAGCGCAGATAGCTCCAAAGGACAGAAACCTTGAAATCCTGGGGAAACTATTAAAAAGAGGTTGGACTTATCGTGATAAGAGAGATGAATGGGGAGGAATTACTCTCAATGGAGGACGTGAATGAGGCCGAGAAGGCCTTCAACGCACACAAAAGGGCCTGGACGGAGATATCCCAGAAGAAGTCTCCCATCGAGGAGAGGATGATGGCGCTAGAGGAAGTCGCCAAAAAGAGCCTCGCGGATCCCGCTCGAAAAGCTGCTCTAGCTGTGGTTTCGGGCGCGCCGCCACCAAGGATTTACGCGTCGGTCGTGGCTCTGCAAATGACAGAAATAGTGGTGAGGATAAGAATCGATGGAGCAGATAAATTGCAGCTGGAAGAGCTGCTTTCAAAGGCAAAAGAGCACATCCAAGGTGCATATGCGATTCGACAAATGCGGAGCAACGATACCGAGGTATTCGTCCAGTCGGCATCCCAGAGAGACGCGGCGCTAAACACGCGACAACTAGCCGGATTCAAAATTCTACGGCAAGATTTTCCAGTCGAGGTTTTCGGAGTCCCACTGAGGACAAGAATCGAGGGCGGCAGAGATGCCGATAACTACGCCATCATCAGGGAGATAGAGACGGCTACGAAGGCACGAATTCCAGGCTTAGTCATAAGTCGTATAAGGTGGTTATACGACGGAAATTAACACCAGCGATCAAAGAAAAATGGCCGCACTCGAGAATCAATTGTGGATGGTCTCCCACCGGAGGCAATGCAGACGGAAGTGGTCCGAAACGGCCTTGTTATGAACGCCATGCTTTGCACCGCGCAGGTGTGGTAACCACGGTCTCAGCCAAAGCAGTGTTGTGACTGCAGGCAGGCAGGCAGGTGCGGTGAGTGCGCTGGTGCTCACCAAACCCTGAACTAAGCGAGGAAAAGGATTTCTTGCGCGAATTGCGGCAAGGAACACCGTTAGTGGTAGAAAGCAGCGTGCCGGACCTACCAGGTCTACAAGGGAAGCGTGGAGAAGGCTCGGATGGAGCTGTTGTCAAGAACGGCAGAAATATGGAATGAAAAACCAACCATGGTTCCAATGCAAACAGTCGAAACTACTGATGATCAGGGATTCACTCGGTCACCAGTAACAAGGCTGACGGACTCGGAAGAGGGCCAGGACGACCACGCAAGGTAGTCGAAGCCCCCGCGGCATCAACCATGTCCGCAATAGTGGAGGACGCAGGCTGAACACCCGTCAGTGGTGCCCTCTACGAACCTGGGGGTGAAATATTCCCCCCAGAGCCAAGATTCAGTCACGACAATGGGTGAGTTTGAGAGTTTTCGTCGAGTTGGCGATCGGGAGGAGTGGTGTTGGCTCATTTTTGGTCGAAAATCCGACTTGCAGAGATTTCACGACTGCACAACTCAACGAGATCAATCATCTACACCACAGATACGAACCGCAGACAGGCTATAACCTGTATGATTTTCGTATCACAATAACCAACACCTTAAGGATCTTAATTTCTTTTTTCTCCGGAATATCATTCCCAGCCAAACTCATCTCGCGGCCCTCTCCACAATCATCTCACCACCTACCGAAGCAATCCTATATCGCCAACAAAGAGGTGAGAGAATGTCCGAGCCTCCGCAACTGCCAGTCGCTGTGAAGGTACGGTCGAAATACCGGCCTTGAATGCGTCCACACCTCGTCCAAGGGCACCAACAACTCGACCTGCGACGAATCTCCGACGAAATACGTACGACATGTTGCCGGCATACTAACTAGGGCGTTCGACAAAGGCTGAGACACCGGTGCCTCGTTCTTGAGCTCTTGGTCGCGTTTTCGACCTCCATGGTTAGGGGTACGGCAGCGACGGGGCAAGGCCGGAGGGGTGGACGTTCTACAAAGTTTCTGAGATGGCGAGACTGACTAAAGGATAAAGGGATGCTGTATGGGAGAAAAATAGGGAATATAAACCGAGGAGGCCTTGGTGGGCGACTGGATGAGGCCTCCAATGAAGAAAACGACCCCTGGATGAGATGATGAGATGCTGAGATGAGCCAAAGCTTGGACTGAATGGAAGGGAAAAGTTACAGATTGCGAAGGTGTCAAGGGCTCGGGCGCGTGGTGGCCGAGGCTCCGGAGGAATTTGTGCTTCGGCACGTCAAAAGAGGGTTTCTGGACGATTGGGCTTGACATGATTCAACACGTGGGTGAAGTCTGAGGTGGTCCGGTCATTCAGGTGGGACGAGGTAGATGTACTTGATGGTAATCAACCTGATCCAGCCCGGCCCCTCCCGTGCTCAAGCTCCAGAAGGAGTGCGACGGGAATCACTGTATCTAGCACGTTGATGAACCAAAAAACGCACAATTCTAGAAATTCGAAAATTCCCTTTTTCCACCCCTCTCGATATCGTCGCATCTATCTCTGAATTGTGATCGAGCTCAGGCCTTTTCACCAGGCCCCCACTTCGAAAAAGCCTCCTAACGCTACGTTGAACAACACGAGAGTCCGCCCGAGGGCTCTCGAAGAATTACGTGGCCTTGGCCAGTCTTCAAAATGGCGTGGAGATGCGCAAGGCTTCAATTAAATGGAAGGGAAATGCCCCTTTCAATCGTCACTGAGCCCGATACTGGCATGATCGGGTCAGTTCAAATGGTTGGGGAAATTCCTCGACCATCCGCCTCCCACCACAACGAAACCGTGGGAAAACGCTGCACCCAAAGCAGCATCAACGAAAGAGTCACAGCCCAAAAAACTGCCACGAAAGCAGACTGCCCGCCCGAGCTTCGACCGATTGTCGAAGCTGGACAACGATGCGCCGCCGAAACAGCGGCAAATCTGGCACTCTATTCCGCCGCCATCTCTGGCGTCGAAGCCACCATCTTCCCCTTGACCAACGGGTCAAATAGACAATTTTTAGACTCCATGAGAGTCTACCTACGCGCCGCCATTGCGCAATACATGGCCACGGGCCCGGCCTCTACGCCACCCGTCCTACCACGTCGCCCGACGCCAGGAGCATACCAATTCCCGCCGTCCCAGCGCTGCCTGTAAAAAGCACCTGGGCCACGGTGGCTAGAAACGGACTGCAGCATGTTGGAAATCTAGACTTCGTATGTATGAAGGTTTAGATTTCTAGTTTGATCATCAAGACCAATTTACTTGTTTCTATTGCATACGATTAAGCTCAGCTGGGGGAAACGAGGTTCAATAGTATCTGAGATTCAGTGGCTAGGAAATTCCACCGTGCGGTAATTGAGTGGCTGGTTGTAGCTAGATCACTGGGAGTTCGGCATCACCAAAGCCTCGGGAATCTGTATTTAAGGATTGGCTTATTTGTATATGTTGAATTAAGTTAACGGAACACTCTATTTGATTGATTCATATTGAGAAGAGAATTCGATATCCCATACAACCATCAATATATTCTTGTCCGAAATTGTACACTTGTTCTTCGAGATACTTCCTCCTAGAAATCCTTGGCAATTTCTAACACAGCAAAAAGCAGTCCCTACTGCAAAGGCTGTGCCGCGACCTGCGGCCAAAGCTCAAAAGAAAGAAGTTCCCAAGGTGAAAGTTGACAAGCGACTGTTCCTTCGCCTTGGAAGCGACCATTCATGGCGGAAACTTTCTCCCCTGGGTGCCAAAGCTGCTGTCGAGGGGCTCATCCGCGACGGCAATCACATCGACTCAGTATAACGAACCAAGCCGGGACTTGCCTTTCTACCATATTCCGAAGAAAATAGACAGGGCCTTCTAGATACCTCGTCGAAATTGGCGAAACACAACGCCAAAATCGAGCCACCATCGGCCCTTGTCGCCCCGAGGATCTCCAATGTGCCCATGAAGGCCAAGATGGAGTGGGGAGATGAGGAGCTCAACGAAATATGGGTCGAGAGCGAAATTGAACGAGTGACTGGCAAGAAAGCGATGCAAGTGCGGCCCCACGGCGCATGGCCGGCCCGAGGCCCTACACTGAAACTGGAATACCCTTTTACACCGGGACTCTGCTCCCCCGTCCGGGCTTCCGCCTTTTCGACGAGTCTGGTACTGCTACCGTCCACAAGCCTCGTCGACCAATCGAACAGTGCAAACGCTGTTTGGGCTTCCACGCTACCCGTGCCTGCTCCCATGCTCCAGCTTGCTGGAACTGCGGATCAAACATGCACTCGGCTTCCAAGTGCAAGGCCCTCATCTATTATCGCCACTGTGGGGGACCTCACCAATCGGATTCTCGGGCCTGCCAAGTTAGACCTCAAAAATCCGGACCGGTGACAAAAGAGCAGCTCGCGTGGATCCGCCACATCGAGCAGGGGAAGTGCTCAAAGGTCGCACGAGCTCGAGCTGCAGCCAAAAGGGCCGAAGAGGCCATCGTAGCCGCGGCAAAGGATGTCTCGATGGCCGAGACAACAGGTTTCGCAACGCTGGAATCTGAAGAAGAAACTTGTGGATACAGCGACCTCGAAGCTGTCCCTTTTGGGGCATTAACTAACCAATAGCAGGATACCGGCTATATCACAGGTGCCTGCTAACCCATCTCTTGCTCTGAGCGGAGATGGAGTAAGTGATTTGGGAGGCGTGACGGACGATGGAGTGTGTGAGGAGCGCATTGCTTGGGTCCAACATAGAGAAATCTTCTGTCTTTCGGAGCTTTTGGGGGTTTTCATTTCAGTTTAATCAGCTGCATCTTAGCGGCGATTCACGAGGTTGGAACGAGATGGGCTGTAGGGAAAAAGTACAGGAAACCCGGCCGGCTCCACCTGTCCTTCACCCATTGTGGATGTAGAGCTCTAGCTTACGACCCTTTGAAATAAACAAACCGGGTCTAGCCCGTAACATCAACGCCAAAAGTGCGCCTTGACCTAGACCCCTCACAGATCATACTTCTAGGCTAGGGCCAATTCCGGGGTCCGTGTACCCATGAGGCCCTACTTGAGCCCGGAAAGCGGGGTGGGAAGCGTCTTACCACAGAAATTTCTCTTTTTGCTCTTGCCATGCATGGCGCCGTCATTAGACAAGCCGACTACGCTAGAGCATCTACTGCTTCATTTCCAGGGTCTCCAGAATGTCCGGGTGTGGCGGAGACCGAGTTGGTGGTGAATAAATCGATTTGGGAAACAATGTGAGGAGAAAAGAAATCTCTGGCTACTGCTGACGCGTTCTTATAACCTTTGATCCGCTTCGTGAATCTGCTGTCTGATAACTTTCCCCTAGGCCTAATACTTGCGACCGAGCCAAGTATTACCAGGAGCCAATACGTTATGATGTTGCTACGACCTCCTGGCTAGTAGTGCCGTTTCATTCGGCTTCATCCCCCCCCCCGCGCCCATGCAGTCTTATCATAAATATTCTCAATAGTATGCTTAGGCATCGGCGTAAGCTTAAACAACGCTCAAACCGTAACACCGGGGCGCCATCTAACACTAACTGCTGCAGCACTAGTACAGGATGCTCGGGTCCTGTTCGTCCAGCAGGCTACTAGCTGCCGAAATTTTGCAATTCGGCAAGAAAAATTTTGTGGTAGGAGTTGACTAGAAGAGTCGAGGAGCCGCTTCTTGGTTATCAGGGTAGATGGTTAAGTTGGTTGCGTAAAAGGCCAGGGGATTTTGGAGGACGGCTGCTATGCCCTCTGTTACTCTAGAAATTTCTGTGTCTTGTGTTTCTGCTGAGACGCCCAGAGGGATGGTTCTGCGGGCACTCTCATAGGTCGCACCACGTTGAATTGAGTGTTCGGCTCTTGCTTGATTCCAATCAGAGCGCCGTCGGAGAAAACAGAGAGGTTCATTCGGCGTCGTCGGGCATACCATTGAGTGAAGGAATCTACTCCCGCCGCTCGACCAACTGCGCCTATCCTTTCCAAACCTTCAAAAGGCCCCATTAAGAATCCAAGAGTCCGACATGAGATAAGATTCTATATTTTCTAGAGAGCTCCTACGGATACAAGGCCATAATCGGTCGGGTATGAGTCATCCCAATCACCCATTATATATTCCTCACTACTGTACTTGAACTTTCCAGCATGCTCTCGTACAGAATAGAATGGAGTGGAGTGGAATGGAGTAGAGTAGGATAGAATAGAACGGATTAGGATATGTTAAAGAGATACGCGGGACACGGTTTATGGATTGTTAATGTTGACTAATGAGGTCTACTGCTACGGATAAAATCTATGTACTTCTAGGAAGGTCATGTGACGTGACTTTTTTTGCATCACATTTTAATTGCGTATGCAGCTATCTAGCCATGACACAATATTAGAGAAAATGCATAGAAAAGATGACTCAATTTACAAAAAGAGCACTCATGCCTCGGATCTCACTTGCAAGTACCACTGCGAAGTTATGCCGGCTTTTTCTTCACCCCAAGTCAAGCCTCATCCGTGAATACCCACCCAGGGAAACCTCTCAAAAACCCTGGGTCATCCAGACATGCCTTCATCATCAACTGAACGTTCTCCGCGCGAAATGTAGTCTTCGGTGTCTCCTTCCCAAGTGGAGTAGGTGCCCAGGCTACCCAAATGTGACGTGACTTGCATAGCTTACATGATTAGGTGAAATTCTACCTCTTGATAGGATAGGATATAGCAGAAAAGCAACCATATCTTCGTACATAGTTCCTGTTGATTCAGAATAGGCCCTTGTTCCGAGACACGTGCATAACCCTGTGGTTATCTGAGTGTGCTATCATCGTCCCATTAATTCAGCATCACCGCGAGAGGGAGTAGTGCGTGTGTTTTACTGGATTCGAACCAGCCTTTGCCTGTCTCAAATGGGGTAGGTGCCCAAGCTACCCAGAATCCACTGCACCATCCAGCCCGAGCATGCATATCATTTCATACATTTACTCGCTGTAAAAATTACAGGTTTATTCTTGTACTTTCTGTTGATATACGTACAGTACAGCTTTGTATGTTTTATTCAATATCACCCACCAAATATAACATCATCCGCTCCCCATCACTCCGCAATATTCATTACCCAAACGACGTCTCATCGCGATCCCCATACCATGTAAAGCTTGGAATAATACCATGGACACGTGACGGCTGTAGATTATCCAATTTCAGTCTTTCTATCTTTTCGTGAGATGTCTTTCGTTGTCTCTCTATCGCTAATTCCATGTTGGTCAAGCCGGCATAATTTTTCCTTTTATCGGCCAGAGTTTCCAAGAACTCCCAAGATTCGATAAACCTCTTGAACGGAGGGCTGTTGTGCCGGATAAATTTAGATATATGATATCCATTCAAGTCCAATGATGTTGGAGAGGTGCTCACGTACCACCCCCTTTGATCGATTCTGCGGCGAAGGACGTGCAAGTAGCCTATGTACCATATTAAAATCTCATCTTCAGTTTCATTATTTACTTGTTTGCCTTCAAAGTAGACTTGTCCCTCGCCAAACTGAATTTCGATGCCTACGTCAAAATAAACCCGAATTTTACGTCTTTGTCTTTCGTCGCGCCTGCTGGTACGATATTCCTGGATATGGATATATTTATGCAGAGCCAGCTCCATCAGATTCTTTCCCGTGCACGCATTGCTCTTTATTATTTCGCTCGTCATGATAGGATTGTAATTCTTTTGCATGGCCATACTTGAAAGCTGCGTAAGACATGGATTTTCGGGATTAATTCGACGCTGATCTCTACGTGGGCCATCAATAGTGAAGGGAATTAATTGATCGAGAAGTCCATGCATTATAGTTTTCCCATCCAATTTCTTCGAGCAGTAGATTGCGTAAGAAGTTCCAGGCCTTTTAATGTCGCTCTTGATCATATAAATATCTGAACTAGGCTTTCTCAAGGGGAACTGATTCGCTGTACTTATCTCGCGGTAGACATATGTACGAGCCATTGATAATTCGGCCAAAACCATGCGATCCGCAACGTAAGGTTTCCAGATTGACAGAAGAAATGCAGCAACACACACTGTATTCATTTCAAACGCTAGAGATCTCTTTCACTCATTAGCATATTTATGGGGGACTGAAGAACTTGGAAGTATACAATAAAGTTTAAAAGAATTTCTAGACATAGGTGCCCAAATATCCACCCTTTTATTTTGGAATGATATCTATCATTCGCTGTGGCGCACTTAAGAATGGAAATCAGTTTAGGATGAGGTAGACATTCTTCCGAAGCGGACGTTTGGCAAAGCAACCTCAATGCTTTAAGCCCATATTAGCCATAGATTCATTTGGTACATCCTAGTTTATAATCCCAAGTACTTACTCGGGCTACATTTGGGTCCAAGTTCCCGTACTTCTTGGAGAACAAGAGCCTTTCTCATCAAACCAGACTCTGATTAGCACTTAGCGTTGATTACCCCACGGCATCCAGTCAAATAGGAGTCCTTAGTCATTGAATGTTTGCCAAGGGCCAAGATCATCAGTGTAAAGTAAATTGGATGATTAGGCAATCTTTCAAGATTTCCTACCCCGTGAAATAGTCGCTCCCAAGATGGTCAATCCAAAGCAAGGTCCAGCCTACAATGTATCAAGATATACCATAATTTCGATGACCACAAATATCTTTAATCAAATTTCTAGACTCAAATTTCCCTCAGCGCACGAAAACTTCAATATGAATATACGTAGGAGGATATTATTCGCGGCGCCAACATGTGCCTAGGTAAATCATGAGAGGAAAATAAAACTACACTAGGATGGAGTCAGACTCTGCAGTGGTAAAATCTCGATAGTTGGAGTGTTTAAGGTTTCCGGTGTTGGAAGCGATCGCGGAAGAAATCCGACTATGTGACTTACTAATGTACTACAGGTACTAAGATAAATACATTTGGAGTACAAGAGAACCTAGACCAGAAAGCAACAATCCACCGACTCAGAATACTGGGTCATGTAAGAGATAATACAGACGGGTCTGCATCTGGATTACTTCGCGAATGATGCCATGCAAACTGACTCAAACTGTGTCTCTGATTGTATGACGAATGAGGGATCTTGCCTGAACTAAATTTCCAAGTTCGAACATGATGCGCGCAATCTCGTTGAGAGGAGATTCAAATAGCTGCACTTTGCATAATTACAGTCGGGCACTATTTCCAACGCCCGTCAGTGGTGTCCCCTACGAACCTCCAGCTCTCGCTGTAGAGTCCGCAGAGGCGAGATTGAGGCACAAAGTCCTCACTTGGATGAGGGTTCCCAGTCGCTTTCGCCGTCTGTATCATCTTCATCTCTCTGTACAACTCCCAAACACCATTATCATGAAGCTAACCACCATTAGATCAGATGGTAGGGTCGGAGCCCTACTCATCACCCACCCTTGATCATGGAGGAGAAGCCATTCGATGAGTTTCCGCACTGCACCTGGCACCTGAGATGGAGACGGTGGATTGGATCAAGTTGGGCTCTATCGTTACAAAGAAGGGAGATATAGATGAATATGCGCATCTTGTATGGTCCCGGTGTCTAGACCTCGCCTCGCCGGCGCTGCAGGCTCATGGAGGATTCTTCCCAAGCGCACAGTTTCCGTTGCTACAACTTCTTGGTAGAATGTGTAGTAATCTAACGCTGTTCAGAGGAATACAGAGACTATTAATATTAGGGTGAAACCCTCAATGTCAATTGGAAAATATTGAAAATGTAGTACAATTAAAAACAAATATATTTTGGTGGGGTTGTGTCTGGTTTTAGTAGTCCTTCATAGTCATAGACTCGGTAGGGACGTAAATTAAATTCTATTCTATTCTATTCTAACGCTGTTCAATCTGCGGACTTGGTGCTGAGCAGTTATCATATCTCACGTGATGAAGCACGAGAGTGTAGTAAAAGAGGCGACAGCCCACTGGCCGAGTCTAAGCGACTACAGGCGCACATACAACTGTTACACATTCTCTGTAGATAGACATATCAAATAACTATCATCGATAATCAAATCAATTTCCACACAACTGAGACCCATAGAAGTGCCAAACTTTCATACAACCCTCAAATGTATTGTCGCAATCGCACCCGTAACGAGCCACTACTGCATTCCAGCATACAAATTACACTAGAATGTTCCGTGGAACGAGTGGCTGAACTTTGCCGGGAGATACTAGGCTGATTAAGTATCCGTTACGGGCACACACTCGAAACCTTTTGTCGTGACAAGGGGGACAGCAGCACTGTGAAAGTTGCGGCCTGGGTCAGAGAGAGTCCGAATGTGCTAGAGAGCCACAGAATCCAGTCGTGCGATAAACCAAAACCGTGGTGTTCTCGGGTATAGTTTGAGTGGCCCGGGCACCTACTCCACTTGGGAAGGAGACACCGAAGACTACACTTCGCGCGGAGAACGTTCAGTGGATGATGAAGGCAGGTCTGGATGACCCAGGGTTTTTGAGACGTTCCCCTGGGTGGGTATTCGCGGATGAGGCTTGACTTGGGGTGAAGAGAAAGCCGGCAGAACTTCGCAGTGGTACTTGCCAATGAAATCCGAGGCATGAGTGCTCTACTTGTATATTGAGTCATCTTTTCTGTACAGTTTGTCTGATATTGTATCATAGCTAGATAGCTGCACACGCAATTCAAGTCTAATGCAAAAAGAAAGCCCCCCCCCCAAAACCAACGCCATGCTTTCGGGAGAGGAACAAGATGTTTGGGGTAGGTTCCACGTCTTTTTATCGTGGATACGCCTATGAGAATATATACTTGCCTACTAAGCCTGAAGGAGCTAACCCCCAACGTCGCGTAGGGCTAGTGGGGAAATCCTTTAGGACATCAGAACGGCGCTAGCGTGGCCTTCTATGTGGGAGATGGAAATTAGATTTGCATCATAGGTGTACGAAAGTAGGAAAATATTTGTTCATTGACGTGGACGGTAAAGTGACTCCCGTCGCACTCCTACTGGACCTTGAGCACGAGTGGGGCCGGGCCGGATTAGGTCCCCAAGCGGAAGGTACAAGGTGCCTCATCCCACCCAAATGACCGGAACCATGCCGAAGCGCATCTTTGTGTTGAATCATGACGAGTTCAGCAGCCCGGAATGAAAACATACGAAAACTTCCACGCGAGATCCCACCTAACAAAAGAAAAACTTTGACAATCTCCCTCCCCTCGTTCCGCCTCAGCCACGACGCGCCCGATCCTCGATTCCAATCCCTCTTTTCATACCAAGCTACCTAGGCTTTTGATCTATGACCTTCAAGTTACAGGTATACCTACCAACCCCCGACTAGCCAGCACGTATATTCCGCTCTCCTGGACGTGATCCCTGAACAGCTGCCATCCAGTTGGTCCGAGCTTTGTTTCCAGTGCTGGCGCCCTTTTCTTTCCGCTTTCCAGTCGCCATGTTGCCAGTGCTTTCCGACACTGGACAAGGTGACCGATTCAGTTTTATCTACCACACTGACCGTGAAGTGTGGCTATCATACGATTGAAGCGACGGTTGTACGCTGTGAAGTAAGCATGTCCAGTTCTGGCAGCCACCAAGCGGGCGTAGAGCGCTCTCGGGAGCTCTCGTTCTGGCAGTTTCTTGCGCCGCATCTCTAGTTCGAGGTTGACGTAGCCTATAGGGCGATTTAAGCGCCATCAGTCTGTCACTATTTGCCTAGCCAGTTCGCGAGCATGGCGTCCTCACGAAGCAAGGGTCATTCTATCATACGTCGTCCTGGCGATTTCTGGCGAGTCGAGCTCTCTTCGAGCAAGCCCATCTGCTATCTCATTTCCTGACGGAGGTCACGAAAACCCAAAAGACACAGTCGGTAGACGCTCCAGAGCCATCGCTGTAAGCGCAAAGGCAGTCGTATGGTACGGTCGTAAGCCACTGTGTTATGAAATTAACTGCTTCTTCTCTACTTTTCCAACATGGTTTTGATTTGGCTGATACCAGTGGTCGAAGGAGTGCGGGTATTTCCATATCTAGTAAAAGTCAAAACATTCTCTGGACCCTCGAATCGTGAACTCAGTCGAGGCCAAGGCTACTTTTGCTGCATGTACGTAGTCCAAGGCGGTGACGGATGATATCGGTGGACTCCATAGCTCGTAGTCGAAACGGATGATAGCAATCGAGGCTACGCATTCGGGCGGCAACCTTGAACCTACGTCAGTCGAGAAGAATCTGTGCTGGTGGAATGCCAGTCTCACTTCTCAGGGCTGTGATCGGTGTGGTGCGCCAGGTCGGAAGGACAGCGTGGGTTACGGACACGGAAGTTTGGTCAATGGTTTTGATAGAAAGAAGATGTTGCTTGATGTGGGAATCTTTTGCCCACGCAAAGCCTTTAACCACATATATTGGAGAGCCTACCATCCTCAACTCTTTACCATTGCAGGACTATCCAAAGCGCTACTTTTTCGGTGAAATAGTAGTTCTACGCTGTCCGTCAACTGACAAGCATCAATACCGAAACGTTCGAATAGTCGGCGTCTCGGTGAGGTGCAACGCTCGACATGACGGAAAGAGAGACCAAAGCCGAAATTAAACAAACCTCCACAGAGTGATAGTTGTGGTTAGCCTTCCATGAGAAACATTGCAGATGCAAGTGGCTTGACACGCCCTTGTGGTCAGAGCCATTCTTCACCCAGCAAAGGCGTGGTGTTCCAAGGCTTAACCAAAGCAGAAAGATATCTGCTGCTAATTGGAATCTAAGCAGGCGTCGTTTGGAAAGCCGTCACTGTGCGGCAAGTGCGCTGGTGCTGACTAGACTTGGGGCTGCCATAGAAAAGATTCTTGTGGAGGTTGCGGTAAGGTACACCGTTAATGACTGAAAGCATTATATTGAATATATCAGCTACATAAAGAGAATGTGAAAGAGCTCGTCTGAAGTTTCTTCTTGTATAGCAGGTACACAGTTGGAAAATCATCTGTCGCATCATTACGAATTATCGGAACTACTCACAGCTATAGGTTCACCATGATCACCGGTAGGACCCACAGCCCCAGTGGTAGACGAAACGCCCTCAAAAAGAGGTCGTGGCCCAGTGGCAACATATAGCGAGCGGTGGAAGCGCGTTCATCGGGGCTATCTCTTCAACATATATCAAACGAGAAGTTGCCTTTTTTCTTCACCCTTTCTGGGGCTAAGCCTAATCCATGGGTATCACGGTAGTAGCGTGGTGGTTGGCATGGTTTAAGGTTAAGCGACAACTAAGCCTCTAAAGACATTCGTGTAGCTAGGTAGTCTCTTCCTTTCTCATCGCACAACTCATGTGTAACATACACCTCGCTCTGTGACAATGGGAGAGTCAAGGGAATTGGGGGAAAGTAATTAAAAGCCAATGGTTCCAAGAATGTGCCCGGCACTGAGCCGGGTCTTATCTTTGTGGCGGGTCTCCATGTTTTGGTACTTTGGAGCTTTTTCCCTTTACACTACAGCCATTCATTTTCATGGGCCAGTAAAAGAGAATAAAATGTGACGATAAACGCCAACATATATATATATATATAGAAGTGATCCAATGTTTCATGACGACGATTAGTTTCCAAATACACGATCCCCGTACCATGCAAAGCTTGAAACAGGACCATGGACATTTGACGGCTGTAGATTATCCAATTTCAGTCTTTCTATCTTTTCGTGAGATGTCTTTCGTTTTCTCTCTATCGCTAATTCCTTGTGAGTCAAGCCTCGATAGTGCATCCTTTTGCCCACTAGATTTTCCAAGAAGTCCCAGGTTCTAATAAACTTCTTGTACTGAGGGTTATTATGCAACATGAATCTAGATATGTAATATCCATTGAGTTCTATTGATGTTAGAGACGTGCTTACATACCACCACCCGCTATTGATTCTGCGGCGAAATACGTGTAAGTAGCCATTGTACCACATTAGAATCTCATCTTCAGTTTTACCATTCACTTTTTCGCCATCAAAGTAAACTTGTCCTTCGCCTAGCGTCATTTCGACCCCTTCGTCGAAAAAAATCCGGACTTTCTTTGCTAGATTTTCATTGGGGCTGACGTAATAATGCTTATGAATAGTGATATATCCGTCCAGAGCCAGTTCCATAAGATTCTTTCCCGTGCATGCATAGCTTTGTCTTATTTCGCCCGTCATGATCAGATTGTAATTCCTTTCCTTGGCCATACTTGAAAGCTGCACAAGACATGAATTTTCTGGATTAATTCGACGCTGATCTTTACTTGGACCATCAATAGTGAAGGGGTTTAATTGATTGAGAAGTCCTTGCATTATAGTTTTCCCATCCAATTTCTGCGAGCAGTAGATTGCGTAGGAGGTCCCAGGACTTTGAGTGTCGCTCTTAATCATAAGAACATCTGAACTAGGCTTTCTCAAGGGGAACTGAGTCGCTTTACTTATCTCACGGTAAACATATGCATGAGTCCTTGAAATTTCGGTCAAAACCATGCGATCGGCAAAGAAGGGGCTCGCGATTGAAAGAAGGAATGCTGCGACGCATGATGAGCTCATTTTAAACTCCTAACGTCTCTATCGGCCATTAGCATATTTCTAAATAAATGTAACTCCTGAAAATATACGATAAAATTTAAAATATATTTTAGTACCTAGGACATTCAAAAATCTAATCTTTTATTTCGGAACAATGCTTCTAATTCACGATGGCGTATTTTGAGACGAAATCTTTCGGCCGAAAAATGGCTATGGACAATATAGCTTCTTTCCTGAAGAAAATTTGAGTAATACAATCTTCGCACTTTAATCCCAATTTAGCCAGAGAGTTATTTGACCCATGTGGAATTAATATCCCAAGTAATTACTCGGGCTACCCTTGGGTCTCAATTCCAGTGCTGCTTAGAAAATAAGAGTCTTTCTACTGAATCCGAAATTTGGTTGCCACTAAAATGAGGAATACGCCACGACATTTCGCCAAATGTGAATCCTAAGTCGTGAAATGTTCGCCAAGGACCAAATTTATCATTTCAGAGGGAAATGAATCATCGGCAATCCATCAAGACTTTCTAACCCATCGATGACTCGCGCACATGAAGGCCGGCTTTTAGCAGAGTCTCATTACAATCATGGTATATCAAGGAACACTCTGATGTCGATGATCACGCACATTATTGATAATGTCTCCAGGCTGAGATGTGCTTCAGACAAACGGAATTTCAGGAGGATCATTCGTAATTGGATATAGATGGTTGCGCTGATATCAAGTGTTACGACGCGCTAATTGTACAAAACAAGAACTCAAGGTTTAAAAGGTAATAAATCTAAACAGCAAAGCTCCATCTACGAATTACATTTATAATAAGATTTAAGCGAGTGCAGCGGACACTGTAAAAACACGCAAACGATGGAAGATGCCGTGGTCCGCCTCCTGGTGGTGTTCTCTGGTATAGTTTGAGTAGCCTGGGCACCTACTCCACTTGGGAAGGAGACACCGAAGACTACACTCCGCGCGGAGAAAAGTCGGTGGATGATGAAGGCAGGTCTGGATAACCCGGGTTTTTGAGAGGTTTCCCTGGGTGGGTATTCACGGATGAGGGTTGACTTGGGGTGAAGAAAAAGCCGCCATAACTTCGCAGTGGTACTTGCAAATGAGATCCGAGGCATGAGTGCTCTTCTTGTATATTGAGTCATCCGTCATGTACTTTTCTCTGATATTGTATCATAGCTAGATAGCTACATACGCAATTTAAATCTGATGCAGAAAAAAGATTTAAGCGAGTAGTAATGAAAATGGCGTTAGTGCTTCCATAACGCCAAACCTCCGTAGGTATCCCAATCCAACGCCATATCTCCACACCAGATTCCTAGTCTCTTAACATCAAGCGAGGCGAGTTTTTCTAATGGAAGCTTAATAAATCAGGAGAGGTATACGAAAGTATGCTGAGGACTGAGCCAGCCGTGCAGGTGATGATTTCCCAAGAACTGTGTGAATATTCAAGATCTCCGGAACAGGAAGTGGCGAGTAAGCACGGAAATTTTTAGACTGTTTTAAATAGACAAGCTGCGGGTGACTATTCTCAACACCCGTCAGTGGTGTCTCATTTGAATCTTCAGCTGTCGCTGTAGAGTCTGCAGAGCCGAGGTTGAGCAATACGGACGTCACTCCCATGAGGGTTCCCCATTGCTTTCGTCGTTTGTATCGTCTTCACTTCACAACATATCCCCCATATTACCATCATCATGAAGCTAGCCACGATCAGATCAGATGTTAGGGTCAAAGCTCTTCTCTTCACCGACATTTGATCAAGAAGGAAAAGCCATCCAATGAGTCCCTGGAGCCTACCCAACACCCGAGACGACGACAATGGACTGGATTATGTTGGACACTATCGATAGTAGGAAATGGGTCAAAGATGAATATGAGCACCTCCTATCTGTCTGGTCTTCCGGTATCGCCTCACTGGCCCTGCAGGTTTCTGGAGGATTCTTCCCGCACTGTAAAAGGACTGGTCACGCTAGCTGTTCGCACAAGTGAATCCAAAATGGAGTTTATATTCTGTATAACGAAAGAACTGTACGAACTACGCGATTAAAGATATTCTGAGCATTACGTAACCCACCCGAACTTGGCTACCAACTAATGTCACGTGAACAATCATTACAAATGGAACCGGACAACTCCGATTCTAGCCATACAAGGCGGTAAGCCTGTAACGCGCACGCACACTTCCCACTGCTACCATTTTTATTCTTTTGGGAAGAAGCTCTCTTGGAAAAGCTGGCTGAATTCCATAGGTAAATACTTAGCTGGACGACTATTCATCATGGGCAATTTATCAATAATCTCACAAGCGTTTTTGAATAGTGTCATGGCTAGATAGCTGATTAAACTATGAATAAAAATAAAAGAGTCATGAGCACTCCAGGGTTTAAATGAAAGAGAAAGTAAATGGAGTATTGTTTTGATCAAATGTATAGATTAGTTTGCATCATGTTGATGCATATCTGTGAGGGAACGAAACAATGGCATTGAAGCGGAGTTGAGTTATTCCAAGTGGCGATCATTTGTATTTCGGACCTGGAACATGCAATAAGATCAAGTTGTAGATCATTAGCAAAAGCGCTTGGACTCATATTTCTCCTGTAAATCAAGCTGTATATAGGTCCTCTCCACCTTGAGCCCCTTTTTAGATCTGTAGTAAATATTTTCATCTTACGGTTTATCCACCACGATCATTCATCCCTTGACAACATCCTACAATTTCCTTAAGCTTATAAAGGATGTAAATGGAAAAAATAATATATCTTTCAAGTGACAAAGAATAATTGGAGCACTGTAACGGGTGCAGAATGGGATAGAGAGGGGCTCAATGTGCTAGATAATGTGTGAATCAAGCAATACAATAAACATGCATCTCTCTCTCTTTTCCCGTCACCACAAAAGTTCCAAGTTTGGGGGTCTTTGATTGAAAGAAAATCACAGGTATTTACAGTCACAAAGCAGAAGTTGAGCTGCTATTGGCTGTTTGTTTGTGTATGAACGTATTTGACAATCGGCACCCCACGCGATCTTGTTTGAGCTTGGGTACGAGTGTGGCCGGACTAGATCATGATAAACACCATGTAAGTTGATCAGCCTTGATTCAGCTGGATGACCGGAGCCATACTAAAATCATCGTAATGAACGATGATAGAAAAAAACTGAGGGGTCTTGCCGCGATTCGAACGCGGGGCCTCTCGCAATTGGCTTCGGGTTGTCCCTAAGCGAGAATCATACCTCTAGACCACAAGACCTCTTGTTGGAGGATGCCAGCGTAAGATATAAATAATGTGTTTATCTTAACGCTAAGGAGTCTCACGGTTGTGACCTTGCCTCAAGGCGTAAGATGTGGTTCTTGGTGTGCCCGCGCAGCCAATTCTTCACCTTCCAGTAGTGCCGGTGTAATCGCTCAGTATGCTCTGCATATCTGGGATAGCCAAGAAGAATCGCATCCGAATCGAAGTTGAAAGCAACCTCAAGCATTTTTCCATTTGACGACCTCTCGACAATGTCTTTCTTACCATTCTCATCAGAGTCCTCAATCTCTTTCCAACCACGCATCATTTCGCCTCAACGACCAATAAAGAAGTTTCTCCAATTGCAAACAGGAGCTTGTCCCATTAATTACCAGCCATCACTCACTACAAATTCACGACGCGACGCATACCCGCAAGGAGGAAGTCAAGTTATAATAAACAAAGCTCGGGTCACGGCTTATGGGGAACTGATACTATAATGGGGTTATACATCTTGAAGAAGGATAGGCGGCTGAGATGTGGTGCGAGAGGGGAACAGGTCTCTGAAGACGATGCTGGGACTGACATTTTCGAGGGGTTTTCAATTTTGGAATGTTTATGGGCGCCAAGATTGAGATTTCTGCTAATTAGCCAGGAGGGCTTCTTTTGTCGATGAGTCAACGGCATTCCCCAGCGCCCTGGGCGGCACAAATGAAGTTGGGCTAAGCTAACACACAACAATCACGCTCTGTCAAGACTTTTCTGACATTTCAGCACGACCTTCGGGAAGGAGTTGGGAGGAGGCTAGAAAGGCAGAGAGTAAGTTTCCCGAGGTACACACAAGTCTGCAGCGCCCAGCTGGCCGGCCTCTTCGAACGCTTCAGAAGGGTCACTATGTCTTCGGATTTAGTCCTAATGTCGGTATTAGGAGAGTCACGTACCCAGTGGTTTTTGCGATTTTTCCCGGCTGCCATACACCCGCAAATGGCCATCGTTTCGTTGGCTGGAGAGGGGAGATAATGAAGGACTAAGGGCTCCTCTAAGTGTATGATCAAATGAGGGCTTGTGAGGAATGGTACTGTTTGAGGGGAGCTGTATGGGAGGCATAGGAGGGGATATACTACTGTTATAGGTATCCTTGGGCTGTAGGCGGAGAGGACCTGCATGTCCTACATAGCCATAGACTCAGACAGGACAATAAAATAAATTAATTAACAATGGGGTTCTTGGTGTGTCCGCACAGATAATTGATAACTGGTAATTCTATCGTCTAAAGGCTTCTTCATCCTCACTTTTCCGCATTGGTGCGCAAAGTGGAATCAAAGCAGAGCCCTCTGGCTCGTTCTGTTCGTGCGCTTTCCTCCACGCCTAGCCCGTCGCAACTATCTCCCCTCCCATTATTATTGTAATAATTATTAAATTAAAAATTTTATACGTATCTTTCCGGGCAATTCTATCACCGTCACCCCATCATACTATTTGTTTGGATTAAATTTGTTGCACCATTTACCGAATTCCTTCGCCCCAACCGCGAGATGGACGCGGCCTGAGAGCTTTACTCTGATCGAGTTTCCCACATAGATGTGGCCTTTCTATTTATTTATTATTTACTTACAGTAACTAACGTCGTGCCCGCGTACAGCACGTCAACTCATCTCGTACCGGTTAGGCCAGCCCAAATAAAACCAGCTGACGTGTTGGCACCAGCTCAGACCTGACACAACACTAGAGGGCTAGAATCTAATCATCCTACACTTGAAGATTCTAGAATGTATGAATGTCAGCCTCTTGCCCGGATCTCATGATTTACAGATGGTAATTATAGAAAAACATAAAAAAGAGAAAAATAGAGAGACTGTATCTATATCAATCTGAAGCTTTGTAGCCTTCTATTCAGTGATTGAAGTCTAGTCAGTCTTGATCTTGTGTCTCTCTAAAGAAACCTGTGGTACGCGCCTAGCTATTAAATGCGTGAACTCATTTTACTGAAGCTAGAGCCCAAGATATATTGGGAGTAAAATTTTGGATCCTCTTTAGCCTATTCTGGTACTGCCCAAGCCGACAGAAGAAGAAGTTATCGGGGGATTTCTCCTGTCCACATGAACAGATTAAAATGACATTTCCGTACTGAAACTGTCAATGGTATTCCGCAAAGTCGCCATGTCTTGATCTTGCAGCTAGGAGATATGCGAGTATGTGTCATCCAAGATGCGTGAACTTATTGGAAATATCGCCCAATGAAATGGGCGCAATATTTATAGAACGAAAGTAGAAGTTGACTAAAAGGGTGTCATATTCGGATCACAGCTAAAGGTGTTGAAAGTGTGGGCTACAAGTACAAGTGTAAGCGACGCAGAGACTAAGCCACAGCGTAAACGAGTGTGGCGCCATCTAGGCATAGAAAACCCCAATAACCTCCTTGTGCCCATGCCATACAGCCGCTCATATATCCAATAGGTATCCAGAAGCGCTACCATATTACCAATTCCAACCTCTTAAATACACACAAGGTCGTGTCGGGAACCTAGACGAAATGGAGGGACCGTACATCCACAACACTCCGTGTCTTCATTTCCAACAAGAGGTCATGATAATTTTCGTCTTGCTGGCCATCATCAAACTCAGAGTTATGGATAGATAAAATCTTTAATAAGAATAGAAAGATTCCTTGATTCCATATAACATTATGGAGTACGATTCTGTACAGAAAAGACACTGCAAAAGTCCTGGCAGACTATCTGTCACGCCCCTCGGAAAGTCCATTCACCGTTGTTGAGGAGGAAGAAGGAATAAATAGCAACATATGAAACCTAAATTTAGCAAGAACGGGGGATTCGGCAGCGAGAAATGGTTAAAAAAGTGCGGCAACTCAGCCGCATCGATCTCCAGTGCATGTAGGAATTTTTATCAGATTATCAAGACCTTCCCCCACGATTGACAGTAGCCTGGATTATACAAAAAGTTTATGATACACAAAGCTAAACTTCATATCATCAAGCCTAAGATCACTAGCGCGGTTAGCGAAGCACCAAGAGCCTCGGGAACTACGACCGTTCTCTCAGTACTTGAGAATGGAGACCTTCCAGTAGAACTTGGAAAAATGTACGAAATGCAGGGAAATGCATGAATATGAAAAGCAATACAAGAAATTCCCAATTTGCCAACTCCCACCCTTATATCCATCTCACCCATCGATTAACGAATCCAATCGTAATTGTGGGACATTGGCGACGTTTTAAAATGCCTCCGACGCGTAAATCGCACAAAAACGCGATCAGCGGCACTGCCAAAGATCGCATCAACAAACCTTACAAATTGCATGAATCCATTAAAACCATCGCAAGACAAAAACCTGCGGAGAAAGGAGTAGAGGCCTTCGAGCAAAATTTAAATACCATCGAGGCTGTTCTTATAGCCAAGGGTGACAACGTACCCGAGGTAGAGATGTTGGACGCCGAAGTCCAGAATTTGAAATCTCTTTCAGATTCAATTTGGGCATCCTCTAGCTCAGTGGACACGGACCAGGTCTCAGGGCCCGTACAAACCCCAAAACAAACCGTCGCTGCACCGAAAAGCAGAATAAGGTTCCAGCACAACCGCGACCTACAGAAGTGAGGCCTGCGAAAAGGGCCGACTTACCCTCCATTAAGGCAGCAGAAGCCGAAAACTTGTCGCTGGCCCCACCGACTCCAGAACCAGAAGCAGCAGGCAGAGAAAAATATACCCCCCAGAATTGCTCGCAGCGATCGAAGTGGAGGAGCGCAGGGCAAGGCAAAAAGCCGCGCAATTCAATATATGCTCGACGGCGATTAACAGTGTCGAGATAGCTCTTTTACCGCTCTCCACCGGTGAAAATAAAGTTTTTTTAGACTTCATCAAAGTCTACCTAAGGGCAGCTATCGCGCAATTCGTGGCGGCCGGACAAAGCATCGCTCTGCCAGTCCTACCCCAACGACCAAAAGTCGGGACTCTCCCTACGACCGTCATCCAAGTAGCCACCCCCAAGAATATTACAAAGGCAACTGCACCTCTCCCACCTCTCCAACCTCTCCCACCTCTCCCACCTGGGCCACTGTCACCCGAGCAGGACACCAAAAGTCAGGCACACAAGCCCCTGCAAACATTACCTCCGGTGCGGCTACCCCATCTGCCAGGAAACCAGAGAAGAAGCCAGCAGCAGCAGCAACAGTATTGCAAGATGACCGACTCTTCCTGCGACTGGATGCAAACCACGAGTGGAGACAGCTCTCTCTAGCTGGTGTTCGCGAAGCCGTCGCTAAACAAACACATTGCACCCCTGCTGATGTCGACCAGGTGCAACGCGTTCCCACTGGCTTTGCCATCCGTGCCAAAAACCCGAATGCAAAACCCAACTGCTGGAGGCCTCCAGCACATTTACACAAGAGGAGGCAAAACTATAACCACCAAGTGATCTAGTTTCCCTCCGGATCGCTACGATTCCAGTCGCCGTTTTCGGCTTAGAAGGACAAATCAAAGTCACTGCCGAAATAGTAGCCGCCAAAATCCTCAGGGTAACTAACTGCACTCCAGACCGAGTAAGGATACACGGAAAAACCAAGTCCGGGGCTACTTATAGATCCTGGGCGGCCTCGTTCCCCAATAATGCTAGCTCAAAACCTGGCTTCCGAATCTTTGGCGACTCAAAAGTAGCAAAAATCCAACGAAACCGCATTCCCATACAGCAATGTAGGTGATGTCTCGGTTTCCACGCCACCAGTGAGTGTTCTCGCGCGCCAGCCTGCTGGAATTGCGGATCCACCATGAACTCGGCATTCGAGTGTAAAGCAGCATCTAAATGTCGAAACTGTGGGGGGCCTCAGAAATCTAGAAGTCGAGACTGCCTGGCGCGTCCCAACAGGTCTAGCCCAGCTACCAAGGAGTAGTTTGTGATGATCCGCCAGGCTGGCCAACGTGAATACCAAGCCCTTGCTAGAGCCAAAGCTGTTACCAAGACCGCAGAGACTGCTACAGCTGCCACAAGGGAGACTCGACCAACTTCTCCAGCTGCTGATCAGGACATTTAGTCGATAGACACAGCAATGACTGAGGGTTCGGGCTTTGGGGCCTTGAACCCTGAAGAAGCTTTGTGAAGGGCGCCCTACAGGCCCCTTCTTGTTGTAATTAAGGCAGCAACATGACTGCAGTAGACAAATAGTTCATATTAGAATAATATGCACTGACGCCATGAGATATGATTAACCTATATCATCACTCACTGGCATGAATAGTAATTAGCCAATAGATGCCTTACAGCATACATTGGCTTCAGGATCTCCAACAACTTTCCCATTTAGGTTAGATAAGGAAGTATGTTGGAATTTACACTAGTGTGCGGAATACCCCGCTTTCATGTATATAGAGGGACTTCTCGCTACACAGATAGAATTATAGCAATTTCTTTACAATTAACTATCCATTAAATATCAGTAAACTTCTTCGTACATTAAACAGATTCATCATATCTCTAAATCAACCTCAAGGCTAGTATTTAACTCTTCCAATATCCGGAACTATTTCAATTGAAAGTTGTTCATACTTGCAAGGAATGCCAATTATCGTAAGAAATGTGGTAAATTCCAACACATTTACAAAGCTATTCAGTACCTAAAGAAAATGCTGTCAAATGCAAGATACCAAATATTCAGTGACAGCCAAGTAAGCCTTCAGAGAATTCAGGGGAAGACAAACCACCTCTCACACAAAATTCGAAACCTCGCCAGGAGCTATAGTTTGAGCATAACCTGGTGTCCAGCCCACGTGGGAATTGAAGGTAATGAGCTTGCTGACTCACTTGCAAAAGGGGCAGTAAAAAAGACTGCTTCAAGAAGTGACAGGTTCACATCTCACTCTTTTCTCAAGATGAAAGCAAAGGAATTCATTTTAAATGCTTGGCATAATGACTGGCAAGCAGAAGTACTCCGAGAAGAGGAGGGTATAAGGTGTAGGGGACTTGGAAAGTTTTACAGAATCCAAGCCCAGATGCATATACCCACCTTTTCTTTACAACCATTTAACTTTCAAGACCACAGCAGGATGGTTGAATCAGCATTTTTCCAGGCAAGAACTGGGATTGGAAATACTAGAGCTTAGCTAAATGTAATTGGGAAAGTCAAAGATCAAAGCTGCAATTTTTGCAAGGCTAAAAAGCAGACCACAAAACACTTAATTCTTCATTGTAATAGATACAGTAATCAAAGGGAACTAGCATTCACTGACATAAAGCCTCTTTCATTACAAATTTTATTTAGAACAAAAAGGGGGAAGGAAGTCCTTCTAGAATTTTTGAAAACATCCAAGTGTATGTCAGCATACAAAGGAGATGATAAAGGCACATAAATAATGGACATACAGTAATATGGAGAAGTGAGCTAGGGCGTTAACTGGTGTGATTCTTCAATGTAAAAATAAATAGATGTTAAATTGTCATAGCTAGATAGCTGAATACAATATGATTAAAAAAAAAAGGGAAGATATGTCTGTGTCTCAAGGATGAGGGTTTGAGAGTATTCCACGGAGTGCGTTGTATAGCCTAGTGTAAGGGTTTAATGAATTCAGATGTACTTGAAAGACAATAACTCGTTAGGAATTAATAACTTCTTCCTTGGGAAGACAATCTACCACGTACTCTCCCATCCGTTATAAGCTCTGCGTAGACTAGTCTTAACTCCCTCCATTGGCCCCCTGAGAATCATCCTTTCTCCCTGGCACTCTTCCTTGTCCCCTTGAGAATCATCCTTTCTCCCTGGCTCTCTTCCTTGTCCCCTTGAGAATAATCCTTTCTCCCTGGCACTCTTCCTTGTCCCCTTGAGAATCATCCTTGTCCACTTGAGAATCATCCTTTCTCCCTGGCACGACTCTTCTCCTGTATCATACTCCCCATCTAGTATGTACCCCCTCGGAGACGGAGTGGTCCTAGTGACCAGTCCCAATCCGAGCAAAGCCCGTCACATTACCCGCCTTCCTCTTCTGACTGTCCTTTTATTTTTTCTTCCTTGTCTGGCTCCTTCGTTCTCGCCGACGTTGTCTCCTTTGCCGTATAAGGCTTCGAAATGGTCCATGGCTTCCACATCCTCTAGATCGGCCCGATCTTCCCATGCCGGTTCGGCGAAACCCTTCCATTTGACCAACACTCGACGTACCCATCCTCTCCCGCATCGGACCTTCTCTGCCCTTAAAATCCGTTCGACAACTTGCTCAGGAGTCGTGTTATCTCCATCTTTTATCATTAATGGTGGAGGTTGCGTATCATCTTGGATCTGAGAAGGTAGCGGGTCATCGTTAGCCTTTCGTAACAGTTCCACGTGAAATCTTGGCCATATCCTAGACGGAACATCCAGCTCTACCACGTGTGGTGATATTACCTTTACTACCGTGTATTTTGCGTTGACCCACGCTAACTTCTTCTTTGGCTGAGGCGTGGAAATGTTCTTAAGGCTGAGCCACACCTTATTGCCCACCTTAAACTGAGGCGGAGGATCCCTCTTCCTGTTTGCCTGTTCCTCCATTATCTGCTGCGCGGCCGCCATCGCTGCTGCCGCGAATTCTTGCGCCTCTCGTATCCTATCCACGAATTTCTCAGCTCGTTTGGCTCGTGTTGATAGAGGCTCCCTTGGCTCGGTCGACTTTAGCTGTACCGGCTCTGCGTGATAACCATGTTCCAGGAAAAATGGGCTTAGGGTTGTGGCTGAACTATCCCTATTATTGATCGCCAATTGTGCGGTAGGTAGCATTGATGCCCATTCGACTTGTGAGAATGATATGAACGCCCGTAGGTACGCCAAAACCTCCTGGTTCATCCTCTCTGTCGCCCCATCGGTTTCCGGGTGGAACGCTGTAGACAAGCGTTGTTCGATTCTTGTCATCTTGCATAAGTGCCTCCAGAAATCTCCGACCCAATTTGACCCTCTATCCGACGTTAAAGCGTGTGGGAATCCATGGAATCTGTAATGACAAACTACGAAACGCTCCGCACATTCCTCAGCATTCATAGTTTGCATGGCTTCCAACGTGACGCTCTTCAGTAATCGATCCGTGATTACCATGAGGTACTGAGGTTCCCCCTTGCTCTTCACTGGAAGGTCCGTCATAAAATCATCGACAATCGCTGTGGAAACGTTCCGGCACTGGTAAGGGCAATAGCAATCCTTGCCTTCTAGAGCGCCACACTCTTGTTCTGCCACACACGTCACAATTCTTGCAGAACCTCCTCACCATTTGGCTCATCCCTGGCCAGAAAAAGGTTCGCGATAGGATAGCGATCGTGTTATTTCGTCCTGGATGTCCTGTTGCATGCGAGTCATGCGTTTTCTGGATAAGGGCCGTATGCAAAGGTTCCCAGTTTGGTACCCACAGCCTTTTTCTAAAGCACAATGCTCCCCGCATGTCCAGCTCACATTCGGCACGCGCAACTTTCAATTGTAGATGAGATGGAAATTGTGGCTCGTTATTCCATATTGCTGTATACAGCTCCTCACTCATTGCCTTGTCCTTTGCCATCCCAACATCCCATAATGTCTGAAGTTCTTCTTCCTCGAACAACTGGTCACCATGCGGGATTTGATTTTTACCCATGCTCTTCGCCGCCTGTATGTGCTGTACTAGTATCGTTTCTTTGTCCAGCATGACATCCTTTAGTAACGTGAACTCCCTTTCCTTTATCCTTGGATCATCTTCTGATTTAGGCACATCCTGTGCCCTTCGTGATAGGGCGTCCGGCCGGCCACTTAGCTTACCTGCCCTGAAATCTAACCTAAAATTGAACTGAGATAACAGTTGAGACCATCTCACCTGCCGTTCCGACAACTTTTTCGATGACATAAAGTATTTTAGGTTTTTATGATCCGTCAAAATAACAAACGGCTCTTTTAGTCCTAGAAGTTCACTTCTCCACTCATTCAGGCATCTGATAATTGCTAGGAGCTCCTTATTGTGGATGTCATAATTGCATTCTGCCGGTGCCAGCTTCTTCGAATAGTAGGCTACCGGTTTGAATTGGCCATCTGGTTGGTGTTGTAGCAAGCACCCCCCCGTTGCCCAGCCTGAAGCATCTGTCTCCAGAATGGTTTTTCGTTCACCATCCCATAAAGCTAACACAGGAGCCGTGATGAAGAGGGCCTTCAGCTTCTCGAATGATTCTTGTTGATTCCCTGCCCATTGAAAAGGCGTTCCCTTCTTGGTGAGATCTTGGAGCGGAGCCGAAATCTTCGCAAAGTTCTCTATGAATCCCCGGTAAAAGTTGGCAAATCCTAAAAAGCTACGAACACCTTTCACATTTGTCGGAGATTCCCATGCTGCAATGGCCCGTATTTTTTCTGGATCTACCTTGATGCCTTCTTCCACGCTGATAATAAATCCCAAGTACTTGATCTCCTTTTTGGCAAACTCACATTTTAGGGGGTCAAGTTTGAGCCCCGCCTTGTTTAATCGATCCAGCACTTGGCTCACCCTTCTCCAATGATCTTCCAGATCCCCGGTTGAGAAAATTACGACATCATCGACATACGCCGAACATGTGTCACCTAGCAGGTCTCCCAGCACTTGATTTATCCACCTCTGGAATGCCGATGGTGCCCCCGCTAGACCAAAGGGGGTAACTAACCACTCAAAAGACCCGAACCTCGTTCTGAAAGCCGTTTTCCATTCATCCCCCTCAGCTACTCTCAGCCTATGAAAGCTGATCTTACGTCTACCTTGGTTAGCCATTCCGCTCCTGATAGCATTTGCATAGTCTCTCTGATAAGGGGTAGAGGATAGCGGTCACGTTCCGACACTGCATTTAGTGCCCGATAATCGACGCAAAACCTTAGGCCTCCTCCTGGCTTCTTTATGAATAGAACTGGTGCCCCCCCAGGCGAGCTGCTAGCCCTTATCCAATTCTTATCCAACAGCTCGGTTAGCGTTTTTCGCAGGACCAGCAATGCATCCCTCGACATCCCGTATAGCGGCCCCCAGGGCACTCCCATTTCTTTACCCTGCTGATCTTTGAGTAGCCGTACCTTTGTGTCCACTCCCGGCCGGAGTGGCGGAAGCGAATTTTTTCCGTCGCTGCCATCCTCCACAAAAAGGTCCGTGAAATGCCTGACTTCCTCAGGCAGACCCTCTTTCACCATATCTCTCGAGACTTGCTTCTTGGGTTCCAACGCCTTTGTAATGTCATGCATCGAAATAGCCCCTACAAGCTCGTTTATAAGAGCAGGTGCATCCTTCAGCTCGCGAGTGCATATTTCTGATAACTCCTCGTATGATACCTCCGATTCATTGCTCAGCCTCGCACTCATCAGCCCTTCGTGCAAATCATGAGATGCCAACTTTTCGACCCACCCGCTTGTCTTTACCATTAATTCGTGATCACCGTGGCCTATGCGTAAGAATTGTTTACCCGCTGAGTATGTCACCTCGTTGCGTTCCATCCAGGGCTTACCCAAAATAATAGGGTATGCCAAGTTGGGCATCACATATCCCCACATTTGTTCCTGACGCCCATCGATATCCACCTTGTAACGCGCAATTCTAGTGATTTTTGTCGCCTTAGTCTCATCGGCTAACCGCAAGCTCCTTGGAGATATTTGCTCGACAAACATATTTTCTCGGTGCACGAGGGCTTCATCAACCACTGAAAGACACAAGCATCCAGTATCAATCATAGCTTGTACGAAAAATGAGGAATTTATTAAGCAGTCAATTAGTAGCGGCCGCGAGACTTGTCCTTCCGAATACTTCCGCTTCATTGGAAAAGTTCCGTCCTTTCCCCTGAGAGAGATCTTCCTGAGGGGTTTCTGTTTTCCGAAATTTTTCTCTTCCCTCTGTCCTTCTGTTGCTGCAGCCGCATTCAGCCCCAACCTTGGAGTTTGAACCCTTCGAAACTTTGGACAAAATTTCGCCTTATGTCCTCTCTGACTACACCGGAGATACACCCCTTCCCCTATAAGTCGGCGTGACTCTTCCTGTGATCGCTTTGAGGACCTCGGCAGTTGCCTATCTTCATCGGTTCCTTGTATTCCGTGAGCGAATCCCCTGCTAGGTTTGTTCCCCGCTCTTACACCAGCTATCTTCTCTTCTTCGTCCTTTATCGAACCTCCCAAACCTGTAAGGGTTCCGTTTGTACCGTCCGTATAGATAACTCCTTCAATATTTACTGCCGGTCGGTTGTGAAATATTTGTCCCCGACCACCCTTTGACGCAGCCAACCTTGTTGTTGTGATCAGGCCCACTTATATATCACA
Source organism: Blumeria hordei DH14 (assembly GCA_900239735.1). Lineage (NCBI taxonomy): Eukaryota > Fungi > Ascomycota > Leotiomycetes > Helotiales > Erysiphaceae > Blumeria > Blumeria hordei. The sequence goes on along the minus strand of OENG01000008.1, from coordinate 254,102 downwards.
TAACTTGAAATGGCTAGTATTTGGCAAGTGTAACCGACAGGACAGGCAATCGTGTGTTAATGTTACGTCATTAACATACAGCAAATGAGAACACCAGTATCTCAGCCATACATGATAATATGATCATATTACGCAGGTATATCTAATGATATAATTGTTGAATGGCTGAATGGTTGGGAGTTATTGCTATAGAGGGTATAGTTTATGTACCATTTTTGTGTATAAATACTTGCTGCTAGAACTCTGTACATGGTCAACCTTTTCTACTCCTATATTCAATAGTCATCAATATAGCAGATCTACAATACATATCCTTCTTCTTCTTCACGTTAGACTTAAAGCGCTATCCTATATCCACCCAAGTTGACTGTTACATCCATTGCGACCATTCTTAGACTTCTCATAACCTCGTTATCACAATACTTGTTGCCAACTGTGTTGCTATATTTGGTCCGTAGTTTTTCAGCCCTTCCAGCTCTAATGCAACCTCTTTTACTCTCTCTACCCAGTCGTTATATCTTTCTGGTGGAGGAAGCTTTACTCCTACTAAGGCCGTCCTCATCTTACTGTTGAGAGCTGATTTTGAGTTCATGGTCCTGCCTAGCTTAGTAAAGGCCTCGTCCCCTCCACTCAGGGCGATTTGGTACTCGAAGTCGAGCAGAAAGTCAGCAAGAGACTGAGATTCACCTTGTTCCATTTTATTGATATACTCCAATGCCACTTGCCGAGCCTTTTTGTCCGCAAATGTTTCCTTCAGATGCAAAATCAACTCCTTCCAGCCGAACCGTCCATCAGCTTTCCTCTTATCAAACCACTCTGCGACTCTTGGCTTGGCGGTATCTGGTAGAGTCTCAATCATGTCCAGACAAATTGTTCGATCGTCCAGGTAAGGGGCCCAGTCAACTTCGATTCGTGTCTCCAACCTGCTAATGAAGAACCCGAATTCTAGTGGCGCGCCATTCCATTTTGGCAGTACTGCGTCTCTTCTCCTTGGTCTCGTTGCCCCTCCCGACCTTAGCTCAGTTCCTTGCGTCTTCATTTCCCTGAACAATTGATCAAGCTCTAATAAATCTTGCCTTGATAGTCCCGCCAGTGGATTTTCTGCGAATCTCTCTTGTGCAGCCTGATAGCTTGCCTCGACCTGGATATTTCCGTCCATGATTGGTCCCTCGGGTGCTACGTTCAAGCCGTGTGAAAATCTTTGAAACAACGAAAATAAAGTATGTGATTCCTGCTTTTTTTTCCTAAGGGATCCAGATGTTAATTCACCTTTCTGGCAAGTCAGTGGTAGGGGTAGGGATAAGAAGGAAGAAGTTATATGTAAGGGTTTAATGAATTCAGATGTACTTGAAAGACAATAACTTGTTAGGAATTAATAACTTCTTCTTTGGGAAGACAATTGTTATGATAGGTCTATGATTCGGGTGTACATACAATTTGTGGGAGCTCGCTGCTAGTGATCACAGATGTGCTGCTGGGCCGGACAGGTCAAGAAGAGGAGTGGAGAATGATCTCTGTAGAATGAGGAAAGACTGTATTGCTTACTCTATCTACTGTGGAGGAAAGCTCTCTACTTATAGTCCCTAGACTATTGCTTACTAATTATACTAACTCAACGAAGCAGGAGCAAACAGAGAAAATGCATGCAGTCGCGTGACCATCATAACTGAAGCTGTGCACTGTAGCCATGTGGGTCTAGGCACAACACTCCCCCTGTCGGTAACGACTCCTTAAGTTATTGAATAGCGACTGATGATTTAACCTTGGTCAGTGAGTCAGCTAGTTGATCAGAAGAAGGCACGTAGGACACATCAATCAATCCCTTTTGATGCTGCTCCCGACAATAGAAGTTCCTAAGTGAGATGTGCTTTGATCTTCTGTGATTGTCGTGATTTTTGATAAGGGAAATTGCCGATTGATTGTCCACGTACAACTTGGTGCATTTTGCTCCCTCAATGTGATCAGTAATGTTTAACTCTTCCAGAAGCGATTTTGTCCACTGTAGCTGACGACATGTTTCGGTGGCAGCAAGATACTCAGCCTCAGTTGTAGACAAAACAACTTCCCGCTGAAGATGGGATCGCCAACTTATTGGTCCTGAAGTTAGTATAATCAGCGATCCGGAAGTTGATCTGCTTGTTGATGGATCTGCTGCAAAATCTGCGTCCGTGTAAGCTTTAAGTGAGGGTTTACCTATTGATCTGTTGAAGGTGATTCCTCGATCCGGTTCTTTAGAGAGATACCTTAGCACCCGGTGAGCTGCATGCAGATGTTCACCTGAGGGGTTTGTCAAAAATCGCGCCAAGTGGTTGACAGAAAATGCAATATCGGGTCTAGTGCTATTCGCGAGAAACTGCAGGCCACCTATAATGGAGTTGTATCTTGTAATCTCTTCTGGTGTGCTTTCTTTATCGCTTGGAAGCATTAGATGCTCAAGGGGTGTTGAAGCAGGTTTGCAGTCTTTTAAGCCGTGTCGATCTATCAGTGTGCGTGTGTATTGACCCTGTGATAATGCTAGGGTATCTTTTCTGGGGTAACTGATATGGATGCCTAAAAACAAGTCTGTGCTCACCGATTTTATCTTATATCTCTTGTGTAAAGCTTGCATCAGTGTTTCTATCTTGCCTAAGTTAGGACCCATCACCTGGAAATCATCTACATGCATAACCACGAATACATCTTGGTGGGCGTTGGTGTATAGACATACGTCTGATGTAGTTGGGTGGAAACCAAGTCTAGCAAGGGTTGCTTTGGCATCATCATACCACAGAGCTGCTGCCTGCTTGAGACCGTAGAGTCCTTTGCGAAGGAGAATTATGCATCCTTCTTTTTCATAGCCCTGGGGCATTTCCATGTAAAGGTCAATGTCAATGTCAGGGTTTAAGAAAGCGGTTGGAACATCACCTTGCCTACGGTGCCAGCCAAATTGGTGGGCTAGCACAAGCATGATTCTACCAGTTTCCGGTCGTGGTGTAGGAGCGAAAGTTTCATGGTAATCAATGCCTTGACGCTGGGTAAAGCCTTTCGCTGTACAACGAGCCTTCCACCTTTCGATGCTGCCATCTGCTCTAAATTTCTTCTTAAATACCCATTTGCATTTCATAGGTTTGCGTCCTTGTGGAAGTTCTGTGCGGCGAATGATTTTTATGGCTCCTTTTTCTTTGAGGGAGCGAAATTCCTCATCTGTAGCCTTTTTCCATTGCACGGCCTCCGGACTAGTCATGGCTTCGCTCCAGGTTTTTGGATCGTTGGAGATTTGTGCTGCCTTGCCATAGTGGAGACGTTTGTAGTCATGTTTCTTAACCTCTCTGCCATACCTAGTTCTTGTGGTCTCGTTTTCCGGCGAGTATTCCCTTTCTGGTGAGTGCGCTCGTTTTTGTCCAACAATAGAGCGTATAGGGTCCCATCCAGTCATGATCTTGTCGTATGGCGTTTCATCTGCTTCTTCTTCAGAACTGGACTCCCCTCATCTTCTGGCTGCAGGCTAAGCTCCTGTGAATGGCTAGGGAAGGATGATTCTAGGGGGGAGTCTGCTATATCTTTCGAGTGGTACGATTCACTTAATGAACCTTGCTCACTACTTTGGGAACTCACATTTCTGATGTCTGTTGGTGGTAATTGTTCTTCTGATGACGAGAGTGAAGTCACTTCTTGAACTATTGATTTGGGCCGATTGTTTATGTTATCGGCTAATGCGGAATCTTCGGTTGCATCTTGTGTAATAGAGTCAGATTCTAGCGTGGTGGGTGATGAACTCTCCCCCTCAAACGATGCTGGAGTTTGAAGTTCTGGAGTTAAAGGAGGATTATGTTGATAATTCATTGTTTCTGTAAATAATGAGTTATCACTGGCCCAGTAGTTCGTTGTTTTCTGCTGATTGATTGGACTTAGCTCGTCACCAAACATTATATCTTCATTGAAAGATGCATGGGGAGTGAAATTTTCTATCCATTTCCAGCCCTGTGATGTTGTCCAATGGGGATAATAAATGATGAAGTTCTTGTCAGTATTTTCCTGGAAACCCATAAACCATCCTTTTGCTGCTCTGGGCTCGAATTTACCTGGCTTCGGTTGTATTAGTTTATATGCTCGACAGCCAAACCTTGGAAGGTTCGTAAGGTCTACTTGACCAGTGTGTGGCTGATGAAGGCCTTGCATGAAATCAAGTAATGGGATCTGTTTAGTGCGTAAGCAGTATAATCTATTAACAATGTAACATGCATGTCGAACTGCCCAGGGCCAATAAAGTGCAGGCATGCGGGCATCAATCAGCATTGACCTTGCGAGTCTTAAAACTACTTTGTTTGCTGCTTCAGATACTCCATTTTGCTCAGGTGTATCTGGAGCGGATACATCAGTACGAATACCATGCTGTTCACAGTGTGATTTAATGCGTAAAAATTCAGTGCCTCCGTCTCTAAAGATTGCGCGAACTTTCTTTCCATGATGATGGTGTTGAAATTCAATCCACTGCACAAGAGAAGAGGCAATCTGGTCTTTGGATTGGGTTAATAATGACCATCTCATGCGAGTTTTAGAATCTGTAATTATCACAACATACTGTAGTCCGTTAATTGCAGTGGTAATCTTGCCTACTGTATCTATAAATATTTCATCTAGAGGTGCGTACGGGATTGGTCTAGGTTCTCGAGATACGAATCTTTGGGCTTTGCTGAGGTGACATGTCTCGCATGTTGTGAGCTGACTTAGGTCTATATTTTCGAGTCCCTTTGTGTGTTGGGCGGTTTTCTTTAAGATTTTCTGGCCCGTGTGTCCGAGTCTTTGGTGCCATCGTTGTGCACTTGTGGTCTGCGGTATTCTTACAACACCAGGAGCTGCTATATTACTTCGTGATGTATCGGTTTTTTCAAGGGGATAAATGTAGTATACATCATTCTTGCGCACCAGTCTTGCTATGGGAACACTCGACTCATTGTCACGTTTCTGCACCAACAGAGACTTTTCTGGATCCGGTACTATGTTGCTGAGCCTCTCCAACCTACCGGCTGACACAATATTGCACGAAGATTCAGGTGAAAGAAAAGTTTCATGGAGCTGGAGCGAAAATGTCCCGATTTTAAGAGTCGCTGTTCCTTGTTGACATAGCTCTCTAGTACCAACAGCCTGATCGAACTTGAATGGTTTAGGGGAGCGATTCACTTCACTAAACATGGAGCGGTGTGGGACGAAGTGGTGCGATGCACCTGTGTCATAGAGTGTAACGGATTCATTCATTCGAGATGATGCAGCAATTATCACCCCTCCTGAGTCTGACTCACTATCGTCTCCTACGCTATTGACCGAGGCCTGTTTGCCATTGCCCCTGTTTACCCCAGAACGGTTATTGCTTCCCTGTGCCAATTCTGGGTGTAGACGATAACAATACTTATTCTTGTGCCGATGTTTGCACCTCTTGCAGTATGCTTCCGGGTCTACGTTGATACTGTTGGGTACGACCGCAGCCACCGTGTTGGGTGTCTGGGTCCGATTGCCTGCTACAGATCGCAAAGAAGACATCAGAGTTCGCAGTGGTGCATACTTGTTGTCGGAATCGAATGCTCTTGTATCACGCCAAACATTTAGCCATTCGATCCTCTTTGTTCCCATCACAAAAATGGCTGATGCTTGTCCGTCACCTATGCGATACCCAGAGGCTAACGGCCGAGTAGAAATTGCATCGGCCGCGTTGTTGACACTCTGGTATGCTGCTAGGAAACGGTCAACATAATCATCAGCAGTACTAACAAACCTGATGCTCAACAGTGTTTCGAGTGCTGCAGCATATGGTGCGGTTGCAGTTTCATTCCTGGTCCCGGCTACAGTGTCGTAGAGTTCTTTGGCCGTCAGGTTGTCATAATGTTGGGGGCAGATGGTCGTAGATAGTCGTTGGGTGATGATATTTTTTGCTTCGATTTCTCCCAAAGTCCAGCGCTCGAATTCATTCAGGTACTTTTCCGTGAGTTTATCGGCATCTTCGGCGTTTGGGCTCCCTAATAAAGGATCTGTAGGGATGTTGACTGGACGGATCCCAGGCATGTCATGAAAGACATGTCCCAGGACGTTTTTGCGTCCAAGTTTAGCACGCAATGCCATTCTCCAAGCGATAAATGAGATACCATTACCAAGAATTTCCTTTGGATCAGTCATTTTCATGATGCTTAATCTAGTTTTTCACAATGGTTAGCTAACTCCTGTAAGTACGTGGATGCGCCGGGCTCATAACCTGTTATGATAGGTCTATGATTCGGGTGTACATACAATTTGTGGGAGCTCGCTGCTAGTGATCACAGATGTGCTGCTGGGCCGGACAGGTCAAGAAGAGGAGTGGAGAATGATCTCTGTAGAATGAGGAAAGACTGTATTGCTTACTCTATCTACTGTGGAGGAAAGCTCTCTACTTATAGTCCCTAGACTATTGCTTACTAATTATACTAACTCAACGAAGCAGGAGCAAACAGAGCAAATGCATGCAGTCGCGTGACCATCATAACTGAAGCTGTGCACTGTAGCCATGTGGGTCTAGGCACAACAACAATCTACTACGTACTCTCCCATCCGTTATAAGCTCTGCGTAGACTAGTCTTAACTCCCTCCATTGGCCCCCTGAGAATCATCCTTTCTCCCTGGCTCTCTTCCTTGTCCCCTTGAGAATCATCCTTGTCCACTTGAGAATCATCCTTTCTCCCTGGCACGACTCTTCTCCTGTATCATACTCCCCATCTAGTATGTACCCCCTCGGAGACGGAGTGGTCCTAGTGACCAGTCCCAATCCGGGCAAAGCCCGTCACACCTAGTGAAGATCTAGGTGGTAAGTGAGGATATTTAATGGGCCAAAGTAATGACAGGTCTTCACTAGGAAGAGATGAATGGGCAACTAGTTGCAGTAGATGTTACACGTGGGGCTTGCTGATGAAGACTGGGCAATGGAGATCTTGCTGATGAAGAACTGGAGAATGGATGGATGGTCTTCCCGAAGAAGAGATGGGTAAACAAATGTATAGTAATGGTTAAGTAAAGAAGACGTTGCGTGAGGAGTAAAGCTCTCTCACGCGGAACTATTATATACAAGAGTAGAAGCATTTGCCAGCCGGAATTAATCGTAATTAATTCTTGCCAATATCTTTGCATTGATGGCTGTGTTCTTGTCCTTCTCTTCATGACTCTCTTGTATATCCTTACATTAATTTGTACATGACTAATTGTATAGGGGAAGCTATTATTAAATTGATGGTTATAATTAACTACCCCTTCATCTTGTCACAAATTAATATTAGTATTAGAATTCTGATTGCGGATCCATGATACTGTGCTGAATAGCACAGGCTACAGGGATCCTATCGGCTTACTAGCCGTCACACCCTCATGAAAGGGTGGCCTGTAATAGGCTATCGGATCGCAGCCCTTTTTTGTCAATGTATCCAGTGGGGACTTCACCCACCTGTCTTCAAAAAGACCAACTGTTGGATTATGATTCCTTTAGATGAATAGAACAGTGTGGCTGGAAGTAGATTCGATAAAGTATAGGGTTGAACAAACGTATGTTATTACTACAGTCTCAGCATTCCCTAAGAATGCTGCAGCCTAGCTCGTACTAACGCTCCCCTACTAGGCTCATCTACACGCGAATATGGAACTACTAATACAGGGTATATAAGATCTCCAAACGCCTTACCCTTTTTACTCCTATGTAAATAATAATCACAACTATAACTCCGTTATCACCTCCACGCAAATAAATAAATATATCCACTCATCAATACCCGAGAAATCAAGCAGCACCATGGCTGCGCACAGCCAGCTGTCGTCCTCGGCATCAACCGACCCAGGAGACCTTTTACACCCGAGCCTTCTTGGGATTGCCGCCGCAATGGAGCAATCGGAACGCGAACAAAAACAGCAAATGAGCGTAGCGCAAAATTTCCTGAAAAATATCGATGCCTGGGCAAAGTCCTTAACAGAAAATGTAGGCGCTCACTTAGTCGCGCCACTAATAGAAAATATTTCACCTATTGTAACAGCGTTTGCGATAGGCAACGTCAACGCCGCAAGTCACCAAGGCAAGAAATCATCCCATGAAAGTACTCAGATGAAAACCTCTGTACCCATGGCGACAAAAATAGCGGAGAAACCTCACCACGATCTCCCTCAAAAGCCAAGGGAAACTGCTTCTCCGTGGGTGACAATAGCCCGAAAAGCAGCCAAGCTCCCGGATCCGCCAGCCAACCTGGTAAAGCGAAGGCCTGCCGTGCAGTCAAAACCAGCCGGAAAAGAACCTCCGAAAGAGGATAAACGACTCTTCGTTTGCATGGGACGTGAACATCAGTGGCGGAGGCCATCACCTGTCACAATAAAGAAACTCATCACCGAAAAAGCTGGAGTTGCACCTTCAGCAATTATAGCGATGACACAAGTTAGGTCTGGCATAGCAATGGAGTGCGCATCAGACGCACTCCGGGAATCAATTCTGAGTATAGGACCTTCATTTCAAAAGGAGGAAATCACAATTGAGCCTGCCTCAGATTGGACGTTAGTCATGGTCCCTCATGTCCGAATATGCATCCGTACATTAGACGGAAGGATCGAAGTAACCAGTGAAATGGTGAAGGCAGAGTGCCAGGCAGTATGTGGAGTCACACCAATACAGGTGCGTCCAAGCGAAACAAAACTAGGCAGCTATTCCGCTAGCTGGATCGTGCACTTCAAACAGGCACCAGCCAACCTAAGGTTCAGGCTGTTCGATGAGAGTGGACCTGCTATACCATTCTCCCGTAAACGCCCCATACAGCAATGTCAACGCTGCTGGGGCTATCACTCAACAAGGAACTGCGTCAAAGGACAGCGGTGCGAAAAGTGTTCTGACATGCATGAAGCAGCCGAATGCTCGGTGAACACACCCAAATGTTCAAACTGTGCTGGACCGCACGAGTCAACCCACCTGAGCTGCATGGCCCGGCCAAGGCGTTACAATGGACAAGTAACGCCTCGGACACCAGCCGAGCTACGAGTTATTCGAGAGCGAGGACACAGATTTTAAGGCAGCGTTATTAAGACCTCAAGAAAAAGGCAAGGCCCGCAGGGTCATTAGCAGACCAGAAGAAATGATGCTTGATAATGAATAATACACCAAACTCTAATAAGCATAACCACAAATATAGCATCCTTCTATTTCACCATGTGAACGTGGGAAAGGGTGGGCAAAACATGGATATAGCGCTACAGCAAGCTTGGGAAGCAGAAATTCACATAGTTATGGTTCAAGAACCATGGACCTTGCAAGAAGACGGAGAGTTTATAACGAAAAGCCATCCTGGCTTTAATAGTTTCATACCCTTTGCAAACACGACGCCGAGACCACGACCACGCGCTGTCACTTTTGTGAGAAAAGGACTTCGAGCGGCTCAGATTTCACCCTCGTCATTAAGTCAGTCGTCAGACTACTGTTTCGTGCAGGTGTGTGGACTGACCTTTGTAAATGTCTATCGTGCCCCGGGCCTCAGTGAGTCTCTAGATCCTCTATTAAACTGGCGGCCAACAGGTCCATCGGTAGTGGGAGGCGATTTCAACTCAGTCTCACAGTATCGGCAGCCATTGATAGACCGCCAATATGGAAATGGTGATCTCATCATGGAGTGGGCCCACAGAAACGATTTGCAGCTACTATGTTACGGGGCGAGAGAGTATTCAAGATAGAAGTCACGGGTCAAGATATGAACAAGATATGTAAGATGGAACGTAGACAAGATAGGATGCAAACAAGATACGGAAATCTAACAAAACGTCGCACGCCCTCTAAAGACGTGAACGAGGACTACTTAAGGGTCTCCTCGGACTAGCTCGACGCTAGTGTCAATAACAACACCAGTCCTTTCCATTCCTGTACAATTGGGTTACTATGACAACTAGACCCCCCCACCGCTGCTTAGGCACATTTTCACCCTTTTATGGAGAGTCATGATAAGAACCATGACATACTAAACACTCTAGGAGAAAGTACTCATCGTGATGGAAATGTGCTGGATCTAACCTGGAGTAATACAACGGCGTTTGCATCAGTATAAACACGGTTCGATTGTTCATCAGACCACTCCACCGTTGAAGGCTCAGTTGATACACCTGGATGCTCGGATCTATCTGGGATCCCAAGACCAATACGCGTGAGGGACTGTGATCTAGACAAGTTCGCCCGATGTGTGAAGCAATGGGTAAGGCACGGCCCCCTCAGCAGTCAAATCGAGATTGAAGACTTCACAGAGAATTTAATCAAATTACTTCAAGACGCGGTCAAAGTTGTCGGACGCGCACCCGCCGTAGGAAAGGGGAAAACAGCGCCTTGGTGGAGTGCGGACTGTAAAAGCCGACAAGTTGAATACAGGACAGCCAAAAGGACATCCGGAGATGTAGAAATGACTCGTAAGGCTTTCCGAGCCGCAGTGAAGTCAGCTAAACGCGAATATTGGACAAAGCAAGTCGAGGCAGCAGAGACAGAAGCATAATTGTTCAAACTCATGCAATGGGCCAAACCAAAGCCGAAAAAACAGCTTCCTCCTCTCCAGGTAGCACCAAACCAGTGGCTCTCAGATCCACTCGAGCGGACAATCGCACTTCGAGATTCACTTCTTGCAAGGTTCGACGCTAAAAGCGACATAGAAACGTGGGATAATAACCAACCAGATTCTATTCCATGGAACGGAGAGGTGTCACTGGAAGACGTTACAGTATCTACCATAGCAAGTAAAGAAACGGCTCCAGGATATGACAAAATCACTGTTCGACTCCTCAAGGCTTGCTGGAGTACAACTGGTACATATGTCAGGGACCTCTTCCAGGCTTGTTTGAACTTGGGGTACTTTCCTACGCTGTTCAAAGTAGCTAAAGTTGTACTTCTTCCCAAAAATGGACGTGATATCTCCAGCCCAAAAGGATAGCGTCCCATATCGCTACTCTCCAGCTTAGGCAAGGGATTAGAAAGGCTCATAGCTAAACGTATGTCCTGGCTTGCAATAAAGAACAAAGCAGTACCCCCACAACTCTTCGGTGCACTACCAGGACGCTCAGCAGTGGACTTGGTATCATGTGTTACACACGCTGCAGAAGCTGCTATGAGATCGTCCAAAGTCACAGCTATGGTCACGATGGACATACAAGGTGCCTTCAATGCAGTGCTACACAATCGGCTGCTCGCACGAATGCGAAGTCAAGGCTGGCCGCTATCACTCTTGTTGGTAAAACACGAAGTAATACAAATTGGGTGCCGTCACGAAGTCAGCTGTCCGTCACGAAGTCGGTGAATAATGTCAATTGACTGGTATCTCGAAATACATAAAACGTTGTCTCTCCTCTTCCCTTCTCCCTCTGCCCTTTCTTCCTCTACTCCAAGCGCCTCGCTAATGAGCTAAATCATATCCCTGTCAGCGTCCCAACGACAACCTGAATACCGTAATTACATAGAACAATTCATAACGCCCAAATATAATCCTTTTACCGACAACTCTGTCGCTTGGTAGTATCGTTCCTCAAAAGACGAAAAGTCCTGGTACGACATGAAGAAGACGTAACAGATGAGAAGCTCGTTGAGTGCGGTGTCCCGCAAGGATCACCACTTTCGCCACTTCTATTCATGTTATACATCTCAATTCTACTCGAGGATGGCACAACTAACTGTAGATTTGGATATGCAGACGACATCGTGATTGTCCGAGTTGGTAAAAGTCCTTCTGAAGCTGTTGAGGCTGCCCAGGTTGAAGTAGACAGGATAGTCCAACTGGCTGCAATACACATGATTAGATTCGACCCTTCGAAGTCTGAGCTCCTGGTCATCGGGGGAGGACCGAAGAAGAAACTCGACTCATCCAACTTAATGGTTAGATTTGGGGAACAGCTTATTATGCCTTCTCCGCATATCCGATGGCTCGGAGTTTGGCTTGATTCTCAATTATCATTCAGACGGCACGTTCAGGAATGGTGTAGTAAGGCACAGCGACTGTCCCACTTCATACGCAGCATAAACAGGGTCCATCGAGGTGCGGCTCTGTTGGAAATATCGCGCAATGAAATGGGCGCAATATTCATGGAACGAAAGTAGAAGTTGACTAAAAGAGTGTCATGTTCGGATTGCAGCTAAAAGTATGGAAAGTGTGCGCTACAAGTACAAGTGTAAGCGACACGTAGCCTAAGCCACACCATAAACGAGTGTGGCGCCATCTAGGCATAGAAAACCCCCAATAACCTCCTTGTGCCCACGCCATACAGCCGCTCGTATATCTAATAGGTAGCCTGAAGCGCTACCATATTACCCATTCCAACCTCTTAAACACACACAAGATCGTGTCGGGAACCTAGACGAAATGGAGAGCCCATACGTCCACAACACTCCGTGTCTCCATTTCCAACAGGAGGCCTTATCATATCAGGCGCCGACATTTAGTTGAGTCACGCTAGGCTGTACAGCTGTACTTAGTTAGGTGTAAGATGTAGCTTTAGTTCTGTAGTTTTGCAATCTGTATTACTAGTCCACAAGCTAATCTTGTCCCCGTCCGTTCTGTAATACTCTCGTGCAACATCGGCCAGTTCCCAATCTCGAAGACGGCTATCTCTTCACATACCAGCCGTAACACTAGCATTCCATCAGATGATTATGTATCAAATGCAGGTTAAAGGTTTCTCCGATCTATTACCGACACACATGTATTTAGCTTTATATTTCTGGCTCATATATCTATACGTATATAGATTTACATCTACAGGGATCATAACGTATGATCCATGGAGATTGATAAATACTGGTCAAAAACCACGGTTGATAAGATATGCGCACACGCAATCTCACTCTTATCAGCTCAGTTTACTCAGAACCATACATCTCAATACACTTGTTTCCAGTCAATTCTTCCTTCTACAACTTCATACGAGACTTACTGTATCGGTCTAACCGCCGACACTGATTCTACTATAACCTCTATATTTGCTCAAGCTTATAACTTTAACATATACTGTTGTCATAACAACATGGGAAGAAGGGTAAAATTATATGGTGAAGGGAAAATCGGAAGAGGAATCCTTACAGTATGGCGCACCTCGCTGTCACCTTTGATGTAACGGGACAACAGCAATTTGGCGCGCTCCCGAGGCGCTCAGCAATAGACCTCGTCTCCTGTGTGGTATACAACATTGAAGAGGCAAGCTCCCAAAAATGGACGGCTACATTTGTCACCCTAGACGTTCAGGGTGCTTTTGACGCAGTTTTCCATACCCGTTTGGTGAGAAGGATGCAAGAGCAAGGCTGGCCAGACTCGATACTCAAGCGGACAACCTCGTTTCTAGCACAACAAATGGTCCAAGTGCGTTACTCTGGAGGAGTCACCCGTTGTTTGTAAATATTAGAGCGACGGCTACTGTAGGTTTTCTTTGGGGCGAATTAACAAATAAATTATATTAAGTATATATCTTGCAACCACTTCTATTCACTAACTCGTCTTCCAAAGGAACTTGACACCAGAATAGTTTCCCATCTCAGCTATGACCACCTTTCCTTCTATGACTAATTCATGACTAATCCAAAGCTCCTTCCTGATCAGTCTCAGGGTTAAGTTTACTCCAAGTAGATCAAGGTACTGTATGCAAGAGTATTCCTACATCACCGCTCAGCAACAGCTAAGCTTTAGAGTGTGACGCTCTGTGTGAGCTCACAAGTCTACCATATATGGTAAGATAGCTATTAGATACACAGATCTAATATTGTGCCTTATTAGGCCAGTTGGCACTGTGGTAAAGCTATCTAACTACAGTTACATGTCTTCTGCGTGAGGAATGTTGTTACGGCATGTCAAGGAGGTTGTATAAGTTATTATATTGCTATCAAGAGGTACGCTTGTAAAGGCAATAAAAGACGAAGAGAGGAGGTAGCTACTCTCGACCCTCTCTAAGATATCTCCCTCGGCTGTGCTTAGTCATCCAACGTGATGCCAAGGCGCGCTAACCTGTATCCCCACATGCACGCAATACGGCTCTCACGGATCGTGACATTACCCCTCCCTCCTAAAGAACTGCAACCGCGAAGTTGCAGTCATAGCGTGATCGTCTTCCAATTCGGAGTAGTCGTTGATACCATTGTTGTACGCCTCTAGCCACTTCGGGAGTAGTCTAGGTGGTCCCCTGGCTGTTGGGTAGCGTATATGGAATCTCTTGATCATATGAGGTGCTGTCATAGCGTTGGAGCAGGGGTACCATTCGAGGTCTTCGTCAGCGCCCTTCCATTGAATCTGGTTCTGGAGATTGTTGCGATAGACTCGGGAGCTTAATATCCCCTCAATTTCCCATTCGTCTTGCTCAGGGAGTAGTTGAATTGGTGCTGGGGCTTGTCGAACCTGTCCTGGTAGTGGGTCCTGTACGAACTTCCGCAGCAAATGGGAGTGAAATACAGGATGGATTTTCCATTCTTCCGGTAACTTCAACTCCCAGCTCTCCCCAACCTTCTTTAGTACTTCAACAGGGCTATACCACTTGTCTGAAAGCTTACGTGAAGGTCTGCTCATTTTCCAGTTTGCGGTAGAGACTAGAACCATGTCTCCAACTTCCCAATCGACTTCCCGACGGCTACGATTAGCTAACCGCTCCATCTTCTCCTGTTGAATCTTAAGCGAGGATTTAGCGAATTCCATTGCATCCTTCATACGAGTTGCTACACAGAGAGCATCTTCTCGATTCAAGGTCTCCGTGGCAGTAGCAGGAGGCTCAGGGTTATGTAAGTCCCAGGATGCACGCGCCTCGTAGCTATTGAGTAGTTGGAATGGTGACAAGTTGCCAAGAGATTCGTGAGGTAGCGTAAGCTGAGCAATATCCATAATCGGTAAGAGAGAGCTCCAATTGTCTTGATAGTAGGTACAGAATGGACGAAGTCTCTGCTTGATATACTGATTCATGATTTCCGTCTGGCCATCGACGTTGGGGTTATATGATGTAGTCAACTTGACCTTGGTGCCGAGAATACGACAATATTTGTTCCAGAAACTTGATACAAACTGAGGTCCACGGTCGGAGACTATGGAGTCTGGCATCCCAAAGTGACGACTCCAGTGGACAGCGAATAGCGTCGCCATCTCCTTTGCCGTGATGGCCTTATGGCAGGGGATCGAGACTGGTTTCTTTGATAGCCTGTCCATGATCACGAAAGCAGCGTCAAACCGTTCTCATCTAGCGGTAGCTCCGTGAAATCCATGGTCAAATGCTGGTAAGGTCGCGCGGGGATTGGTAGGGGGTGGAGGAAACCAGGAGTCTTATCTCTCCTCGCCTTCATACGAGCACAGCTGCAGTTAGAGATATAACGGGTGATATCGGCCGTCATTCCAGCCCAGTGATATTTGCGGCCTAAGAGGAGCTTGACCTTACTGTTCCCAGCATGCGCAACTTGAGGTTGAGCGTGAACGTGACGGATTAAAGTCGTACGGAGCTCTGGCGGTTCCAGAGGAACCTCCAACCGCCCATGGAAGAAGAGCTTACCGCTAGCCAGCGTGTACTTGGGGTGATGCTGCCGAGCCTTCTCGCGTAGAATTTCAAGCTCCTCCGATTCCTTGTTCGCTGTAAAAACTTGGTCGATGATATCGTAGTTTTCGATATCGTAAGCAGCTGTCGACGTAGCGTCAGGGGCCTCTCCAACTAGAAACTTTTCTTCAGGGAGCTCTAGTGGTACTAAATCGACTGGTGAGACAGTCTCACGGGTGCCAAGCGGTGAGATTTCCACATAATCGTGGTCAACAATTTGCAGGTCAGCTAGTTGCGTCTGTGCCATTTCCTGGAGAATCTCGTTACTGATCTTATCGTTGGGAATCATCTGTTGGTTGCGTAGAGCATGCTTCTTAGCTTCCAATGGTGAGAGGTCTTGATCTCTACGGGAAAGTGTATCTGCCAGGGTGTTTGTAACTCCTGTTCGGTACATGATCTCAAAGTGGAATTGGGCGAAGAACTCCGCCCACCGTGCTTGTCGAGCGTTGAGATCTTTTGTTGACATAAAGTACTCCAAGGCGCGGTGATCGGTATAGACGTGAACTGTCTTTTGCGCACCCAGCAACTCAGGTTTGTACTGTTGGAAAGAGCGGAAAATCGCAAGTAGCTCTTTGTTGTGGATCGGGTAATTCAGCTCTGCGTCTATCATGGTTTTAGAGAAGAAACCGACTGGGTGGAACATTCCATCGTCTTGAAGCTGTGAAAGCACGCCAGCCACTACCCCATCAGAAGAGTCAGTTTCGAGTCTAGTTTGCTTGAATGGATCGTAGTGACACAAGATAGGAGCCGTCTGTAGGGCGTGCCGGAGACGTTCCCATGCCTCCTTGCAAGCTCCACCGAAGTGGAAGGGGACGTCTTTCCCAGTCAGTAATGTGAGTGGTCGGCAAATACTGCTGTAGTCTTTGATAAATCGACGGTAGAAGTTACAGAAACATAGGTAGCTTTGTACGCCGCGAACGTTGCTAGCATATTCCCAATTCTTGATAACCTCAATTTTCTCGGGGTCTACCTCAATCCCGGTGGTACCAATGATGAAGCCCAAGAATTTCGTACGTGTCACGCCGAATTCAGACTTCTTGATGTCTGCCTGGAGGCCGTGGTCTCGCAATATCTCCAATATTTTTTGTACGTGAAGGTCATGCTCCGCTTCTGAATCTGAGTAGATCAAGATATTGTCAAGGTAAGCTGAGCAGAAGTCGTCTAGGTATTCCATTAAGATATCATTGATAAAACGTTGAAAGGTGGCAGGGCCATTAGTCAAGCCAAATGGGAGTACTTTGTACTTATATGTTCCGTAACAAGTGCGGAAGGTAGTGAAGTCTTCCGAATCTTTTGACATGCGTATTTTGTGAAATGCCTGCTGAATATCG
The DNA here is from genome assembly GCA_900239735.1 of Blumeria hordei DH14. Classification (NCBI taxonomy): domain Eukaryota; kingdom Fungi; phylum Ascomycota; class Leotiomycetes; order Helotiales; family Erysiphaceae; genus Blumeria; species Blumeria hordei. The sequence goes on along the minus strand of OENG01000008.1, from coordinate 237,234 downwards.
ACTTTGGTGAAGATCTTTGCTTTAGAGCTTCTAGCCATCATCTCATCAATCAAGGGAATAGGATAGGGATCTTTCTGGGTAAGCTCGTTCAGCTTTCGGAAATCGACACAAAATCGAAGCCCACCGCCAGCCTTCTTTGCCATAAGGATAGGCGCAGCCCAGGGCGCGTTTGATGGTGCAATGAAACCTTTATGGAGGTTCTCAGTGATATAACGCTTAGCTTCAGCGAGATATTCGTCTGGCATGCGTCGAAGAGGCTCTGTCGTAAGCGTGTTATCGCCGATGAGTTTAATTTCGTGGTCGACGGCGGGTCTCCTCGCAGCGAGGTTGTCTGAAGCTCTGGTAGAGAATAGGTCCTTAAACTCCTTCCACTTCTCGGGGAGGCGCTCTGTAACTAACTCATCGTTCTGCCGGTATTTAGCTTCGCGAGTTTCCGCCGGGAGAGACCTGCATCAAGAGCCGACAATTCCACGGCAACAGCGGCAAGCTCGTTTTGACGTCGTTGGATCTCATCTTGAATATCTTTGAGGGAGGCGACGAGAACTTCCGAATCGTCGTTATGGGCCTTCTGGCGGTGCTTCCGATGCAAGTAGAACTGGTGCATTGAGGCGGCGGAGATCAGGTTGATATCAGTCTTACACGGCTCGTTTTTAACTCGGCGAGTTGCCACGGCAACGGTCTGGCCTTGGAGAGCTTGATCAGCTTGCTCGACTCGTGAGCCGGGATCACGGGTGGTAGAGGACGATTTAGCCAGTTGGTGATCGGCGAGTAGTTCATTCATTCTTAGGAAGCCTTGCTTAAGTTCCCTGACAAACGAGGAGGGACGCTTTTGAGTCTTCTTCGGTCGAAGGGAAGGGAGAGTTTGTACACTAGAGAGCTCTTCTTCAAACAGAGCATCTCGTTGTTGCTGGTCAAGTTGGTGCTGTAGGTTCACCATGGGCGTCTTGGGAGGTAGGAGTAGCTCTAGACGCCTATCGAAGTAGTGCTGAGGTGGCATATCAAACGGCCACTCTAAACGGTTTTTCGTACGACGATTGTAATTCTGCTTGAGTTCGTAATGTTCTAAGAACTTTCGGCCGATGAGCACATTGTTGCTTCCCAGGTCGGTAATCAAGAATGGGAAGTTGACGCGGCGGCGATCGATCGTGAGGGTAAGGAGAATTACGTGGGTGATAGCAGCGCCGGCTTGTCCGTTATAACCAGTAGGTATAATTGGCTTGGGGAGAGTAAGGAATCTGACGCCTAAAAGGTCACAAAGTTGGAGAGCGACAGAGGTACGAAGCGCCCCAAAGATATTTGCTCCGCCGTCAATATGTGCAGTTGTTTTGATGAATGATCCATTTCTACCTAATTCAATACTAACTAGGAATTGTTTTCCTCCAGTAAGAGAACGGAAATCAGCATTCAAGACTTTCCACAAATCGAGGCATTTGCCATGAGAGGAGACTGTTCCACGGCTTAAGAGTTTCCCGACAGCTCGTCAACCTCAACAGGTTGTAGGCCGTCTTCGTCGCCGTCATCGTGCTCTAACATTAATTCCTCCACCGATCTACCAGTCAGTTCTGCGATCTTTACGGCGTTGGGGCAACCCCTAGCCCAATGGCCTTCCTTTCGGCAGAGACGACAGGTATTGGTAGCGCTGAGAGTACGACGTATGACTTGTGGTACGGTCTCAGGAGTGGTAGAGAAGCGTACAGCGGGGGTGTTGCGAGCAGCTTCAGCCATCAGGCGTTCAGCAGTCCATCCCGATTTTTCAAAATACCCGGGTTTCTGCTAGCGTTGTTTTCGACGGCGACAGCAACTACCTTCTTATGGAGAGCATCCTCGGCGAGGATGTTGCGAGATTCTCGGTCGGTGACAGCTAAGAACTCGTCGAGAGTAGTGTAGTTGTTGCTCATCTTGTACTTCTCAGTCATAATTTGGAGCTTTAAGGCGGGAGAGATTTTCTCACAAACGTCATCAGACCAACGAGCCCTGGCGATTTTACCAGTGATGGCTAGGTTGGTGAACTTGATGCGGAATTGATTGAATGTCATATTACTAGTCATCTTCAAGTTGCTGTAGGCAGCTTTGGCTTTTTGGACACGGTTGTGGTCGAAGAAACGTTGATCTAGGGCAGCGAGGACGTCGGCAGCACCCTTGAATTCGGTGGTAACATCTGTATCCATATGCTGAAGGATAATAGTCTTGGCCTCTCCTCCAGTACACTTGAAGTACGCCTTTACCTGGGAGTCTCCAGTGCGGAAGTTACCAGAGAACTCCTCAATAAAGAGCTTCATGTCCATCTTCCAAGCATCGTACTCAATCTCTCCATTGTGGTCGGTAAAGAGGAGGCGGGGATAGCGAATCTTGTGAGAATCGACAGGCTTGACAAAATTGTCAATCTTTGGGAGGTAGTGATCAACAGCCGGTTGTAGGTCTGCAGTAAGTGCGCGAAACTTTCTAGCAGCATCTTCGGTAGCTTCGACGGCAAGAGCAGAAGCAACTGCAGTCTTGAGCATCTCGTTGATTGCCGCCAACTGGCTGGTAGAGAATGCTTGGTCCACCATTGTGTGTTTGTCTTCCTCCTTGATTGTATCACTCTCAATAGTTCTCAATATGTTCTCCTCCACTGGCGCGGTATCGCCTTTCTTCTTCTTTTCCTCCGCGCGGTATCCAAATCGGGCTGGTGTAGAGAGCTCTCGATTGCTTCGGCGCAGTTGCATATGGGAGGGACCGCTCTTCGTGTGTGTAGTATTGAGACGAATGCGCGTAGGTAGGGAGGGGTTTGCAGAGGTCGAGATTGGTAGTTGAGGATACGCGCACGAGGCTGATGGTGAGGCTGAAGCGCAAATCTGTGTCGCAAAGTTTGAGGTATCGTATCAAAAAGGTGATGCCTATAGAGAGAGGGAGTTCAGCTTGCGCTGAGACTGTCTGCAATCGAGATATGAGGCAGAAGGCACCTGTAATTATACAGGTAAGGCGGGAGTTGTAGGAGTCGTACCAAAAAGGTAGTGCCGACGTCGAATTTGTTCCGAGTGGATATTACTGCTTCCCAGCGAGGTGATGGTCTTTTATTATGTTACGGCAAGTCAAGGAGGTTGTATAAGTTATTATATTGCTATCAAGAGGTACGCTTGTAAAGGCAATAAAAGATGAAGAGAGGAGGTAGCTACTCTCGACCCTCTCTAAGATATCTCCCTCAGCTGTGCTTAGTCATCCAACGTGATGCCAAGGCACGCTAACCTGTATCCCCACACGCACGCAATACGGCTCTCACAGATTGTGACAAATGTTGCACGTGCACCCTTCGTGTGGTCCGTGCATCACATGTAGTCCTCCAGGGCTTACTGATATCCCCACTTCTATTCCTTCTTTACATGGCAGAGCCTATGCAAAGCAGGTATCCAGGTATGAGGTTCAGCTATGCCGACGACTTCGGAATAATTGGATTTGGCTGCACAATTACGGATTCTGCTGCTGCAGCCCAGAGTGAAGTCGATGATCTCCTGGATTGGGCAGGAAAAATGCGGTTGCTTTTGACACAAGTGAGTCAGAAGTAATTCAATTTCCCGCACGGCGCCGCGAGCCTGCAAAAGGAATCTATGTCAATGGAACCCTTATTGAGCCAGCTGAATATTTTCGCTGGTTGGGTATCTACCTAAATTCCCGGCTGGCCTTTAAGCACCACGTAACAACATGATGTGGTAAAGCCTTGAAAATTGCACAGAACCTGCGCCGCTTCAACACTGCTCTCCGAGGAGCCGCTCCAGGAGCGCTAATCAGAGCTGTTGACATGTGTGTTGTTCCTATAGCAAAATTTGGTGCGGAGATCTGGTGGCCTGGTCTTAAACGCCCAACGAGAAAAAGCATGACAATGTGACGGTCTTAAAGTGGCGTTTTATTCAAACTGAACTCAGAGCTAGATACAAATGAAAATCTTAAAGTAACGAGAAGAGACATGACTGAAAGCCGCCTATTTATTTACAAGACTATGATCTCGTTCCCTCATTTCATACCATTCTCAAAATAGATCATGACCTGTCCTCCGACAAACACCAGCATCTCCGTCTATTTTAATTTAGCTTCATTTTAATGTTAGGAATTTTAGTTATTAAAATAGTTATGATGCATGTGGCTTAGATGACTCACGACTGGTGTTCGAGTCGTCCTGTCTGCAATCTAAATTTGTCATTTAAGAATAGATTTGCATGAACTGAGCCAAGGCCTATACTTGGGTCTATTGAGTTGTGGAGGGGTTCTTGACATGTATGATGTTTAATATGGTTGGAAGAGTTCAAGCCTTATTTGTTAGGCAGCAGCCTAATGATAACCAGGTATGAGCCTGTGACAGACAACCCCACCAACAGCACATCTATGTGGCATGATTGACAAGACTGTCTTGATGGGACTACGAGCTGCTCTCCCGGTAATGAGGACGACAGCGAACGTTGTACTGCATAAAGAAGGTGGAATTCCACCGGGCAAAATCATTCTGGAGGGTAATCGACTTCGACTGTCAGTTAGGCTCAAAACTCTAGATGACCGCCATCCGCTGAGGATTCGTGCGGCTGTGTGCCCAAATATAGGCACGCGGAAATACAAGATTAGAAATCGAGGGACATCTGTTCCTGAAGTAATAATGTCACGAGTACAGCGAGCGTACCGACAATTACCAGAGGCTGAGGGTGCGGAAGCACTACCACCCACATTCTACTTACCGAAAGCAGGATCTAAAGAAGAGCAAATTGAGAAATGTAGACAATGGATCAACCAGGTGTCGAAGTCGGAAATTTGTGCCTACTCAGATGGCTCATCGGAAGGGAATGGACGCTCTGCGTGGGGCTTTGTTCTGAAGAGGGACGGACAGACTTTGCTCACAGAAAGTGGTATCAGGCATGGGGGGGAGGCTTTAGATGCGGAAATCACCGGGGCAAGCAAGGCTCTTGAGGTATCATTGGGACTCCAGAGGGCGACGCAACGAATCTACCTTCTACTGGATAGTCAACAGGCGATCAACGCACTTGAGACAGGCAAGTCCACGACAAGCCAAGATGAAGTACGGAAATTTTGTGAGTTGTCCAAATCAGCTTGCGTGACAATTAAATGGGTTCCTGGATACTCAAAAATTCAGGGTAACTTGGAAGCTGATTCGGTCGCTCATTCTGGCTTACGGATGCTGCCTAGCGTAGAAGTGCGGCCAGAATCCATCACTCTGGCATTTCTTGATTGCCAAATGAAACTTTTGCGGCAAGTATTGCTCGACAAATGGTGGAACAAAGCTTGCCCGCCCCGATATCGCAAGCTCGACCTGCTCATGCGACGACGAAAACCACCTGGGTTGGGACTTTCGAGGCTCCTACTCCGAAATCTGATTGCAGCTCGTACGGGCCATGGCAATTTCGCGGCGTATCATTGCCGTTTCAAAAATATGGACGCTCTTATGGAGTGCATCTGCGGGGAGGAGACCACTCCAGCTCATTTCATTCACTGTCGACTACATTCTCACGTCACGCGTCGACTCAGAGGGAGATTGTCACATATTGACTTCATCCAAGAGCTTCTCGGGCCAAAGTGTCCCGAAAATTTCAAAAACCTTGTTAAGGAAACCTGCTGTTTTGGGTTGCCATCTACAAATTCGTCCTCTGATCTCATCGAGGACCATATAAATTAGTCATACAGATGATATGATAGGAAGGAATACAAGGCAAGAAGATTTGTTTTCTGACCTGAAATTGGGAAATCTGCAGGGCTGAATAGTTTTGTGGGTAGGAGTTTAGTTTCAAAGGTTGAATTTATGTACGGTAGCGAATTTTAAACTATCTATTTATTGTTTAGTGGTTCATGCGGTGGGATCAAGTTGGGCTTATCAGAGACAGGATCTTGGCTGTGAAAACCGGTCCTTGACTCTTCGGGGGTAACGGGTTAGACCTAGGACCTAAATGGATAAACCAACAAACAGTGCTTTAAAGCCCCATGCCGGTTAGCTTAACCTATGAAGGGCTACCCGACACACCGGCATTCCCATAACAAAAACCCGATAAAGACCCCACTGCTCCCGATCTGCATAGCCGCCAGATCAGTGAGACTCTTCTTAAATTGATATAAATTATATAATTAAAAACTGAAATTAAACTGCATGTAGATGTTCGAATTTAGACAGCGTTGGTGTCTAAGTAATCAGGGCTGTCCTATAAATGTAGGTGCAAACAGAGCTTCCCCCATTACTGATACCTTTGAAACTCTTCGAAAACTTAGTGTGGACATAAGCCAGTCTCGGAACAAGATGGCTCCTTCTGGTGAGCTTTAAATCCAGCGAGCGTCTAGGGGACGGGGCCATTGGCTCCACGAAGCCGTGCATGTAGTAGGCCATGTTGACAGGTCATGAAATGCTCCGGCGATTTATAGAATTAATATCTAGTGCCCTAGCTAACTAAGGATATATACATAAGATCACGTACTATACTAGGCTACTCATTATACTCCCCTATGAATTTGCATTGTCGGAACAATTAATTTAGTTGAGTCTATTTTAGGTTTGAAGTTGATGGTCCCTGCATGATGTTTGAAGATTTTTCTTCGTGATTTCCTTATATCGGGTAAACTATTATCCGAGGATAGATACCAACTTTGTAGCTATAGTTTAGGGGAGAGATATACATAATCAATTGAACCCAATCGAATAATTGTTCTCCTTACGTACTGCAGTACTCTCATTACTTCAAGTGAACCTATTAGCTTATAGTGTATGACCTTTGTCATACCAACACTGATCAGTGGTTGAACTGACATTTTGAGTCATACAACCACAGAACAGCAAGGTATTCCATTGGGATAAGTCTTGACGCGGTCAAGCTCGACACGAGACAAAGAAGCGGCGTTTCGGATAAATTTATCTGACAGCGTGCGAATAAGAGTGAAGTCTGCAGTCAGACGACGACTCTCTTAAGGGCATTACAATTTGCAAGAAGGGAGTGACGGCCAACTGGTCCCGATTCCTTGACCGCTTACCTGCTTTGCCTGCGCTCATCACGCACGTCAATTTTACGGATTAAAGCCTAAATCCATAGATACATTTAACTCTTAAGATCAAGTTCAACAGAGTCAGGTAGCAATCACGTCAATTCACCTCATCTAGACCTTAAAAAAATTAAAAATTAAAAATAACGCGTTAAGATGGCCGATCTTCGAAACAAAGCATGGGTAGCAATTGCCATTGACACCAAACTCAGTGGTACAGAGATTGATGTACAAGACGAAAACAATTTGGCACCTGAACTAATTAACACTCACATTGTTGACTGCCTCGAGTTCTATGAATCAAGCAATAAGTTTGACAAGACACTACTAAATCAATTCAAAGAAGATTTTGAAGGCTGGACTGCCAACAAAAACATTTGTAGGGAGCTCAAGGATCGCTTAAAGAATAGTGGAGTTTACGTTGGTGGTCGAGGTCAAGTTCCAGACCAACTATACCACTTGCTTAATTGTGATAAGTGCCCACCATGGCCACAAGACGAGCTTGAATTTTATATGCAAAAAGGCTATAATTTCAAGTCCCGACGTTATAACCCTAACTTTGATGGACAGTACAAATTTATCCTAGGAAACCGCCAATCAGATACATCACAATCAATTCCCATTCCAAAACAAGAACCCTCCATCGAAAACATCTCTGTCTCCAAACCAGGACCTCCTCTTCAGAAAACCTGTCCCACAATAAACTATCCACCAAATCAGCGTTCAGAATCCATTCAGTCTAATAACTACTATCCCCAAGCATCTATGACAACCAGCACAGCGAGATTACTAATGGATCTCGGAAAGCTTTATTTTGACTCAGATAACAAGTCCGGCGGAAGCTTCTATGATGTGCTGGATGCTAAACTTCTAATATTTTACGATATGTGTGACAAAGCTGGAGTTACACCTGATTCATACGGCTCAGCTTACTCCACCATGCTAAAAGATAAGGCTCAAAATTTTTACTACCAACACTTAGCTCGTCAAAATCTTAGTTTTGATGAAATGATTGAAAAAACGCACTCCTACTTTCACACCCCTGAAAATTACCAAGCCTACCTCATGGAATGGCGCTCAACAATGCTAAAAAGTACAATTGAGGCAAATCCGGAAAGAAATATATCTGAATGTCTGGAAATGGTAATTGATAAACTTCAGAAAATCCATCAAGGGCTTGTGCAAAACTACAAGGACAGTCATAGTCTACCAGGTCAATTAATCAGCGCATGTCAAGGTGTCGAGGCATGCTCTATTGTCTTGGTTCGGCCAGCCGCAACATTTGAAGGTGTAGCTTCCGACCTTCGAAGTGCAGTCGGTATGTGAATGAGATCCCACAACAATTTACCTCGAGTCTTCAACGCCATGGCTCTTGACAGGAAAAGCGACAAAAGTAATCAATGCTTCGTTGATAGACAGTATTCAGAAAACGGTTGTTCACGTAGGTGGAACAATAATCAAGGTAGCAATTATGTCCGTGGTAATTTTCAAGGTAGTAACAACCGAAGTGAAAGACAGCAAAAGAAATGCTTTGTTTGTGGCAAACCTAAATGTTGGTCAACCCGTCATTCTCCCAAAGAACGTAAACAACGTCGCAGCGATTGGCGTGCTTACGCGTAAGATATGGGACTTAGTGAAGACTTGAGAACATTCCTAGTTAACTACGAAGGAATTGATACAGAAGAACATACGGATGACGAATCCAATGATAAAGATTTTCATGCTTGGCTCTCAGAAACACGTGAGACCTCTGTCTCTGATATTTGTGAGCACTTCCACACAGCGTGTGGTAATATAAATGGGTATATCATAACAAATATGCTCAATAATCAATCGGTGATGCATTCCTTAACTAGAATAGACCCCTTCGGCAAAATATCCATCGAACCAGCTCACCTTTTTCACTTCAAGAGCCGATATGATGCCGAAAAATTTCAGGGCATTATGCCCGGTACCGGCGTTGCAGGTATTTCGACTGCTGGTGAGAATCAGGTAAAAGCATTGCAGCGAAAACTCCCAGGTATCAAAATCAACACAGCAGTTGCAGGCCAGCACTCTGTTCACTTTGGTGATCATCCAGAAACCGTATCTCTCGGCACTGTTACTGTGAAAACTCCATCTGGCATGATCCACTTTGCAATAATGCCAACTAACACTCCATTTCTGCTATGCCTATCTGATATGGATCGGCACGGCGTTTATTTGAATAATATCGAGAACTTTTTAGTTCATGATAACAAAAAGTACCCAATTGTACGCAAGTGGGGCCATCCTTGGCTTCTTCTTGAGGACCTTGAAAAATCAATTGCCTGGTGTCACTTAACAGAATTAGAATTACGTCAATTGCACAGAAGATTTGGTCATCCAGCTGTTGAACGTCTGTAAAAGGTTTTAACATGTGCTGGATATGACAATCTGGATCATGAATCACTCGCAAAGATCACTAAATACTTGTTACGGCCTTGTATTCCTAACCTTCGGGGCCTCTGAAGCTATTGTTCTTTTCGGGTATTGTAGTGTGACCCTATATGCGCACGGACCAGTTGTATATTATGTATATATGTATATCTCTAGATACCTCTTGTTATCTTCTTTCCCTAGTTTAGAATCTTATGAATTATATTCCAGATCTTTGTCCTTATCTGATTCGACTTGTTCATCTGCTAACCTGTGCTCCCTTCTGGTTGTCACAATACTGTCATCAATGCCAGATGCATGGTAGCACTCCTGGTCGTTTCCGATTTACGCTGCACAATGATATTGAATTTAACTACCGCGTTATAATTGATAACATGTATATTAATAGAAAACCAGTACTTCATGCCATTGATGAGGCCGCCGCTTTCCAAGCAGCAAGATTCATGACTAATATGACAGCTAAAACTACGTGGGACACATTGGGCACTATGTGGGTAGACATGTACGTCTGTCAGGATTGCCTTCTGTATAATCTATATATGTGAAGATAACCAGAATCTAGTGTTCTATGATTCTGATCTGGCCTTTTGGCCGAGTGGTTATGCAACTATCTCATGCATAATGTAGGATGGCACCCTTTAGCCTGAATACCACCTCTCTGGCCCCTGGGTCCTCCTTGCTGTCTACATGCTACTCTGACAACGTCGAATCTCCTGATCTTGTTGTCACAGATGCCGGTACTAATCTCACTGCCATGGAATTTTGTGCCAACGCTCACGCAATGGCAATCAAAGTTGAAGAAGTCCCTGTAGAGTCTCACAACTCGATCGGTAAGGTATAACGGTATCATCATATCCTAAAACCTGCGTATGAAGTCATTTCAGCGGACTTCAAAACCACAGTGACCTCGGATCATATACTTCAGATGGCAGTTAAGGCGGTTAATGACACGGCAGGCCCTAACGGATTAGTGCCCACCCTCCTGGTCTTTGGAACCTATGCACGGATTTCAGAATTGTCACCTTTGTCACCATAAATTTCGATACGTGCGAATGCCATCCGTAAGGCAATGGCAGAAATCAGAAAGCTCAGAGCTACACGACAGTTTGCTGAAGGACTTGTTGTAATTATTAACAGTCCTGCACCTGTAACCCTGGCCATGCACTGTCTCGTTTTCATTTCAATCTGTTGACGAACATGCAAGGTCTGTCTTACACTTAGTTAGCTTGGGGGCCTACTGGTAGTAAAGACACATCCACACCTTGATAATGTTGCCATAGTGGAATTAGGGCGCATATCCTAGTTATTTTCTGCATTCGTCCCACTAGGGCTAATTCCTGTATATATCTAGTGGCCTTATCCTTCAGAAATCTTCAGTTCATTACGTTTACTGAATATCTCTGAAGGTCATATTCATACCTGCTTCGTGTCAACCTACCAAGATTTATTCCATAAATCTCTATTCACCTGCTTCTTTGTTCGGCGATAACTCTTCACTCTCCTCCATCGCTCCAGCACTCCGCTCTCACAATCCTTAACCTTTCAACAGGACTATCAATGCGAAACGAGTCAGATATCCTTGAAACAATACAGCTCCTGTTGTAATTAAGGCAGCAACATGACTGCAGTAGACAAATAGTTCATATTAGAATAATATGCACTGACGCCATGAGATATGATTAACCTATATCATCACTCACTGGCATGAATAGTAATTAGCCAATAGATGCTTTACAGCATACATTGGCTTCAGGTTCTCCAACAACTTTCCCATTTAGGTTAGATAAGGAAGTATGTTGGAATTTACACTATTGTGCGGAAAACCCCGCTTTCATGTATATAGAGGGACTTCTAGCTACACAGATAGAATATAGCAATTTCTTTACAATTAACTATCCATTAAATATCAGTAAACTTCTTCGTACATTAAACAGATTCATCATATCTCTAAATCAACCCCAAGGCTAGTATTTAACTCTTCCAATATCCGGAACTATTTCAATTGCTCCCGCTACAAAGTGAGGTGAAAGTTTGGCGCGAAAATATTCGCTGGACTGGACCATATCTTCTCTTGGCTCGAAGCAATGATGATGTCACTTGTACTGTCAATGTCAATGGCAAGGCAACTAATTTTAGAACGGTCTCCGTGAAACCTTACTACCGCAATGAAAGCACAATAATCCCTAATTCTCTAAATATCGATGATCCAATCACTGAACCCCAGATTCACGAGCCTGAAAATGATGACTATGAGGAACCACTGCAAAAGGAAACCGAAAACGTAAGCGTGGCTATCCAAGAGGATCGAAGAATAGTTCAAAGCAAATAGCCATAGAAAATACCCCCTACACAACTTGGATGTCAGAAAAAGAGAAGCATGATGCAGCCTTGGCACTTAGGCTACGTCAAAAAGGAAAACTTATCACCCCTGGCAAGCCATTTGAAGAGTCAGATTGATTAGAGATTGAATCTCTCATGGGGCGCGGCATCTTTCGCTTTGAAAGATTCGACCCTCAAAAACATTGTGAAATACGAATCTTCAAGTCTCACATAGTATGCGAAATTAAAGGAAAGTTAACTGAGACCCAGTATGAAAAATCACGCCTAGTAATCCAAGGTTACAATGATGATGGAAAGAAAACAGTACTAACACAAAGCCCAACTATACAGCGGGCTAGCCAACGAATTATAATGGCCCTAGCACCATCAATGATCAAACGTGGCATGCACCTATGGATTCGTGATATCACACAAGCAAATGTGCAATCACAAACTAAACTTCAAAGAAATATTCTAGCATATCCACCCGAGCAAATTCGTGATTACTACCCAGATAACACTATTATGGTCGTCATCAAACCACTCAACGGGATAGCAGAGGCTGGAGTTCATTGGTGGGCTACATATTTTAAGCATCACTGTGAAAAACTACACATGACAACTTCAAGGCAAAAGAAAAGCAATTTCTTGATGAGAATAACCCATTGATGTTTAATGGCTGTATTCTATCAAGGCAGCCGAACGATATCCTCCTACTGAAACAGAAGAACCAAGGTGAAAAGCTGAAACTCGTCTCAAATACTCACGAATACTCACGAATACGTTGAACAACGCGCTCTGGGTGCATATCTTGCTACAATTTGTCAACCTGAAGCTAGCTTTGATTTATCTGCGGCAGCTCAATACAAGGAACCTCTAAAAGAAGATATTGCCAGGTTGAACAAGCGTATTAGTTGGCAGATCAAGAATTTTAGCCACGGACTAACGTATAACCCGCTCGACATGGACTCAATGCGTCTCTTAGTTTTTGTCGACGGATCTTTCGCCAACAATAGAGATCTAAGTTCACAAATCGGCTATGTCATTGTCCTAGCTAATGAAGAAGTAGGAAACGACTCTTTCACAATTAATGGTAATATCCTACATTGGTCTTCAACAAAATGCAAAAGGGTGACAAGAAGCATTCTCGCCTCAGAAATATATGCAATGTCTAACGGTGTCGATGTCACTGTTGCTATCAATACAACGATTTGCAAAATTGTGGTGCAGCTTGGTGTACCTTTAATCCCGATTGTTGTCTGTACGGATTCCTTCTCGTTATATGAATGTCTGGTCAAGCTCGGTTCAACAAAAGAAAAGAGACTCATGATTGATATCATGGCTCTTTGCCAGGCGTACGAAAATCACGAAATATCTGATATTAGATGGATTCACAGTGCGGATAACCCGGCTGATGCGATGACTAAATTAAACCCAAACTGTGCGTTAGAAACACTAATCAACAATAACAAACTTACAATGCGAGTCCAAGTGTCACAGGGCAGGTTTACTAAGTGCGTGGCAAAGTATTATATTTGAGTTGTGCGATGAGAAGAGGAAAGACTATCTAGCTACACGAAGGCCTGTAGAGGCTCAGTTATCGCTTAACCTTAAAAGACGCCAACTACCATCTCACTACCGTGACAGTACTTCCCCCTCCACATAGTTTGGTCCCCAAACGCTTATGAATTTTTATCAGGAATATGTAAAGCAACGATTTTTTATTTCTTGATCTCTAATTTAGAACGTCGTAATCTTTTGGAACGACGTAATCCAGAGTCCGCTTCTGCTTTAGAATTAAGTAGCTTATTTATTCCATTAGGGGGCCCTGGTTTTTCTGGATTTTGAAGATGGAAATTTCGAAGAGCTTTTTCGCAACCTTTAAGATCGGCCTGAGGTTGCCAGGTAGGATTTTTGTCATACTTCCACTTAATGAGATAAGTAAGCCCCGATTTTTCAATATCATCAGCATGAACATCTAATATTTTTTCGAACTCCCATTTATCCATGATATTTCCATCATCGTCCCTCTCGGCAACTCGACCCGCAACAATTCGATTTTCAAGATTATTGATAATTGATTGACCATTAATTACAGGTTCTTTCCATGGCCTTACCAATGAAGTGTGAAAACTTTTGTTAATATGAATGTGGTCTGGCAAATCAACAATTACTGCGCCATTGTATACTTTGAGGATTCGATAAGGTCCGTCCCATTTATCGTCCCATTTCTTCTTTGGTCTATTAGTCTTCAAGTTCTTCAAACTAATCATCACTTTGTCTCCAGGTTGATATATTGGAGATTCTGATCTTCGTGTATTTGCATTGTTTTCATAACGGTCTCGTGACTGCCTTGTAAGGGCATGTAGTTTTCCAAGTATACGATCAAACCGCTCTGCTATCATGTCGGCACGCAAGTACTCTTTTTTGACGCTATCAGTTAAATTGGGGGGTCGAGGATCCGGAGGCTCAATCCCAAGGCGAGGATTATATCCGTAATTGGCATAAAATGGTGAAACTCCTGTTGTCTCACTTGCCTGATTATTAGAGGCAAATTCTGCTAGAGGCAGCCAATCGACCCAATCATCTTGTGTAAAATTCGAAAAAGCTCGAAGGTATTGATTCATAGCCGAATTTACAATCTCAGTTTGGCCATCGGTTTGTGGGTGAAAAGCTGAGCTAGGTTTCAGTGATACAGATAGACGCCTGTTCAGCCTGCGCCAAAATTCAGAAACAAAAGCAGAGCCACGATCAGAAATAATTGAATCAGGTGCACCATGCAGCTTATATATATTTTGTACAAAACAGTTAACGAGTTCACTTGCGTCCAGAGATGTGACAGGGATGAAATGCCGCATTTTTGAAAGTCGGTCAACAACTACAAGGATATGAAGGTATGTCCTTCCATTGCGCTTACATGGTGGGAGATCTACGACATGGTCAATAGAAATATCGGCCCACATACGAAGAGGAATTTCGAGAGGCTTCAAGAAGCCAGGTGGTGAAGTGCGGGGAGTTTTTGTGCGAAAACAGAGGGCGCATCCTCTTACAAAATCAGCCACAAATTGACTCATCCGCGGCCACCAGTAAGTACGCTGGACAAGATCTAGAGTTTTGACACGACCAGGATGACCTGCAGGACCAGATGAATGAGTGCGATAAACAATTTCAAGACGTAATTCTTCATTATCAGGGATAAAAAGTCGATTACGGAAGTAAATCAGTCCATCAATTAATTTAAACTCAATCTTGTCCTTTCGAAGCGTGCGAGAGATGGAAACCGGCCAGCACCTATTAGATGAGGATTTTAGGCACTCTACCATAGATAGAGCTGTCTGGTTAGTTATATAAGCTTGACTTATTAAATCAGACAAAGTCAGCTCAGGAGTCAACAACTTGATAAAATCAACATTATCGGGAACCATATTTTTATATTCTGAGACAGGATTACCCACTAGACTAGCTTTATGTTTACTTAATGGTATTAGCGGGCGAAAGCGATTCTGAAGTCGTTCATCTGATGCATCTTTTGGCTTCAGACCTGGTAGGCGACTTAATGTGTCAGGAAGCAATGCTTTAGATCCGGGGCGGTACGTAATCTTAAAATTAAATTGCGATAGGAATTCTGACCATCGAACCTGGCGTTGATTTAGTTGTTTTGCGGTGTGAAACGTCTGAAGGTTTTTGTGATCAGTGATAATCTCAAATGATTCATGCGTGCTTGACAACTCAGGGCGCCATTCATCAAGCGCTTTGACAATAGCGAGCAGTTCTTTATCATAGATGTCATAATTCGACTCGGCTGGATTATGTTTGGATGAGAAAAATGCTACAGGATGAGAAATATTATCGTTCCCTATCTGGATAAGGACAGCGCCGGATGCCCAGTTAGAAGCGTCCGTTTCCACTATAGTGCGCCTCTGATGATCGAAATGAGCCATTGTTGGTGCCTGGGTAAACAAAATTTTGAGATTTGTGAAAGCATCTATCTGATCCTTTTCCCAGACCCATGGCACATTTTTTCGCAGTAGACGAGTTAAAGGCTCGACTTCTCCTGAATAATTCCTAATAAACCGTCTATAGAAGTTCGCGAAGCCCAAAAATTGCTGTAATTCCTTGATTGTTGTGGGATCTTTCCAGCTAACTACCGCTTTAATTTTTTCAGGATCCATACTAAGTCCCTCAGTGGAGATTACTAGGCCCAGGTACTTGGTCTTCTTGGTGTAAAATTCTGATTTATTAATGTCAATTTGTAGACCAGCTTCACCAAGCCGACGAATTATTTCACCAACGTGTTTTGTATGTTCTTCTCGGGTCCTTGAGTATATCAAGACATCATCAAGATACGCGGTACAGTAGTCATCAAGAGCATCATGAAGGATATGATTGATATAATTTTGAAAGGTGGCAGGGGCGTTACACAAACCAAATGGTGTGACAAGCATTTCGTAAAGTCCAAAACGAGAAGTAAATGCAGTCATCCACTCGTGGCCCTCTGCAATTCGAACACGATTGAAAGCGGCAATTACATCAAGCTTTGTAAAGAATTCAGCTGCAGATATTGAATCTAATGTTTCCCGAATCAAAGGAAGCGGATACCGGTTTTTCACAGTGACTAAATTGAGACCACGATAATCTTGGCAGATGCGCACCCCACCACTAGGTTTGGGTACAAGTAGAAGGGGAGCAGCAGCAGGGGAAGCTGATTCACGTATGAATCCCTTTTCTAACATCTCGTCAATCCATTTTTTGATGCAACGAAGTTCGCCAGGAGAGAATGGCCTATTTTTATAGAATGGGGGTTGTTTTCCTGGTAAAAGTTCGATTTTATGATCCCATGGACGATGCGGAGGTAGAATTTTAGCATTTTTTGGTAAAAAATGTTCAATATATTGGTGTAATTCTGGAGGTAGAAGACCTTTGATCTCGGTTACCGAAGGTTCATGCTTTTCTTGAAGAAATCTATCTACATCAACTTGTTCTACTTTTCTTCGTAAGAGATGCGTAGAACTTTCCATGTCATTGTCAGGGATAGTTTCGATTTTATGAACAGGACAATCTTCCACAGTGGCTTGGTGTAATCTTGGTGCAGTTGGAGAGGGTAAAGTCTGAATTTTTAGCGTGTCTTGAAGTAGTTCAGGGGGTTTTGGTGCCTGGTAAAAGTCGGGTGCTGAGATTGTCCATGGGAGACATTGACGTTGACAGAATTGTGAGCCAAAATTAACTGTCATAGCATTCCAATCACAAAGGGGATTGTGAAGCTGAAGCCATGGCATACCTAAGATTATTGGATTGCACGCACCCAGACTTGTTACATAGAGCACAATTATTTCTGAGTGCAGGCCCAGGTGCATTCGAATAGTGAAATAATCAGTAACAGTAGCCTGGGTATTCCCATCAGCTAGGCGAACGTAGCGGGGGTTGACAAGTTTCTTGGTTGAGATCTTGAAGCGCTTTACGACTAACTCAGCATCTGCAAATGCGAAGGCTGTACAGCCGCTGTCAATTAAACTAGATGTATGGAACATTGTAGAGTCACTAGTGCGCGGGTCTGAGAGTTGAGTTTCAAGCAGCATTGAATTTTTAGAGCTAGTAGAGCGTAGTTCTAAAGGTGAGTTATCTAACAACACTGCTCGGATTGATTCATCCTCTTCACCATACCAATCGTACCTCTGATCGCGACTTAGATCAGAGGTTTGCCTTTTAACTGATCTATTTTTCCAGATGTATTTCGGCCTCCAACAGGGGTTTCATGGTCAGAACTAGTATCAGTTACATATCCAGCATTTTCAACTATGGCACGCAAATGAGATTGCGCTGGTTGCTGGGAGAGTTGCTGCGGCATTAGTTGTGGGTACATGGGAGGATAGTAAGGCATGGGCATTTGTGTATGCGACGGTAAAAACTGAGGATTTACAAAAGGGGCACGTGAATTACTGCTCTGAGGTCGAAAGTTTGAGCGATTCTCTGTGTCTTGAAGATTTTTCCTATTGTGAACTGATGTATAATTGGCACGTTTCGGCATCGGAATCGGGTTAAACTTTCGATGGTGGTCTCGGGCAATATGGCCACTCTGACCACAGGCTAGGCAAAGACCTTGGCTGCGCCGGCGCTGTCTTTCACTATCAGAAATCTGCAATCGGCTAATATCCATTGGGTCATCGTGGGGATTGGGTCCGAAAGCAGCATTTGAAATATCTGATGAGAATTCGGCCGGTTCATTGAACTTTTCCTTCGTATTTAAGCCGCGAGAGTGATTGAGAGAATCATAGTGAGACTCTTGGAGCTGATTTCGCGCGATGTTGTCGCATCTAACTACCCATCTGTCAAAATCTTCATCGCTTGGATTGTCTACCTGAGACCGGAGTATCCTCTTGATGTCGGCACCAATGAATTGACGCCATCTGTCAACTTTTTCCCGAGGACCTAGTTTAGCACGGGTTGAAAGTCTTATAAATTCGGCTTTCCATTCACCGTATGGTCGAGTACCATTTCTAGGGGTGTCTTGAAAATAACTGTCCAATGTATTTCTTGCAAGTGTTGCCGAATTAAAAAGAATATATCGACTGTCGAGGTCAGTCCAAAGCGCATTCTCATTCTGCCATTGCCATTGCGAGGAGTCACTCAAACTAGCAGTGATAGACTTGTGACCGTCACAAACTGCATCCCAAGCATGGCCATCCATTAAGCCACAAATATACAAAATCTTAGATGCCTCTGTGGGGAAACATGCAGAGTCAACAGAGATTATTCCTTGCACTTGTGTCTTGAATGTCTCGTATTTTTCCTGGCGCTGAACAGGGTTCTTCTCGTTGTTCGATGCTGTGAACTTATCTGGGTCTTTTTGAGTTCTACGAGCAGTTGGAACTTTAGCATTTATACCTTCCCCTATTGCGTGGTTCTGGGCATTTTGAAGCAAGGCAAATTGAAGCTGAGTTTCTGCTGCAAGTTTCTTTCCCAGAGAATCTGATAACTCGACACGAGTAGTTGTGAGTGTAGCTCTATCTGCTTCGAGTTGAGCGCGAAGAACATCTTTCTCGTTTTCTGCAGCTAAACGAGCATTGCGTGCCTTTGCACTCCGCGAACGCTCTTCATTGTACGCCGTCTCATTTTCACTTGCTTTAAGGCTAAGCTTCTCAAATCCATCTTCAAATGCAAGGAGCATGGCGAAAATAGCCTTTGCAGTGTCATCCAAATTAGGATTTGGGAGTACATTCAAAATTTCCGCTAATTTTGAGGGAGAAAAGGGCCTATTCACAAGAGTGTGAGTAAAATCGTATTCAGCGAGAACTCCAGATAAATTTGGGAAGCGGGAAGTAAAAGATTCACTGATTCTCTGTCCGAGTCCATTGTTTGCAGTAGTCATTCTGGAGATCTGCGGCTAGATTTTTTATAAAATTAGAGGCAAAAAGAGAAAAATGAACTTATTAATCTTCTGGTCTGAGGCTGGATTGAAAGGACTTATCGAGGTTGTGCTGGAAGATACTTTCTTAAATCTATTCACCGGGTCGCGAATCAGGCGGGTTGCTGGGTATGTAAATTTGCCGTGTAACAAAGAAAGCGAAAATTTTCGGGCTGGTATTTGCGACGGGGTGTAAAAAAAGATCGCACAAAATGTCACAGGGCAGGTTTACTAAGTGCGTGGCAAAGTATTATATTTGAGTTGTGCGATGAGAAGAGGAAAGACTATCTAGCTACACGAAGGCCTGTAGAGGCTCAGTTATCGCTTAACCTTAAAAGACGCCAACTACCATCTCACTACCGTGACACCAAGGGTGGGTTAAAAGGAGTTTGGAGACTTAGAGGATATGATTTTCTTTTGGCTGCTTGGTATTGATCTGATGACTTAACCCACGAAAGAAAAGATTGCCAGTGTCGGAATGATTAATTTGGTTGAGTCTATTTTAGGTTTGAAGTTGGTGGTCTCTGCATGATGTTTGAAGATTTTTCTTTGTGATTCCCTTATATCGGGTAAACTATTATCCGAGGATAGATACCAACTTTGTAGCTATAGTTTAGGGGAGATATATACATAATCAATCGAACCCAATCGAACAATAGTTCTCCTTACATACTGCAGTACTCTCATTACTTCAAGTGAACCTATTAGCTTGTAGTGTATGACCTTTGTCATACCAACATGCATGTTTTATACATATTCTGACTTGAGAGCAGAAAATATTATGTTTAACTTGCTGAAGTGCTTTGGTTAAGCCATCAGCTTTTTTTTTTTTTTTTTTTTAATTCATAGTGTATTCAGCTATCTAGCTATGACACATTTCAAATATTCTACATTTAAAATTTTTCCCCCAAATTCATCTCTTTTCCCTCAAAGTCCAATAAAATATATCCCAATCACATATCCTAATTTAATTCCCTTTGTGTGCTGCCATGCACTTGGATATATCCAATTATTTAAGTAATGATTCCTTCCCCTTTTTTGTACAGAATAAGATTGGAAGTGTAGTTGGTTCTATACCCTTGAAGCAGGTATTCCTTTGGTCTTTGAATTTTTGACAGTGTAACAACAAGTGCTGCACATTTTGTCTTTCTTTCCCACAAAAATTGCAAATAAAATCAGTTACCTTCCCTATCATGTGCAGGTATACCCTAGTATTGCCAATTCCAAGCCTTGCCTGGAAAAATCCGGATTCAGTTTCCCTGCTATGTCCTCCAAATCTATATAATTTAAAAGAAAAATTGGGCTGATTAGATTGAGCCTGAAGCCTGTAATACTTTCCGAGTCCCTTGGCCTTTCGACCCTCCTCCTCATGCCAGAGCTCCAAGTCCCAATCTTTTTTCCATGCCTTTAGCACCCACTCTTTAGCCTTCTGCTTGATGAAAGAGTGAGAGGTATATTGATCACTTTTCATTGCCTTTTTCTTCCAACCTCCTTTGGCAAGCTTATCAGCCAGCTCATTTCCTTCTATGCCAACATGTGCTGGACACCATTGAATATGAACTGTGCAACTTTGACAAATCTTCCTGATCTGATGAGAGAATTGATTGCTGCATTGCTGGATTCGAAGAATACTAGCCTGACTATCAGTAAAAATGTGAATGGTATTATTGGCAAAATATTTCTTGACATATTTGATTGCCCTAAAGATACAGTAGGTCTCAGCATCTGTGATACCCATGTTATCACCTAGGTTGTATGAAAAACATTTTATCTCTCTGGTGATTGGTTGGTAGATCACAAAGCCAATGCTGCTCCCACCTCCCTGTGAAAGTGATGCATCAGTGTAAACTATGACATCACTTAAATGGATGTCCTTAATGTGTTGGATGTGGAATAGTTTAGCTGTTGACTTTGGATGATTTAAGATGGTGGTTTTGATATCTGATTGATGCCATGGTGGGACCCAGAGAGCATTTAGCTGCTCCAGATTTTTCAGGGAGGCCAATGGCATCAGCCTTATTCCGATCCTCATCAACTGAGTTACTGGATTACTGATATAGTTAATTAATCCGAGATCAATCTGACTGCTGCTGGCCAATTCATCTTCAAGAGGACTAAATAAGTGTTCCTGGATTGGGTGGTTCCTCTGAAGTCGAAGCATCCTTAGTCCATAGTAGATCACTTGCTTCTCATGTCGAACTTTTGCTGGTAAGATTGATGACTCGACCTCCAAGGCCTTTATTGGACTACCTCGAAAAGCCCCAGTGATCAATGGCAGTGCCTGATTCTGAAGCTTCTGACATCTGTTGGTTAGTATTCCACTACCCCTCTTTCCATGCCAAAGAACTGAGCCATAATCAAGTACTGGAGTTACACAAGCCAGGTAGAGTTGTCGAAGGGCATGACAGTGAAGTCCTCTTGTGGTTGAGGCTAGGTTTCGGATCCTACTGAGAGCCCCATGAGCTAGCTGCAGTCTCTTTTCCACATGTGTCTTGAAATTGAGCTTCCTATCAAACCAAATACCTAACCATCTCACAACCTCCTTGGGCTCTATTGTGGCCAGGCCTTGTAAGTCAAAAGATGTTGTAGGCATTTGAAATTGACGTCCAAAGTGAATCAGCTCTGATTTATCCATCTCAAAATTTACTGCCAAATGTCTTGCACCCCTCAATAGCTCCTCAGTAATTCCCTTCAATGTCCTAATATTTTTATTGATTGAAGTTGATGACACAGAAAGTGCAATGTCGTCCATGTAGGACAGCTGAAGGAAGTTCTTCCTGTGAACAGCTGGGAGTAGAAATCTGATGGAAAGAAGGAAGAGCATTGGTGATATTGGGCTACCTTGGGGAGTCCCAGTCACTGGAAACACCTTGCTAAGTTGACCATTGAAGAGAAGCTGCATTGTTCTTCCAGCAAGAAATGATCTGACCCAAGCTATGAGACCTTGAGGTAGCTGAAGAGAATGCATGGTTTTTATAAGTGCTGCAGGCTGTAGCCTATCAAAAGCTCCTAGAATGTCCAAGAAGATTGTTGAGACAAGTCGTTTGCTGGCCAGATTCTCCTCCACAAATTCTTGAAGCAACAGTGCAGCATCAATGGCTGATCTTTGCTTGCGCCCTCCAAATTGACTATGGTGTAGAAGGTCTGTTGTGTTAGCAATAAATGACAGTCTATTGGCATAGATTCTTTCAAGTAATTTAGACAGGCAGGGCAGAAGAGAAATGGGTCTATAAGCTTTGGGTGCACTGTAGTCTGTTTTATTCCTCTTGGGGATGATGATACCCACTGCCTGTTTCCATTGCTGTGGATGCTTTCCGCTTTCAAATAAGCATTTGTAAGCCTTGAAGAAGAAGTCAGGTATAGTTGTGATGGCTGCCTTAATAATGGTCCAATCCAGACAATCATGACCTGGGGCAGTCATCTTTTTAGGAGCAGCATTTATCATCTCATCAATAGTGAGTTCAGGCCAGTCCCAAAGTTTTTCTTTATCATTCCTTGCTGTTATATTGTAAGAGGTGGAAGGAATGAATTCCTCTGCCTCAGCTGATAAGGTTGAAGTTTGAAGACTTGGAAATAGGGTCTGGGCCAGAGCCTCACTTTTGGCTTCAAATGTTGTTGCTTTTGCTGGCTGAGATTGGTGCTTTGGTGTATAGACCAGGGTTGGGATTATTCTTGATTGATAATTTTCAGGCCTGGAGTAATTGTAGGCAGTGAATATCATTTTGTCCTTGGCTGATGCTAAAAAGTTCATCCAGTGTTGGTGCTTGGTGTGCTGGATGTGTTGAAAATATTTATTCCTTGCAGCTCTTGCCTTGTCCATTATGTTGGTACAATGGTACTTCTTTTCTTGGCGTCGAAGCTTATGGAATGAATGTCGAAGTAAAGCAAGGTCCTTGGTCCACCATGGCTTTGATCTTGATGTGACTTTGAATAGTGGAATTGACCCTTGAGCAGCAGTTTGGACCACATCCTGTAATATGGAGGCAATCTGATCTACATTCTGGCTACTGATTGCCACTTCCATCTGTTGCTGCATCAATACTTGCTGTTGGATTAAATGTGACTTGAATAAATTCCAATCAGCTTTTTTGACATTGAACCTGGTAGGAAGTGGGTTACTATTTCTGTTAGTATTCAGTACTTCATCCAGGCTAGAGTCCATTAAACGAGTGTCAAAGAGTATCACTTCATGATCTGATCCAGTAGATTCTCCATATGTCCAGTTGTCCCACCTAAGGTGTTTGAATCCTATGGCAAAGTAAGGTCAATGATGGAGGTGCTTTTTGAATTAGATCTGTGAAATGTCCCTCCATACTGTTCAATGACTGATGGTGAGTTGAGCAGCTGGGCATTGGCATTATCCAAGTACTGGCCAGCTTATTGGCAAGGGTGTGTTATTCTGGACAAGTGGATTCCAACATGAATGATGCAAGTTGAAATCTCCGAGAAATAGCATGGGCTTGTCCAGTTTTAATTGTAGGTCCAAGAAACGTTCCACTGTGAGCTTGGTTGAGTAGTGGGAGGTTGGCTTCTCATTGTAGATGTGAACCACATAGAATGATTCACTGGATAGTTCTACCTCCAGAATTTGAAGGTCAGGGTCTGTCACCAAGTCATATCTAGGGGATACTTGAAGCTGGCTAGATTTCTTGACATAGATAAGGACCCTGGGCCGCAGATTAGTGTTGAGAACTGGTGGTATGAGGTTAAAAGCTGAGTGGTTTATAGGTCGAAAAGATTGTGATGGTTGGTGATGGAACATGTATGGTTCCTGCACACAAATAAAGTCGGATTCCTCCTTGAGGGCTACCTCAAAGAGTGACTGCTGGATCTCTCGACCCCTTGCAGTATTATGTTGACTGAATTTGAGTGTATCTAGCATGTTAAAGCTTTATAGAAGTCACAGTCTAATCGTTGGAAGGCCAGGTGGGTGTTTGACTTGCAGTTTGCACACTGCACTGCATGGTGGATGCAACTTTGGGTTGCACTACAAGTATTACACTTGTGGCTGTTGGTGTAGTGTGGGCCAAGACAGATGGCACACACTGGAGATTTCTTGCACCACATGGAGTGGTGGCCAAATGTCAGGCATTTTCTGCACTGAGTCTTCTGAGTTGATTGTTGG
This sequence comes from Blumeria hordei DH14, assembly GCA_900239735.1. Classification (NCBI taxonomy): domain Eukaryota; kingdom Fungi; phylum Ascomycota; class Leotiomycetes; order Helotiales; family Erysiphaceae; genus Blumeria; species Blumeria hordei. Next base: position 212,971 of record OENG01000008.1, on the reverse strand, counting down.
TAGCTAACTACCTTCAAAAGTTGTCCTCCAATGAGCACCCCAGTCTTTATCAACCTAGTCTTCTGCTCCTCAGTCTTCACACAAAATGCCACTGAGGCTCTCACCAATTTACTTGGTGATTTTGTAAGCCATCTTGCCTGGCCTTGTGTGTTGATCCCATCATTATAGGTCTCAATCTCCTCATTTAATTGGTGAATGGGGATACAGGTTGCAACCCCATGTACCACCATTTTCGGCCAGTTGGTAACTTTCTGGGCCTTCTGAATTGGCCATCCTGCAAAGACCACTTCCCATTTTTCTTGATCCAAAATGAGCTCTGTTGGAGAGGCATCCATACAACTGAGGACCAGGTTACCCTTTGGTGATGTATGGACTCTTGAAATAGCCCTTTTCCCTAGGATCTTATTAATCCTTTCTCTGATAGTAAAAGCCTGGTAATTTGGCAGACTGCAGCCTGAATTGGTCACCAGGGTGATGACATTCTCAGTGTCAATGATTTTTGCAGCTGTAGCTGGAGCTGCATTGGTGGTTGAAGTAGTAGCTGCTTGAATGATAGGCCTAGTATTTGTAACTTGGCCTGTGCTGCTAATGGTTGGTGCAGCAGCTTTTCGACTGAGCACCTTCATGACTGGCCGAGCTGGAGTAACAGTGGCTGGCTTGTTATTTGGGATTCCCTCCCTGACCTTCTGTGCATATGAAGGTGCTGCTGGTACCACAGGTTGAATCTGTGGTGTTGGTGGTGTAAGACTTGGTGCTGGGTTAATTGGTTCAGGAGATGAGACCTGGACTGGTGGTCTAGTGGTTATCACTTTCCCCTTCCCAGTAAAGCTTCGAAAGACCTCAATGAGGTCCAAGACTGCCACTTGCTTTTCCTTGTCACCTGTAAGACTGTATGACTTAACAAGCAAGTCACGTGCCTCTAAAATTGCTGTTTCAAAAGTGTGTTTGATACTGTGTGGTGCAGCAATTTTGACCATTTTTGATGGCTGAGAGTTGGTGTGGTTGGTGGCTGAAATACCTCTTTTCCGAGGCTTGTCAGCAAAAGGTGTTTTTAAAAATAAATTTTTTGTTCCCAGATCAGTTGAAGTGATTGGGTCACTGCTAAAAATGTCAACCTTGGATGTCAAATTGACAGGTGGAACAGAAGTAAGGAGCCTTGAAGGCTTTGGTGATAAAACTGTGTTCCAGATTGATGATGTAAGCCTGGGCACATCTGACATGTCCATCTCTGGTGAAGATGGCATACTTGGTAGACTGCCCTCTGGTGAGGGTGATTTTAAGGCCATACTGGCCTTTTTTATAGCTGGCATATGTAATCAGAGGCCAGGTTGAGAAAAAGAAAATTGAAAAATATTTTATTTCGATTTTAAAATGAATAAATTGTGTTTGTGATCACGTGATTTGAAGGACAGATCACGTGATAATGTGCCAAGACTTGGTTAAAAAAAATTCGCCTTTTTTTTGAAATAAAAATAAAAATCGAAATTTAAAGTCACGTGACTCTTCAGTTATCACCTGATCACGCGTTGTAGACGCGTGACGCGTCGAGTCTTGGCAAGGCTGAAGTGAAAAATTTTCGCTCAGAATGCTGAAAATCGAGTTTTTGGTCGAAAAATGCCGGAATATGAGGATGCGAATGTCGAAAATTATATCAATCTGATGCTGCTGAGTAAGCAAAACCGAATATCGAATTTATAACAGCGTATCTGATGGTGGGCGGAAGTTGTTGATGAAATGGCGTTTTCCGAAAGTATGAGCCATCAGCTTTGCATTCATTTGTTGGCGTGTAGATTAATTTTATTAGATTACCTTTAAAAGCTTCTCGAACAATTGATTCTCTCATGAGGAAATGCCGATTATGGGTTGAAATATTTGTAGAATTTGCAGTAAGGAGAGCTGCGGTATTATCAATTTCTTTAAGAATTGGGTTTGTCGAAGTCTGGAAAAGTTCCTCAAATAATGGATGGAGCCATTGTGCAGCGACCGAGAGTTTGTTAAGGGCGGCGTACTCAGCTTCACATGTACTTTGCGCTGTCACTGTTTGCTTCTTTGACCACCAGGCTATTGAAGTGTTATTAACTAAAAACAAATTACCTGAAGTGCCTTTAGAAGATAACATGTTTTCCCAGCTGCTATCTGATGAGGCAGTGAGTCCAGGCTTGTCGTTACTGGGGAAAAATGTCAAGGGATAGAGTGAATTGAGGGAAGTTATTGTCACGTGATATAACGCGTCTGATATGCGATTCCCGATGTATATATTTTTACATGACTCAATAGGAGTCTCCTTCCTTCTTTGTAGACAATCTTAATCACCAGATTAGACCTCGTCAATCTACTTCATGACCTTACCCTGACAAAAAAGTGAGTAGCGGATTTAGTGTGCAAAATATAACAAATGAGGTGTTTGAGAGCTAAGAAAGAGTTCTGTGAAGGATTACGGACGTGAAGAGAAAGTCGATTTACGGCGTATTGAATATCAGGCCGTGTTATGTTGGCAATGTGAAGTAGGGATCCGACAACTGGGCGATATTTTATTGCATCATCCTCAGAACACGTTTGCGATATTTCAGAGTCAACAAAATTATCATTTGCGATTGGTGTGTATGCACTTTTACAGTAATTCATTCCCATATCTCCACATAATGCATCAATTTTATCTTCCTGTTTGATATGAATGCCGTCTGAGTTTCTTTGTATATTTATTCCAAGAAACTTTGTCACATTGCCGAGGTCTTTAACTTGAAAAGCTTTTGCCAGTGAGTTAATAATTTGATTAATATGTGATTCCTAGGGAGATATTGTCATAAAATCGTCGACATATGTCGAGATAATGATGTTTCCATGCCGAAAAACATTTGAGTTGTAACGCAGAGGTAGAAAACTATTATGTTGCAGTACGTTTCGGAGCTTTTCTTACCATCTTCTTGGTGCAGTTCTGAGTCCATATATGGCTTTATTAATTTACAGACTAGATTTCTGGGCTTTTCTTTGCCATGAGGCTGCTCAATAAAGATAGGGCAGTCAATATCTGCGTGAAGAAAAGCTGCTGTGATATCAACATGACGTATGTGAAAGTTATAAAGTGACCCAAATGCAAGAAGCATCCGCATAGTCGTCGGTGGTAGGACTTCAGCATAAGTATTATCAGCATATGGTTCTGTAAATCCTCTGGCACACCATCTTGCTTTCAGTTGTCCATCAGATTTTTTTTTGAGAGCCCATTTTGTTGTGAATACCTCGGGTCAGCTCCAATCGAGCCTCATCGGGCTTCCACCATCGCGGCACTCGGACACTCGACCGCAGTAAGCTAGGTGAGATTAGGGCACTGATAGCACAGCTAAGTACCTAATCACTCTGGCAACATCCTTACGTCCGAGTGTTGCCTGGTGGACCAATGCATTTAGACTGAGGTGCTCATCACTCTGATGGCTACCGAGTGGCAACAGCATACAATGTGACGACGGTGTGTAGCTCTGCAATCCCGGAAGTTCCACACTAGCAACCAGTGTCAATAGTATGTTATGACAGGAGATATTGTCAGGGGCTATGGAAGTGGTTACTGTGACAGAAGTAGGAAGCACCTGTGGTGAGTGCGTGATCAGGACTGGGGTACTGAATGTATATATAAGGAAGCAATACTTCCGCAGTTCGATAGAGAATCAACCATCTCACTAATGTCCATTCCAACACATCTTCTCGCTACAGCCACTTCAATTATATCCGCGCATCCATAATCATCTGCATCCATTTCAGGTATTCATCTGTCCCCTCATGACCTCGTTATTATAACACATTTCCCTGTCATTAATTTACCTTTGGCTTGGCTACGAGGTACAAGTGTCCAAACATTATTATGTCTCATATTTTCCATCTCCTTATCCATAGCTTGATTCCAATCTTTAGCCCTAGGTCCAGATATTACATCTTGGACTACCCGTCGGTTACCTGCTTGATGGGAGAGAATTCTCGTATTTAGAGGGAATGAGTTTTCATGAACTTTGATATCTTGTCGGACAATAGTTTTATTTGATTGAGGATTCAAAATAATATGACCTTTCGAAAATTCTGTCCCTACATAAATTCCCTCATCGGCTTTAGATTTTAGTTTGTTCTGATCTGGGTTAAGCCAGAAACGCCGACAACCAAAAGGGTGGAGTTGTTTTTGTTGTAATTCTAACAGTCCTGCATCTGTTACACTGGTCATGTACTATCTCGTTTTCGTTCCCGTTATTCGTATCGTTTAATACTGCGCCACATCTATTTTCTGTAGTATTAATTAGTCTTGGCGCTTAACACAAGATATGTTGGAAATTATGGTATATGCATGATTTTGTCTTACACTCAGCTAGCTTGGGGGTCTACTGGTGGTCAAGATATACCTTCACCATGATAACGTCGCCATACTGGGACTTGGGCGTATATCCTGACTTATTTCTAAATTCGTCTCAGTAGGACTAATTCCTGTATGTATATGTAGTGTTCTTCTCCTTCAGAAATCTTCAGTTCATTACATTTACTGAATATCTCTGAAGGTCTATTCATACCCTCTTCGTGTCACCCTACCAAGCTTTATTCTTAAGCTCTATTCAACTGCTTCGTTGTTCGGCGTATATCCTTCACATCCCTATCCCATTCCAGCATTCCTCTACGATCCATAACCTCACAACAGTTTTACATCTGGTATTTGATGAAAGACGGCGTAGAATGGAGATTTAAGGGCTATTTTATTAGGGGTAAGATTAAGTATATTAATAGCTGCATTAAGGATAATCGGCCATAAACGCACTGGTACTGTGACGCCCCGACATTTTTAGTGAACACATGGTCGTCGGTCCAATAGTCGGTAAGCCGACTCAAGGTCAATTCAGGGATTCCAACGACTAGTTTCACACACACGAGTCTTGAGTGTGACAAATCACGATACGAAAGGTTTGTCATGGATGTTGATTTTCATGCAAAACCCTTGGGTTGTAGGCAATGAGGGACAGGAGGTTTCGTGTTGGCAACTCCATTTGTCAGTGGAACATCTATGTACATATATACAGATTCATATCCTTCTAGATACTTTTCTCTTTAGTTTAGAATCTTATGATTTGAGTCCACGCCAGCTTTTGACCACTCGCCAATTGTCTTTTGTCCTTCGAGTTTCCACAGGTACACCTGATTGTAGGTGGAGTGCTTGCATTTTTTCTGTTCTAGTCTGGAGATTTCTTTCCGCGATACCATTTTGACCTGGAGCACGAGATAAAGATCTATTCCATTCTATACCACGCATTTGGAGCTCATCTTAAAGCTGGCGATTAGAGAATTCTGTGCCGCTATTGGTATGGAGAGATTTAGGAGATTTATTGAATTTAGTTTTTAAGTATTCGAGGAAAAAGCGCATCTTAGTGGGAACCGTTTTCTTTGAGTAGATTGGCCATGCCCATTTAAATGAAATAAATTCGTCAATGGCGAGAAGAAACCATGTGGCATCTGGAATGGAGGAATCTGTTGCTACCGGAGACAGAGACTTCTGACCACCAACTAGGTCCATATGAATTACTTATGCAAATGATGATGCAGTACGAATAGAACCATGACTCTTTGATATTGTAATTTAAGTTTTAGTACAAATTTCGCAATCATTGGGGAATTCATGTTTAGGTTGTATAGGCCTCCACATCAATCGTCCAGATTCACGTCGAAACACAGCACAAATTGAACCGTCAGGTCGAATTAGAGTTATATCCTGATGGTTTTCTGGCCAGTTTACTGAAAACCCTTGTTTTTCTAGTTGTGACGTGGATAGAATACGAGTTTTCTCTCCTGGTAAGTGAATGGCACCGTTGAGATTTTCTAATTTTCCATCTGAGGTAGGAAGAATCATGTCACCTTGGCCAGCAGATATTACTTGGCATCCTCCGGCTACGCCTACAATTTTTGAAGTCTTAAGGTAAGAGGAGAAGTCAGTTTCCATTCCCGAGACATGGAAGTCTGCGGCAGTATCTAGCTGATATGATATATTATCAGAAATTTTAATTTACAGATGGAACTTTTCGCTGAATCTCATATTTATTACTATGAATAGACTTATCTTTTCCCGCCTTTTTCTTTTTCCTGCATTCATCAATTAAATGCCCCAAATTATGACAATAGGCACATTTCGATTTGTTATCACTTTTAGCTCGAGAGGTTGATTTAGAGGTAGGCATCCACGTCAATCATTCAGAGAAGTGTCGTCAAATGATAGATGACGGCAGCGATTAGCTATGTCTGGCTGGATGTTAGTGACGTGAAAAAGCAGGAGATTTCTCATTCAAATCTCTATTTCTGGAGTTATAAAAGTATATTCTCTGAGTTCTAGAAGTCGTTTATGATATTCTGTGATATAATCCTGCAGAGACATTTGTTTGGGTATAAAGCTCCATAATCGAGCAGTGATGCTGAGAACATTGTTGTGAGTCTTGGTCTGAGTTGACAGCACTATTTGTGAAAGAATTTTCCGTGCAGAATCACGTGGTGCAGATTTTCTGAGCTTGGTTGCCCACCAGGTTGACCACATTATTATTGCCTTGTTGTGAGGAGGATTATTCACGAATACCGCTGAGGTTTGTGATAAAAATAAGAGCTTCTGTACTGATTCGTTCCAGTGAAGCGAGTTAGAATTCCTTAATTTCGGAATTGGAGACATTTTGACAATACTTTTGAGTCGATCTGTAAGTATCCGTATCTCAGTCTTTTTGTTTGACTCTTTCAGAGAGTTTTTGATTTCATCAGCACTGGCAAAGACAATCCCGTGGATTATGAGTTCGTCATCTGAATATTTTCCAGCAATTGTTTTGATATTTGCCTCTTCAGAGGGCTTGGACATACTTGAATCAGACATCTTCTAGATGCACGGAAGCTGCAGTATGATGCGGACAGGCTAATAGTAAGGCGATAGCACAATAGAAAATAATATATTAACTATTATGTTGAGCTATAAGCGGGAGCAACATAAGGGCCATAACCTGTGATGTATGGGACATAAAGAATTAATATCTAGTGCGCTAGCTAGCTAGGGTATATATATAAGATCACGTGCTATGCTAGGCTACTCATTACAACTTTGCTTTCAGGTGATGAACAAAGTGTGTGAGATAAGTCTAACGTCTTTCTGTCGTGGCATTCTCTGTGAGAGAGGGGAATTACATGTTCACAATAGGTGTACGAGAGAAAGAAGATATTGCTTGATGAGGAAATCATTTTCCCACGCAAAGCCTCTAATCACATATGTTGGAGAGCCTACCATCCTCGACTCCTTCCCATTTGCAGGGCCACCCGAAGCGCCACTTTATTGGTGAAATAGTATTTCTACGCTTCCCGTCAACTGACAAGCATCAACATCGAAACGTTCGAACAGTCGGCGTCTCGGAGAGGTGCGGCACTCGACATGACAAAAGAGGACACCAACACCGAGAGAAAATAAAAATCCACAGAGTTATATTTGTGGTTAGCCTCCCGTGAGAGACATTGCAGATGCAAGTGTCTCGATACGCCCTTGCGGTCAGAGCCATTTTTCACTCAGCAAAGGCGTGGTGTTCCAAGGCTTAAGCAAAGCAGAAAGATATCTGCTGCCAATTGGAATGTAAGCAGGCGTCGATTGGAAAGCCGTCACGGCGCAGCGAGCGCGCTGGTGCTGACTAAACTCGGGGCTGCCATAGAAGAGATTCTTGTGGAGGTTTCGGCAAGATATACCGTTAATAACGGAAAGCATTATATTGAATATATCAGCTACACAAGGAGAATGTGAAAGAGCTCCGATGGAGTTTCTTCTGGTATAGCAGGTACACAGATAAAAAATCATCTGTCGCATCATTAACAATTATCGGAACTACTCACAGCTATAGGTTCCCCATGATCGCCAGTAAGACCCACAGCCCTAGTGGTAGCCGGGACGCCCTCTAAAGGAGACCGTGGCCCAGCAGTAATATATAGCGAGCGGTAGAAGCGCGTTCAGCGCAGCCATCTCTTCGACATATATCAAACGAGAAGTTGCCTTTTCTCTGCACCCTTTCAGGAGCTAAACCTAATCCATGGGAAAACCAAGGGAATTGGGGGAAAGTAATTAAAAACCGATGGTTCCAGGAACGTACCCGGTATTGAGCCGGGCCGTGTCTTTGACGCGGAAATCCAAGTTTTGGTACTTTGAAGCTTTTTCCCTTTACACTACAGCCATTCGTCGTCATGGGTCCGTAAATGAGATTAAAATGCGAAGATAAATAAGGGTATTTATATATAAGTATAAATCGCCTATAGTAAAATTAAACTGCCCAAAAAAGTGAGAGAAGATACACGAACAAATAACAGGAGGATAGATCCTGCCAACTGGACGGGAACTTGCGGTGAACAACAAACCAAGAAGACACGTACAGATATAGTAAAAGTTATGGCATAACAAGAGCAAGCTCGTAAGCTTTCAACTCTAGATCCCGAAACTTGAAGAGCGGCCAAATTTTACCAAAGTAGAGAATGTGGACGGCAACAACTGCGTTTTCAATATTCGCCATTCATTCTAAATCGTAACCTGGCCTGGGACAATAGCAGTCTAGAGATGCAAATACGAAGTGAGCACATGGGGCTCAACTCGTATTTACACACTAGAAAATACCCGAAGTATTCAGTCAAGGTTGTCCATATTGCTACTAATCGCAGAACCCCAAGCTTATGATCATGTCCTGCCCCCGATGGTCAAATGGTAGAGCTGAGATCTAGAGACAAGCAAAAGATCAGTCCTACGAAGCGACAATAAACAGTCCTGGAAACATTAAAATGATAACATAGTGTATCCTAAATCATGGTTGGATTAAGGAATTCCAGATGATCAAGGCGTTGGAAATATTTCTGGTGCCGAGAACCGTATCAAACAATACTTGGGGTCATTTGAGGAGATGTGGTTGATTAATATGGATGGCAATATCGGGTAAATGTGTTTCCTGGAGAAAATATGTGAAAAATAAAGACAATTAGCAGAAAAGTCTGGGAAATTTTCCACATTAAGATTTCCTCCCGTCAAAAAATTATAGATTTTAGAAATCTGCAAGGACCCCTATGGCGCCGTATCAGGATTATGATATCAAATTCAAATATAAACATTAGATTAAGGACTACATTATTTGATCAGGACACTTAGTGTCCCGATGCACGATCTCCGTACCATTTAAAGCTTGAAACAACACCATGAACATGTGACGGCTGTAGATTATCCAATTTGAGTCTTTCTATCTTTTCGTGATATGTCTTTCGTTGTCTCTCTATCGCTAATTCATTGTGAGTCAAGCCTCGACAATGCAACCTTTTGTCCACTAGATTTTCCAAGAAGTCCCAGGTTTTGACAAACCTCTTGTACTGAGGGTTACTATGCAACATGAATCTAGATATGTGATATCCATTGAGTTCTAATGATGTTAGAGACGTGCTTACATACCACCCTCCGCCTTTGATTCTGGGGCGAAATACGTGTAAGTAGCCATTGTACCACGTTAAAATCTCATCTTCAGTTTTACTATTCACTTTTTTGCCATCAAAGTAAACTTGTCCTTCCCCTAGCTGTATTTCGATTCCTTCGTCAAAATAAATCTGGATTTTCTTTTCTAGTTTTTGATTTGGGATGATGAAATGATGCCTATTAATAGTAATATATCTTTTTAGAGCCAGTTCCATAAGATTCTTTCCCGTGCATGCATTGCTTTTTATTATTTCGCTCGTCCAGATAGGATTGTAATTCTTTTTCTTGGCTATACTTGAAAGTTGCGTAAGACAAGGAGTTTCTGGATTAATTCGACGCTGATCTTTACTTGGACCATCAATAGTGAAGGGGAATAATTGATCGAGAAGTCCTTCCATTATGTCTTTCCCATTCCATTTCTGCGAGCAGTAGATTGCGTAGGAGGTCCCAGGCCTTTGAGTGTCGCTCTTAATCATAAGAACATCTGAACTAGGCTTTCTCAAGGGGAACTGATTCGCTTTACTTATCTCACGATAGACATATGCATGAGTCCTTGAAAATTCGGTCAAAACCATGCGATCGGCTAAGAAGGGGTTCCCGACTGAAAGAAGAAATGTTGCGACACATAATGAGTTCATTTTAAACTTTTAACTTCTCTGTCGGCCATTAGCATATTCCTAAGTAAATGTAATTAGAATGGTTCCGGAGATTGTAAGAATGACATACCAAGTATGAGGATGAGTTAGAGTTATGATGAATGTGTTTAATGTACGACGAAGTCTACTGATGTGTAATGGATAGTTAATTGTAAGGAAATTGCTATAGTTCTATCTGTGTAGCGAGAAGTCCCTCTATATACATGAAAGCGGGGTTTTCCGCACACTAGTGTAAACTCCAACATACTTCCTTATCTAACCTAAATGGGAAAGATGTTGGAGATCCTGAAGCCAATGTATGCTGTAAGGCATCTATTGGCTAATTATTATTCATGCCAGTGAGTGATAATTGAAATAGTTCCGGATATTGGAAGAGTTAAATACTAGCCTTGAGGTTGATTTAGAGATATGATGAATCTGTTTAATGTACGAAGAAGTTTACTGATATTTAATGGATAGTTAATTGTAAAGAAATTGCTATAATTCTATCTGTGTAGCGAGAAGTCCCTCTATATACATGAAAGCGGGGTTTTCCGCACATTAGTGTAAACTCCAACATACTTCCTTATCTAACCTAAATGGGAAAGATGTTGGAGATCCTGAAGCCAATGTATGCTGTAAGGCATCTATTGGCTAATTATTATTCATGCCAGTGAGTGATGATATAGGTTAATCATATCTCATGGCGTCAGTGCATATTATTCTAATATGAACTATTTGTCTACTGCAGTCATGTTGCTGCCTTAATTACAACACTTCCCCTCAGGACTGCATCGTACTATATCCGAGATCCGTTGATGATTCGGTTTAGCCAATTGTTTAGTCAATATATCTGCTAAATTATTCTCAGAAGCCACGTATACCAAGTTGAAAGTATTATCAATATGTTCTCGTAAAAAATGAAATCTTATATCGATATGTTTTGAACGTTGGGATACTTTCTGATTTTTAGCCAGATGGATTGCTCCATTTGAGTCCACATGCAAGATCGGATCATAGCAGAGCTTCAGTTCACTCAAGGCATTTTGCATCCAAATCATTTGACGAGCTGCATCTGACATAGCCATGTATTCGGCTTCTGTTGTTGAGAGTGCAGTTGTTCTTTGTTTCTTGGAGCACCAGCTGACACTTGCTTCCCCTAGCCGAAAGATATATCCTGAACAAGATTTTCGATCATCCATGAAGTTACCATATGAGGAGTCGGAGAATCCGTGAAGAATAGAGTCGTTAGCTTGTGGAAAGTTAAGTGTCCAGTCAGTTGTGCCTTTGAGGTAACGTAGTACCCTTTTTGCTGCTGCTAGATGGATTTGGTTGGGACATGAAGAAAATTGAGAGAGTAGTGTAACCGTATGTGCAAGGTCAGGTCGCGTACCAATGCAGGCATACATTAAGGAACCTATTATAGATTGGTAAATGGTAGGATCATCTAATTTTTCCTCTGGTTGACCCTTTCGAAGTTGGATACCAGGTTCGAGTGGTGTACCAACAGGGTGACAATCCTGCATTCCGAATCTTTGTAGAATTTTAATGATGTACGCCCTTTGGCTTAACGATATGCCTTGGTTTGTGATATCGACCTGAATTCCGAGTATATAGTGAGCAATGCCTAAATTCGTACATTCAAATGTCGAATGCAGAGTTTTCTCTAGCTCATTTATAGTACTGTTATTTGGACCGAAGATCAGAATGTCATCAACGTAAATTGCGAGAAAGATTTGTTTTTCGAAATTTGTGAAGATGCATGGGTCGAAATTAGTTGAAGCAAATCCACCTTTGTTTAGGACGCTTGATAATGTATCGTACCATACAAGAGGGGATTGCTTTAACCCGTAGATTGACTTTCGTAGAAGATAACATTTACCAGATTCCTTAAACCCTTCAGGAATTTCCATGTATATCTCCCGATCTAATTTTCCGTACAAGAAGGCAGATTTTACATCAAGTTGCCTTGGTTTCCATCTTTTATGGGATGCTAAGGCAAGTAAAAGGCGCAATGAATCGTATCGAGCTACAGGAGCATATGTATCATCGAAATCTGTACCAGGTTGCTGAGAGAACCCTTTAGCGACGAGACGAGCTTTGTAACGTTCGATGGAACCATCGGCTTTGTGCTTGATTTTAAACACCCATTTAGATCCTACCACATTACGATCGTTGGGTCGAGGCACGACTGTCCAGGTATCGTTTCTGTTGAGTGCATCCATTTCTTCTTCAATGGCTCTCCTCCACAATTCATTATCGTCCGATTTCATAGCCTGCTTAAATGTCGCTGGCTCAAACATAACCGCATTTGCTTGATACCGTTGAGTATTGGGAACCATACCCGGGCCAGGATTAGTTTGACGCTTTTCTCTAGTGCTTCTGCGAGGTAAGTCGTTATGAGATTTATCACTACTAAATGATTCTTCTGTTTCCAAGTTAATGGATGGAACAGGAGGCACACCTAAAAGTATAAAGTTCTCATGTGGCTTTTTCGGAGCGTTAGGAGTGGCCGAATTTATCGCGGCTGGGAATGGAGTGGAAGGCAGCGGTTGTGGTTGAGCTCGAGGAGTTTGAATAAAATTTCCAGGCATGATTTTTGAAGTCGGTGATGAAGGGCGAGTATGAATTGGACTTGAAGCAGGTGTTGCTTCAGCATTTGAAGAAGGAATGTCTGATGGTAACATTGGTTGTGAAAATTCGACGGTAACTTCCCCTGGCTTTGAGGCCAAGAATTTCACTTGTCGAGTGATTTGAACAACTCTTTTACTTGGTACGTAAATTCGGAATATGTTAGACGAGTTTGTGTAACCTACGAATATTCCTTCTAGTGCTCTTGGGTGGAGCTTGGAACCGCTCGGTCTGGTTTCAGCTGGTATGTGAATGTAGACCTTTGTACCGAAGGCGTGAAGGTGTGTTATTGATGGAGGTAAGGCTCCATTTAATAACTCGAACGGTGACTTAAAGTCAATTGTCCGATGAGGCGTTCGGTTATACAAGTATACCGAGGTGGCAATGGCCTCTGCCCAGAGAAATTTTGGATGATCAAGAAGCATTGCTCTGGCTTTGGTGACAATTGTTCGATTGAATCTTTCGGCCGTACCATTGGATTCGTGTTCGTATGGAGGCGATTTTTCATGATCGATACCGTTGTCTGTAAAGAATTTTTGTACTCTTTTATCAATATATTCTCCTCCATTGTCTGAAAAAAATGTTTTGATAGTAAGATTTTTTGGTTTTGTATTCTTATTACAAAGTCGCCGATTGCTTGATGTGCTTGGCTTTTATCACGAAGGAATGATATTCAAGCGTATCTTGAGTAATCGTTGATGAATGTAATGTAATACCTTTTTCCTCTGCATCCACTAACAGGGTCATTTCGATCAATATATATCTTTTTATAAGTAAATTGAACTTTTCAATAATCCCTTTTTCAACTTGAACTGGTATTTATTCTTTCTTATCTCCGTCTAAAACTACTGTCCATAGCTTTGCCCCTCGGAAAGCAATTTGCCAAGCTCTAGACCATCTTCTAAAATTTGACTGTCCTTAAAGAATGGGTAAGGTGGCTTTTGGATTTCCGATGTCGACAGTAGCGTTGGTTGACATTATGTAGATTTTCTAACAACGGAAGATGGTGCAAACCCGGGCTCATAACCAATTGAAATAGTTCCGGATATTGGAAGAGTTAAATACTAGCCTTGAGGTTGATTTAGAGATATGATGAATCTGTTTAATGTACGAAGAAGTTTACTGATATTTAATGGATAGTTAATTGTAAAGAAATTGCTATAATTCTATCTGTGTAGCGAGAAGTCCCTCTATATACATGAAAGCGGGGTTTTCCGCACACTAGTGTAAACTCCAACATACTTCCTTATCTAACCTAAATGGGAAAGATGTTGGAGATCCTGAAGCCAATGTATGCTGTAAGGCATCTATTGGCTAATTATTATTCATGCCAGTGAGTGATGATATAGGTTAATCATATCTCATGGCGTCAGTGCATATTATTCTAATATGAACTATTTGTCTACTGCAGTCATGTTGCTGCCTTAATTACAACAGTGATGATATAGGTTAATCATATCTCATGGCGTCAGTGCATATTATTCTAATATGAACTATTTGTCTACTGCAGTCATGTTGCTGCCTTAATTACAACACTTCCCCTCAGGACTGCATCGTACTATATCCGAGATCCGTTGATGATTCGGTTTAGCCAATTGTTTAGTCAATATATCTGCTAAATTATTCTCAGAAGCCACGTATACCAAGTTGAAAGTATTATCAATATGTTCTCGTAAAAAATGAAATCTTATATCGATATGTTTTGAACGTTGGGATACTTTCTGATTTTTAGCCAGATGGATTGCTCCATTTGAGTCCACATGCAAGATCGGATCATAGCAGAGCTTCAGTTCACTCAAGGCATTTTGCATCCAAATCATTTGACGAGCTGCATCTGACATAGCCATGTATTCGGCTTCTGTTGTTGAGAGTGCAGTTGTTCTTTGTTTCTTGGAGCACCAGCTGACACTTGCTTCCCCTAGCCGAAAGATATATCCTGAACAAGATTTTCGATCATCCATGAAGTTACCATATGAGGAGTCGGAGAATCCGTGAAGAATAGAGTCGTTAGCTTGTGGAAAGTTAAGTGTCCAGTCAGTTGTGCCTTTGAGGTAACGTAGTACCCTTTTTGCTGCTGCTAGATGGATTTGGTTGGGACATGAAGAAAATTGAGAGAGTAGTGTAACCGTATGTGCAAGGTCAGGTCGCGTACCAATGCAGGCATACATTAAGGAACCTATTATAGATTGGTAAATGGTAGGATCATCTAATTTTTCCTCTGGTTGACCCTTTCGAAGTTGGATACCAGGTTCGAGTGGTGTACCAACAGGGTGACAATCCTGCATTCCGAATCTTTGTAGAATTTTAATGATGTACGCCCTTTGGCTTAACGATATGCCTTGGTTTGTGATATCGACCTGAATTCCGAGTATATAGTGAGCAATGCCTAAATTCGTACATTCAAATGTCGAATGCAGAGTTTTCTCTAGCTCATTTATAGTACTGTTATTTGGACCGAAGATCAGAATGTCATCAACGTAAATTGCGAGAAAGATTTGTTTTTCGAAATTTGTGAAGATGCATGGGTCGAAATTAGTTGAAGCAAATCCACCTTTGTTTAGGACGCTTGATAATGTATCGTACCATACAAGAGGGGATTGCTTTAACCCGTAGATTGACTTTCGTAGAAGATAACATTTACCAGATTCCTTAAACCCTTCAGGAATTTCCATGTATATCTCCCGATCTAATTTTCCGTACAAGAAGGCAGATTTTACATCAAGTTGCCTTGGTTTCCATCTTTTATGGGATGCTAAGGCAAGTAAAAGGCGCAATGAATCGTATCGAGCTACAGGAGCATATGTATCATCGAAATCTGTACCAGGTTGCTGAGAGAACCCTTTAGCGACGAGACGAGCTTTGTAACGTTCGATGGAACCATCGGCTTTGTGCTTGATTTTAAACACCCATTTAGATCCTACCACATTACGATCGTTGGGTCGAGGCACGACTGTCCAGGTATCGTTTCTGTTGAGTGCATCCATTTCTTCTTCAATGGCTCTCCTCCACAATTCATTATCGTCCGATTTCATAGCCTGCTTAAATGTCGCTGGCTCAAACATAACCGCATTTGCTTGATACTGTTGAGTATTGGGAACCATACCCGGGCCAGGATTAGTTTGACGCTTTTCTCTAGTGCTTCTGCGAGGTAAGTTGTTATGAGATTTATCACTACTAAATGATTCTTCTGTTTCCAAGTTAATGGATGGAACAGGAGGCACACCTAAAAGTATAAAGTTCTCATGTGGCTTTTTCGGAGCGTTAGGAGTGGCCGAATTTATCGCGGCTGGGAATGGAGTGGAAGGCAGCGGTTGTGGTTGAGCTCGAGGAGTTTGAATAAAATTTCCAGGCATGATTTTTGAAGTCGGTGATGAAGGGCGAGTATGAATTGGACTTGAAGCAGGTGTTGCTTCAGCATTTGAAGAAGGAATTTCTGATGGTAACATTGGTTGTGAAAATTCGACGGTAACTTCCCCTGGCTTTGAGGCCAAGAATTTCACTTGTCGAGTGATTTGAACAACTCTTTTACTTGGTACGTAAATTCGGAATATGTTAGACGAGTTTGTGTAACCTACGAATATTCCTTCTAGTGCTCTTGGGTGGAGCTTGGAACCGCTCGGTCTGGTTTCAGCTGGTATGTGAATGTAGACCTTTGTACCGAAGGCGTGAAGGTGTGTTATTGATGGAGGTAAGGCTCCATTTAATAACTCGAACGGTGACTTAAAGTCAATTGTCCGATGAGGTGTTCGGTTATACAAGTATACCGAGGTGGCAATGGCCTCTGCCCAGAGAAATTTTGGATGATCAAGAAGCATTGCTCTGGCTTTGGTGACAATTGTTCAATTGAATCTTTCGGCCGTACCATTGGATTCGTGTTCGTATGGAGGCGATTTTTCATGATTGATACCGTTGTCTGTAAAGAATTTTTGTACTCTTGTATCAATATATTCTCCTCAATTGTCTGAAAAGAATGTTTTGATAGTAAGATTTTGTTGGTTTTGTATTCTTATTACAAAGTCGCTGATTGCTTGATGTACTTGGCTTTTATCACTAAGGAATAATATTCAAGCGTATCTTGAGTAATCGTTGATGAATGTAATGTAATACCATTTTCCTCTGCATCCACTAACAGGGTCATTTCGATCAATATATATCTTTTTATAAGTAAATTGAACCTTTCAATAATCCCTTTTTCAACTTGAACTGGTATTTATTCTTTCTTGTCTCCGTCTAAAACTACTGTCCATAGCTTTGCCCCTCGGAAAGCAATTTGCCAAGCTCTAGACCATCTTCTAAAATTTGACTGTCCTTAAAGGATGGGTAAGGTGGCCTTTGGATTTCCGATGCCGACAGTAGCGTTGGTTGACATTATGTAGATTTTCTAACAACGGAAGATGGTGCAAACCCGGGCTCATAACCAATTAGAATGGTTCCGGAGATTGTAAGAATGACATACCAAGTATGAGGATGAGTTAGAGTTATGATGAATGTGATTAATGTACGACGAAGTCTACTGATGTGTAATGGATAGTTAATTGTAAGGAAATTGCTATAGTTCTATCTGTGTAGCGAGAAGTCCCTCTATATACATGAAAGCGGGGTTTTCCGCACAATAGTGTAAACTCCAACATACTTCCTTATCTAACCTAAATGGGAAAGATGTTGGAGATCCTGAAGCCAATGTATGCTGTAAGGCATCTATTGGCTAATTATTATTCATGCCAGTGAGTGATGATATAGGTTAATCATATCTCATGGCGTCAGTGCATATTATTCTAATATGAACTATTTGTCTACTGCAGTCATGTTGCTGCCTTAATTACAACAAATGTAACTCCCGAAAATATACGATAAAATTTAAAAAATATTCTTATACCTAGGTCATTCAAAAATCTATCCTTTTATTTCGGAACAATGTTTCTAGTTTACGATGGCGTATTGTGAGACGAAATCTTTCGTCCCAAAAATAGCTTTGGACAATATAGCTTCTATCCTGAAGAAAATTTGAATAATACAATCTTCGCGCTTTAATCCCAATTTAGCCAGAGAGTTAATTGACCCGTCTAGGATTATCATCCCAAGTGATTACCCGGGCTACCCTCGTGACTCAATTCCAGTGCTGCTTGGAAAATAAGAGTCTTTCTACTGAATCCGAAATTTGGTTGCCACTAAAATGAGGAATACGCCACGACATTTCGCCAAATGTGAATCCTAAGTCGTGAAATGTTCGCCAAGGACCAAATTTATCATTTCAGAGGGAAATGAATCATCGGCAATCCATCAAGACTTTCTAACCCATCGATGACTCGCGCACATGAAGGCCGGCTCTTAGCAGAGTCTCATTACAATCATGGTATATCAAGGAACACTCTGATGTCGATGATCACGCACATTATTGATAATGTCTCCAGGCTGAGATGTGCTTCAGACAAACGGAATTTCAGGAGGATCATTCGTAATTGGATATAGATGGTTGCGCTGATATCAAGTGTTACGACGCGCTAATTGTACAAAACAAGAACTCAAGGTTTAAAAGGTAATAAATCTAAACAGCAAAGCTCCATCTACGAATTACATTTATAATAAGATTTAAGCGAGTGCAGCGGACACTGTAAAAACACGCAAACGATGGAAGATGCCGTGGTCCGCCTCCTGGTGGTGTTCTCTGGTATAGTTTGAGTAGCCTGGGCACCTACTCCACTTGGGAAGGAGACACCGAAGACTACACTCCGCGCGGAGAAAAGTCGGTGGATGATGAAGGCAGGTCTGGATAACCCGGGGTTTTTGAGAGGTTTCCCTGGGTGGGTATTCACGGATGAGGGTTGACTTGGGGTGAAGAAAAAGCCGCCATAACTTCGCAGTGGTACTTGCAAATGAGATCCGAGGCATGAGTGCTCTTCTTGTATATTGAGTCATCCGTCATGTACTTTTCTCTGATATTGTATCATAGCTAGATAGCTACATACGCAATTTAAATCTGATGCAGAAAAAAGATTTAAGCGAGTAGTAATGAAAATGGCGTTAGTGCTTCCATAACGCCAAACCTCCGTAGGTATCCCAATCCAACGCCATATCTCCACACCAGATTCCTAGTCTCTTAACATCAAGCGAGGCGAGTTTTTCTAATGGAAGCTTAATAAATCAGGAGAGGTATACGAAAGTATGCTGAGGACTGAGCCAGCCGTGCAGGTGATGATTTCCCAAGAACTGTGTGAATATTCAAGATCTCCGGAACAGGAAGTGGCGAGTAAGCACGGAAATTTTTAGACTGTTTTAAATAGACAAGCTGCGGGTGACTATTCTCAACACCCGTCAGTGGTGTCTCATTTGAATCTTCAGCTGTCGCTGTAGAGTCTGCAGAGCCGAGGTTGAGCAATACGGACGTCACTCCCATGAGGGTTCCCCATTGCTTTCGTCGTCTGTATCGTCTTCACCTCTCAACATATCCCCCCCTATTACTACTATCATGAAGATAGCCACGATCAGATCAGATGTCAGGGTCAAAGCTCTTCTCGTCACCCACACATGATCAAGGAGGAAAAGCCATCCGATGAGTTCTCGTAGCATACCCAACACCCGATACGAGGAAGATGGACTGGATTATGTTGGACACTATCAATACTAGGAAATGAGTCAAAGATGGAAATGAGCACCTCCTATCTGTCTGGTCTTCCGGCATCGCCTCACTGGCCCTGCAGGTTTCTGGAGGATTCTTCCCGCACTGTAAAAGGACTGTTAACGCTAGCTGTTTGCACAAGTGAATCCAGAATGGAGTTTATATTCTGTATAACGAAAGAACTGTACGAACTACGCGATTAAAGATATTGTAATGGATGCCCCATATATCACGTGATCTATCACGTCATAAACTGTATTTAAGTAGTTAACAACACATAATGTAACATTCATGCTTCTTGCACATCAGGTTATGGCCCTCTAGTCACTTCCACTGCAAATACAGCGTCCGTTATTTTCTATTGAAATCGAACGACATCGGTTTTCGCGCTCTCGTCTTCACGCACACAATTGTGCACGCAGCAACTAACGCACATTTAAACAATGTCGTCTTTTAAAGTTAAGCCCTCATCAGAGGCAAATGTAGAACATCAGGAATCTTTATCAGATATTGGTTCCTTCAGCGGCATTATCGTCAACGGACTTATTTTCGCATCTGCTGAGGAAGTCCAATCCTCGATAAAAGAATCTAGTAGAAAGACAGAAATCTGGACTTGGTCAGAACGTCTGGGTAATATAGAGAAAATTGTTCCTGTTCCAACTTTGAAATCATCAAATTGGCTTCATTGGTGCGAGTCTATTCAGCGTCTCATGCTTCTCACCGAGACATCGGCCGTTTTTCTATCCAGTCCTCCGAATAATAAAACCGCAATCATGTGGTCGGCCTGGTGGGTTGCAAAACTGAAGGCAGTAGCGCTTCATATAATGACAGCTCCTCGCGATTCTCCTTTAATAATCCTCACCACAATTGCTACTGCATCTCTCGCGAAAAGGCAAATTAATCTCATGAACATCACTCACCAATTCTGGACCTTCCAACCCGATAAAGGCATGACTATTGAGGCTTTTATGAAGGAATATCAAAAGCGTTTTCAAGATCTCAGATAACATACTTCTTTAACGGCAGAGGTAGAACAGCAAATGAAATACCTCTTTCTGCACCACATAAATAGTTTGCAGCCGGACCTTGCCAATCGTTGTCGAGATCATGGGCTCCACGGGATGATTTCTGAATGTCTTAGATGGTCTTCTACTAATTCAAATTCGAGATCAGTTGGCTCCATGAAAACTTTTGTGGCATGTAACTTTTGTGGTATTAAAGGACACAAAGAAAATGAATGTAGGAAGAAAAAGAAAATTGCGATAGAAACCTCACGACAAAATAATGGGTCCACAAAGAACAAGGTTTTGTCCCTAAATAGCACTTTTGATAATTCTGCTTTTCAGTTAGACACAGCTGCAGACTTTCATGTGTCTGGAAATGAACATGATTTTTCATCCTACTTGAATACTTCCAATATCGTTCGTGTTGCAGGAGGCGGTAGAGTAACGACTGCCGGCTGTGGTGATCTTAAATTCCCATCTATTGACAACAAAATTGAGTTACTGAAAGGTGCTGTACACATGCCAGGTCAAAAACATCGAATCCGTTGTTTGATAATCTTAGAGCGACGGCTACTGTAGGTTTTCTTTGGGGCGAATTAACAAATATATTATATTAAGTATATATCTCGCAACCACTTCTATTCACTGACTCATCTTCCAAAAGAACTCCACACCAGACTAGTTTTCCATCTCAGCTCTGACCACCTTTCCTTCTATGACTAATTCATGACTAATCCAAAGTTCCTTCCTGATCAGTCTCAGGGTTAAGTTTACTCCAAGCAGATCAAGGTACTGTATGCAAGAGTATTCCTACACACTCCCCTACTCGAGCATTACTGTACTGTAATATGTTAGCTGATTATCCATTCATTGAAATTTCTATCCTCCAATCCCCAATCCTGGCTTTTGGTAGCAATTTTGTCAACGGGTCTGCTAGATTCTCCTTTCCGGGTATTGTTTTGATAATCAGGTTCCCATTTTGAATTTGTTGTCGAAGGTAATGATGTCGAACTTCAATGTGCCTTGTTCTTCGTGCAAATTTGTTCGTCTTTGAGAGCTTATAGCCTCCTTCAGAATCAGTTATCAGCATTGGTATAACTCGGATTTGATTTATGTGTAATTCTTCAAAAATCTGACTGGTCCATGCTGCATCTTTTGCTCCTTCTCCTGCTGCCATATATTCCGCTTCAGTAATAGATTGTGCTACTATATCTTGCTTGCGAGTCCACCATCCTATCGGCTGTTTTCCTGCAAAGGTCATACATCCACTTTGTGATTTTCCCTCTTCTCCTACGTACGAAGCGTCTGTGACGACTTCTACTCGAGGTTTTCGGGCTTGCAAAGTCTTAAACCTACCTTTTTGGTACTTAACAAATAGGATAGTAACATCTTCGCTGCTGTCAGATTTAAAGTATTTGGACTTTGCGCACGTCTCCTAATAGGTTCACGTGTATAGCTATGTCAGGTCTGGTCATCCGTGATATGAACAACAATCCTCCAACAATTTGTTGGTAGTTTCTAGAATCTGCAGGCTCTATTTGTGAATTTTCCTCGAAATATGTTCTGTCCTGTGGTAGACTCGCCTTGGCAATCACATTGTGTTGTTTGGAGAGTGATTCTATGAGCATTGTTTGGGTCATCACAACTGTGTTACCGCCATCTTCCCATTTCATTTCTATTCCAAGCATCTTTTTTGGTTTACCACGCTTATCCAATTCAACATGTTTTTCGATTCCCTTTTCGATATTTTCTAGAGCGTCTTGAGTGCCGACTCCAATTATATCATCAACATGCGTGCCTAATAGTGCGTCTTGGGTTGTTCTGTGGTAACAACCTTCGTCCTTCACACATTGTTTCATTTGGCAATCGGAACTTTGTAGTATTCCCTTCAGCTTGTTAAACCATTCATGACCGGCTTGTTTCAGACCATATAAGGCCATTTCTAGTTTCCAGTACTCTGTTTTGCCTTCTTCGTTGATATCTTTGACATAACATCATGGTTAAGTTTGGCTCGAAGATATGCTGCCACAACATCCCATTGTCGGATATCCCATCCTTTGTATAGAGCTATTACAATTAAAAGTCTCCATGTTTCTGGCCGCATCATCTGTGCATATGTCTCATCATAATTGACGCCCATGATTTGAGAGAAACCCCTTCCTACCATTCTTGCCTTGAACTTTTCTATTTGTCCATCTATGCTTCTTTTAATGACGTACACCCATTTGGTATCCACTATTCGTGTTCCTTCAGGTTATCTGCCTTTTCGATGATACGGTAGACACCGTAACGTCTAAGTTGTGCTCGCTCTTTCTCTCGAGCCTCTGCCCATTGTTTAGCATGTGGACCTTCTTTGACTTGTTGCTCAGTGGGATGATCTTCATCTACTCCTATTGCTCCTATCTGGGCCTTGTGAGCGTAATATTCTATAGCCCTATTGGCCTCATCTGGGACCTTTTCACAGGTTTCAAAGTTTCCACATAGATCTGATAATTTCGAGATTGCCTTTTTGAGGCCTGAATCATTGGGGTTTTCATATATGTTCCCTTCTCGTTTCTTCAAGCTGGGCGCGGGAGTTCTCTGCGACTTTCGTTTCCCGTATAACTGTTCAAATTGTTCAGGGGTTTTTCGAGATTTTTGTGACCTATTTGGTTCCTGTTCTATGGCTTGTGATGGTGGTTCCAGGGTCTGATCTTTCTGTGAAAATATTGGGGGATTTTCTTCATTCTTGGGTTCTTCTTGCACATGGTGAACTTCTTTCGGATTTTTCACCAACTTGGTTGATCCATCCTTTTTGAGGACTTGATAAATTCCGTGCGTTCCAGAATATCCTATAATCATAGCCTCGAAAGATCGGTCGTTTATTTTTTGTCCATGAGTTTGGTTGTACTCGTAGCATACTACTTTTTGTCCAAACGACTTGAGGAATTTTCTTTCTTCCTTTCCGTCTTTTCCCAGCATTATCTCAACTGGACATCTACCTGATAGTGTCCTGTGCGGGACTCGATTCTTCGTATATGTTGCCCAGGATGCTGCTTGATTCCATTTGTTCGCAGCTATTTTCCCATCTGTTCCTTTTATCGCGGTTCTTGCCATTGTCATTATTGTCCGGTTCGCTCTTTCCGCTATGGCGTTTGTCTCACTGTGCCCTGGAACTGTCTCTTTCATTCTAATTCCCTTACTTTTGCACATATGTTCCAGCTTGCTGTTCCGAAACTCTGTGCCCCAATCCGCTTGGATTTCACTAACTTTTCGTTCAGTCGCATTTTCCAAGGCTACAATTATCTGAGATAATTTTTCCGGGGCATCAGACTTCTTTGATAAAGGTGTGCATGCTGTATATCTGCTAAAGTCATCTGTTACTACTAACAGATATTTATGTGATCCTGCTTGTGGCGTTATAGGTCCTACTAAATCCACGTGAATTCGTTGCAAGGTCCTTGATGTCCGTATTTTGGTTGATTGTTCTTTAGCTGCTGGCTTTGTAGTTTTACCTTTTTCGCATGCTTCACACCGAGGATTTGAGGAGAATTTGGGGCATTCAGGGAGAGATTTGAGGGTATCAAATGAAATATGTCCATACCTTTGATGTAATTTAAGAGCTTCTTTGGTTTGATGTAAGGTCTCTTGGCAATCTGCGGTATGAACTCGATCTATACTGATAAACCATTCCCGTTCTATCTCTTTCCATCTCACAGACTTTTTTCGGTCCTATCTTTAGAATAATACTTCTTTTTGAAGCCTTTGTCAAATATTCAGGGATTCTTTGCCCGCTGATGAGATTGCTGTATGTTGGGTCGTATAGCACATTCTTCAGTTCGATCTTCTTCCCCTTGTGATTGAATCTTACTGTTCCAGTCTTACGGCATTGGGATATATTTCCATCATGGCCTCTTACTGTTAGATTACAGTTTTGCACATTAAACAAGAGATCGAGTCGATTTGTAGTGTGATGGCTTGCCCCTGTATCCCATTCAAAGTTATTGTTGCAGGTTTGCGTCCTGCCTATTCTGAAGTTGTCTATATGGAAGCTCTCTTCTTCCTCTACTTCAAACTTTCTTGCTTTCTTCTCAACCTTTTTCTTGGTCCAACACTCATCATCAATGTGCCCTATGCCTTTGCGTCCTATAGACTGGCAATAGTTGCACTCCTTGGTCAAATATTTTGTAGTTTTAGTCTTGAGCACTACAGGCTCTTCCTTTGTGCCATCATTTTTCTGTTTCTTTGACGAAATAAATTGTGTTAATTTTAGTACGACATCATGGTAGCTGTATTCTTTGGCCCTGATATTTTCAATTGTATTGGCATGATGTGTTCCAAAGGATCTAAGTAGAAACTCAGCCTTAGCTTTGTCGCTTTTGCTGAACTCCAAAAGTCCTCTCCCCATGCCATCATCATTGTCAAGTTTTGCCCTGGATATAATCCCGACAAAATTGTTCCATACCTGCTCGTATTGAGCAATATGTGACACAACATCGTTTTTCCGGTCGTCAAAAGCATTGATCATCAGGCTATTTAACAGGCTGTAGAATTCTATAGACGTCTGACTTTGAAATGCCTTTTCTAGTTCCTTGAATGCTTCATATGCCGTTACACAAGTACCTATCCGAGCTTTAACTAGTACTGAGCAATTTTTCCTAATGGTAGATAATGCGACTGCATTAGCCTGTTTCCATAATTTTACTTGTGCGGGTGTGCTCTCAACTATAGTACTAGCTTTGTTCTCATCTTTTGGCAACAAGTATGGCATGGTGTATTCTCCAGTGACAATTTCCCATTGTGTATAGTCTGTTCCTGGAATATCATGGACATATAACGCATTAAAAAGTGCAGTCGTCCATCCTGCCCATGCCTCTGCTCCATCCAAGATCGTGTCCAGCTCTAAAGTCCTTTTATTCATTTTTTCGTTCATGTTGGTTTCCAGAGATGTTGTTGATACTTTTTCGGATCTTTGAGTTAGTTCACAAAATTCTTCCTTCGCAAGGCGTTCGGCTTCAGAGGTAGTTATAAATCTCCCTTTATATCTGAATCTACCTGCCTTTGAGTCAAAGTGAAGGGATTTGGTTTTCTTGGACGTCTCAAACTTCTCTGGTGTTTCTTCACTTGGCGATCCTGGCATTTACTGGAGTAAATTTTTGGTGTATGTTGCTTTGTTTAATTTTCTTCCTGACGATTTCCTACTCAAAGCCGTTTTTCGTTCGCATTTATTAATTCTAGGCAGCGTTGCGCTGTTCCGGGCTCATAACCCGTTGTTTGATAATCTTAGAGCGACGGCTACTGTAGGTTTTCTTTGGGGCGAATTAACAAATATATTATATTAAGTATATATCTCGCAACCACTTCTATTCACTGACTCATCTTCCAAAAGAACTCCACACCAGAATAGTTTTCCATCTCAGCTCTGACCACCTTTCCTTCTATGACTAATTCATGACTAATCCAAAGTTCCTTCCTGATCAGTCTCAGGGTTAAGTTTACTCCAAGCAGATCAAGGTACTGTATGCAAGAGTATTCCTACAGAATCCTCTCAACAGCGCAGCTAGAAAAACAGCGGTTCTCCATAAGATGGCCTCGAGGCTACCGTGATGTCGAACTCATACGCCCAGATGGTACAATTTGTGCTAAATTCCACCGAGTATCTGGCAGATTAATATGCAAACCATATGTAAATGACCCTATAAAAACACACAACATATTAGTAATTCGTGACTGGCACAGTATACTTGGCCATCCTGGGCAGAAAGCTCAAAATGCCATGCTAAAATCCGCTGGAATTAAAGTGTCCAGGTTTCCTCTTGAATGTGAGATATGCACTAAAACCAAAATAACCAAATGCAAGGGACATGGTTCACTACGCACCGCTTCCTCTTTTGGTGAGGCTATTCATATGGATCTAGTTGGTGGTCAGAAATCTCTAACTACCACAACCATGGACAAATCAGTTCCAAATGCTACATGGTTCCTTCTTGCAGTTGATGAATTCACCTCTTGGAAATGGGCTTGGCCGGTCTACTCAAAGAAAACTGTGCCAACTCAAATTCGCCATTTTCTACAACACCTTAAGACAAAATTTGACAAAATTCCAAAGCTACTTCACACTGATAGTGGTACTGAATTCTTAAACTCGGATCTTCAAGAAGAACTTCTTTCTCGTGGCATTGAATGGCATAGGTCATCATCACATGCTCCAGAGCAAAATGGAATTGTTGAAAGAAACGTTCGTACAGTCACTGAAAAGATGCGAGCGCTTCACTTACAGTCAGGTTTACCATTGCGTCTGTGGCCTATCATTCTTACTGCTTCTATAAGCTCACTGAATATAACCCCAAACAGCATAGCTCCAAATTCATCATACTATGCGGTATTTCAAAAGATGCCTGTCATTAAACATCTTCATCCTTTCGGTTGTCGTGCTTTCTGGCTAGATCCCGATCAGAATAAACTAAACTCCAAAGCGAAAGAAGGTATCTATGTTGGCACAGAATTCTCTGGGGGCAACATCATTCTAAATCCTGAAACTGGTAGAACAGTTGTAACGGCACGGCATTCTGCCATGTCATTACATATATCAGGTGACCAGGAAGGTATGGTGGGTGAGGAACCAATGTGTGGGAGGAGATAAGATAAGGTCACGGAACCCTGGGAAGCGAGAGCGCACACACAAAAGCTCGCCGATTCTACTATCATTACACTTTCTTTCTTTCTTCTTTGTCTTAGTATTCGCTCAATAGATTGGATATATAGTTATACAAGCTGTACACTCACTTGTGCTTATTCTACGCCGTGACAACAGTCATTCGTCGTGATATCCGCGTTCACGAAAATGTTTTTCCTCTCAAACACCATATCCTTACACTCCGTGTGAATAACCGGCGTGTAATTGAAACAGCCCTGTCTGGCCCTAAAGCTCAAGAATGGAGCAAAGCCATTGACCGAGAACTTGATAATATGAGTCGCAATAATGTTTGGACTTTAGTACCTCGGTCCCAGGCAAATGGGAGAATAATGACTGGTAAATGGGCTCTAAAAGAGAAGTCTGATGGACAATTCAAAGCAAGATGGTGTGCTCGCGGCTTCTCTGAGCCATTTGCTGAGGACACTTATGCTGATGTTCTCCCTCCTACTACGATACGTATGCTACTAGCCTTTGCAGCCACCAATAGTCTTTATATCCGTCATGTTGACATTACGGCTGCTTTTCTTCACGCCGATATTGATCGACCCATATATATTGAACAGCCTCATGGTCGCGAACAGTCGGGGGATTTAGTATGCAAGTTACAAAAAGCTATCTACGGCCTGAAAACAGCACCTAAACGATGGCAGCTTAAGCTTCGACAAGTCCTTCATGATATGGGTTTTCATCCACTTAAAACCGACTCGAATGTATTTCGCCGTGCTGAAACAATAATCTCTACATATGTCGATGACTTCATGATTATCTCCGCATCTCGCTCTAAAATCGATGAGGCTATTGCATCATTGGCTAAAGCTTTCAAACTAAAAGATCTCGGTGACATGACCAAATTTCTAGGCATCAACATCCAAAAAGATTCTGATGGCATACGTATCAATCAGCAAGACAAAATCGATGCTCTTTGTGAAGATATGGGTATGATCCACTGTAAAGGCGCAAGTACACCAATATCTGATGATAACCTAATCGATCGTGATACGGAGAATCTGTGCTCGAAATCTGATGCTATTGTATACCGATCTGCTGTCGGTACTCTACTACATATTGCAAATATGACAAGACCTGATATACAATATGCTGTCAATAGACTTTGTCGCTACGTGCGAAGCCCCTCTCAAAATGCCTTTTTATCGCTTAAGCACTTAGTACGTTACGTTTCGCGGACGAAATCATCAACCCTATTTTTCTCCAAACAAACAAAACCGGAACTCACTGCCTCTTCAGACAGTAGTTGGGGAAATACAAATTCTTCTAAAGGCACTTCAGGGAATGTTTTCTTCATAAATGGATCGCCAATTGCATGGTTATCAAAGAAACAAACAGTCACGGCTCAAAGTACATGCGAAGCTGAATACGCCGCTCTTACTACGCTAGCCGTTACTGCACAGTGGCTTCGGCCTCTTTATGAGGAACTATTTCAGGTTGTCAGTCAGCCAATCATTACTGAAATTGACAACACATCTGCCATGATAACAGCTAACTCTGAGAAAATATCAGCCCGTAATCGGCATTTTCTTATGCGACAGTCAACTGTCCGAGAGTCAATTCAAGGTAACATTATTAAATTGAAATATACACCAACAGATCTGTGCAAGGCTGATGGACTAACTAAAGCATTACAACGCATAAAGCATACAACGTTCTGTCATCAACTTAATATAGATCTAAAATAATTAGTTTATGGGGGGGTGTAATGGATGCCCCATATATCACGTGATCTATCACGTCATAAACTGTATTTAAGTAGTTAACAACACATAATGTAACATTCATGCTTCTTGCACATCAGATATTCTGAGCATTGGGGTCGGATGGTGTAGCGGTACACCATCCGGGCCGGTCTTCCAAGTAGGGTCTGGATAGCCTGAACATCTTTCCCACCTGAGACAGAAGATCGCTGGTTCGACTCCAGCAGACCTCACCTTACTGAAGTAAGCTACATTGATGATGGTGGCATGTCTGGATAACCCAAGGTTTTTTGAGAGGTTTCCCTTGGGTGAGTTTCACGGAGGGCATAGTTCGACAGCGGTGAAGAAAAAGCCGCCTTGTCACAGCCGTAGTGAGACTTGCAAATGATATCTGAGGCATGATGTTCATCACAACTATATCATCATTGTATCTGACTAAAGTCAACACCTGCATGGGCCAAAAAGGCGCCAAATCAGGACAATTGAATAATTTATTTATTTTTTTTATTCTGAGCATTACGTAACCCACCCGAACTTGGCTACCAACTAATGTCACGTGAACAATCATTACAAATGGAACCTGACAACTCCGATTCTAGCCAAACAAGGCGGTGCCCTCTACGAACCTGGGAGTGAAATATTCTCCCAGAGCCAAGATCAGTCAAATTTCGCAATACGGATCAAGTTGGCCCATGAGGCAATGATTCAAGACTCTCCACCTAATCAAATTTTCCCACCTGACGAGATCAATCAACACCAAAACTTCATCAAGTTTGCAGGTACGACTTAGTACATCCTCCTTTCAATGATCACACCTCTCGTCGACTTTCTCTGGCCTCAATTGACCACCACGTACAGGCCCACGCAGATATTTACACCCGACGGAGGAAGCAAAGCGCGGCGCACAAACCTGGGAGACAGTTCTTTGGGATGGGCGTGAGAGAGATTAGGATAAGTTCACAAGATGATACAGAGGATGGAAACGATCTCGACGGGCGTGAATTTTAGAATTTTGACAACGAGTTTTCGAATTGAGCTCTGTGCGTGCGCCAAGACTTCGGTTGCGAGAGTGCGGGCGACACTATAAACACCGCCGTGGTTGGATGGTGCGGTGGTACATCATCTTGGCTGGTTTCTCAAGTAAGGTCTGGATAGCTAGGACACATATCCCACCCGAGACAGGAGACCGCTGGTTCGAATCCGGCAAAACTTAACTACATTTCTCGAGGCACTGGTATGCATGGATGATGAAGGCATACTTGGATAATCAAAGGTTTTAAATTTCCCTTTGGTGTGTACTTACGGAGGAGGGTCGACTGTTTGTGTAAGCGAACATACCTCATAGTGGTATTTGCAAATGAAATCCAGAGTATGAGTGTCTCTAACGTCAAAAGAGTCATCCTACATGTATATATAGTACCGGTCATGTGTCATAGCTTAATAGCTGCATACACATTAAATGATGTAAAAAAAAAAAAAAAAAAAAAGGCGGTAAGCGGAGGACAAGACTGACACCTGTACGCGGTGCCCTCTTCGAACCTGGGAGTGAAATATTCTCCCAGTGCCAAGTTCAGTCAAATTTCGCAATACCGAACAAGTTGTCCCATGAGGCAATGATTCAAAATACTTCGCCATGTCAAATTTTCGCTCCCAACGAGTTCGACTCCTATCCAAGTCTCATTAATTTTACAAGTACGACTTAGTACATCCTCATTTCAATGATCACACCTCTCATCAACTATTCTCTGGCCTCAGCTAGCCGCCAAATACACGCCCATGCCGATATTTACACCCGACGGAGGAAGCAAAGCGTGGCGCACAAATCTGGGAGACAGTTCTTTGGGATGGACGTGAGAGGGATCAGCATAAGTTTGCAAGATGATGCTGAAGATGGATACAATCTCGACGGGTGTGTAATTTTGAATTTTGGCAAGGAGTTTTACGAATTGAGCTTTGTGCGCGCCAAGACTTCGCTTGCGAGAGTGCAGCGGACACTATAACAACACGCAAACGATGAAAGGTGCCGTGGTCCGCCTCCTGGTGGTGTTCTCCGGTATAGTTTGAGTAGCCTAGGTACCTACTCCACTTGGGAATGAGACATCTCAGACTACATTTCGCGCGAAGGAAATTCAGAGGATGATGAAGGCAAGTCTGGATAACCCAGGGTTTTTGAGACGTTCCCCTGGGTGGGTATTCACGGATGAGGGTTGACTTGGGGTGAAGAAGAAGCTACCATAACTTTGTAGTGGTACTTGCAAATGAAATCCGAGGCATGAGGACTCTTACTGTAAATTGAGTCATCTTTTCTATATATTTTCTCTGATATTGTGTCTGGCTAGATAGCTGCATACGCAATTAAAATCTGATGCAAAAAAAAAAAAAAACAGCCAATAAAATCTCAACTTCTGCTATGTACTTGTGAATACCTTTGATTTTCTTTCATTCAAAGACCCTCAAACCTGGAACTTTTGTTGTGATAGGCAGAGAGAGATGTATTTTATTGTATCTCTTGATTCATAGATTATCTAGCACATTAAGCCTCTCTTTGGCTCATGCCGCACCCCTTATAGTGCTCCTATCATTCTTTGTCACTTGAAAGATATATTATTTTTTTCTTCCATTTATATCCTTTATAATTTTAAAATTGTAGGATGTGCATCAACACGTTGCAAACTAATCCATATATCTAATCAAAATAACATTACATTTACTTTCTCTTTCATTTGAACCCTGGAGTGCTCATGACTCTTTTATTTTTATTCATAGTTTAATCAGATATCTAGTCATGACACTATTCAAAAACGCTTGTGAGATTATTGATAAATTGCCCATGATGAATAGCCGTTTGGCTAAGTATTTACCTATGGAATTCAGCCAAATTTTCCAAGAGACCTTCTTCCCAAAAGAATAAAAATGGTGGCAGTGGGAAGTGTGCGTGCGCGTCACAGGCTTACCGCCTTTTTTTTTTTTTTGCATCAGATTTTAATTGCGTATGCAGCTATCTAGCCAGACACAATATCAGAGAAAATATATAGAAAAGATGACTCAATTTACAGTAAGAGTCCTCATGCCTCGGATTTCATTTGCAAGTACCACTACAAAGTTATGGTAGCTTCTTCTTCACCCCAAGTCAACCCTCATCCGTGAATACCCACCCAGGGGAACGTCTCAAAAACCCTGGGTTATCCAGACTTGCCTTCATCATCCTCTGAATTTCCTTCGCGCGAAATGTAGTCTGAGATGTCTCATTCCCAAGTGGAGTAGGTACCTAGGCTACTCAAACTATACCGGAGAACACCACCAGGAGGCGGACCACGGCACCTTTCATCGTTTGCGTGTTGTTATAGTGTCCGCTGCACTCTCGCAAGCGAAGTCTTGGCGCGCACAAAGCTCAATTCGTAAAACTCCTTGCCAAAATTCAAAATTACACACCCGTCGAGATTGTATCCATCTTCAGCATCATCTTGCAAACTTATGCTGATCCCTCTCACGTCCATCCCAAAGAACTGTCTCCCAGATTTGTGCGCCACGCTTTGCTTCCTCCGTCGGGTGTAAATATCGGCATGGGCGTGTATTTGGCGGCTAGATGAGGCCAGAGAAAGTCGACGAGAGGTGTGATCATTGAAATGAGGATGTAATAAGTCGTACCTGTAAACTTAATGAGACTTGGATAAGAGTCGAACTCGTTGGGAGCGAAAATTTGACATGGCGAAGTATTTTGAATCATTGCCTCATGGGACAACTTGTTCGGTATTGCGAAATTTGACTGAACTTGGCACTGGGAGAATATTTCACTCCCAGGTTCGTAGAGGGCACTGCGTACAGGTGTCAGTCTTGTCCTCCTATTGGCTGTTTGTTTGTGTATGAAGGTTTGGTTTAGTATTTTACGTCCATCTGATACTAATCTGAAGTAGGACAAAAGACGCCAAAGCTTACTGCCCTGGATGCGTGCGGCCCTTCATTGCCCAAACCTGAATAGCCAATTGTGTATGAAGGTGTCAGATAATTGTCATCTTGCGATCTTGTTGGAGCTTGAGGAAGATTATGACCGGGCTGGATCGCGGTAACTACAGTCAAACCCCTGTTAAGACGATGTACAGTGCCTCTAGGATTGAAAATGTTAGGCTTGAAACTGGGTTGTTTGAGGGATTGGCCTTGTATGCGCAGCTGGGCTAGCTCGTAATAGGTTAGTATGTCTCTCCTTATTACCCCGCTGGCCATGAAATATGGTCCAATCGTCCTGTTCTAACAATCGCTTAGAGAAACACATTTTCAACGACATTTTCGACTACATAACCCTTCATCATCAACACCACTGTCAATTCATCCTCTATTCCGGCAAACAATGACACTCGGAAAGTCTCCTTCAGAAACCAACGTTCGCAGGCATATTAACTCGCGATCAATGTATTGAAATAAGAACATTAATAAGACTTAGCTTGACGTTACAATAGATATCCGACGAACTTGGCTTTACAAGGCAAGTGCAATTAGCGTGTGCACGAGAGACTGCGAATACTTCCCCTCGCAAAGGACGCTTGCCTATATTAAGCGCGGAACAAGTTGATGAGCTTGAGGCTTTTGTCCGGGAATCTCCTGAAAATCGACGGAAGTGCTATTTGGAACTAGCGATGGGACCCTTCAGCCACTGGGGATGCTGTGAGCGTTTAATTTCTTATGTCCTAAAACAATGAGGAAACGGAAGATTCATTTCTCGGAAGAAGCCTCCGTCAAGTGCGTATAACAAGCGCGAAGGATATGAAGCAGTGATACGGCAATTGGAGGGTACACAAAGTATTTGGATGGAGTAGACTAATACAAAAC
Organism: Blumeria hordei DH14; assembly: GCA_900239735.1. Lineage (NCBI taxonomy): Eukaryota > Fungi > Ascomycota > Leotiomycetes > Helotiales > Erysiphaceae > Blumeria > Blumeria hordei. The sequence goes on along the minus strand of OENG01000008.1, from coordinate 179,407 downwards.
TTGTAGAGCGGTTTCATTTTAGTTGCGAGCCATACTGAGGGCTTCGATGTAAACTTTTACAATACAGAGCTATTATTTTTGAAATAAATGTGTACTTTTAGATAATATCAATTAATTTTTTAATTGTCAATTTTAAATGGGCACCATTTTACAATTCACTTTGAGTTGAAAACCATCCTCATAATTTAGACTTTCACGGGAAATCATTGGATAGTACCCCTTGCTTGCATAACTAGTTGACGAACTAGACATGGGCCTGCATGAAAACCGTATCAATTAAGGCAATATGTACAGGGGTCTAATTCCAGTCGTTTTGACAAATTTACAATTACACACCATAAGAGATTGTAATCGGGGCCGTGAAAAATATCGTCATATAGAAGATATCTTTTAAAAGGATATGATTACCTAATCCAGCTATCTAGGCTACTTTGGACTTTTGATGCGTCTTTTATACTCCCAATTGCCGTCTCTGATCGCTCTAATACCCTCAAGTAGCTTGAATTAAGAGAATCTTGAATGTTAGTATACTCAATCACCTCTTTCAGAACCATTTCGGCCTCTTTTGCTGTCCGCAAAGGCTGTTCGTCTTGTTCTACCTCTTCTTTTTCGTCTTGATTTGTTCCCAAATATTCTCCTATCACCTCTTGTAATATCATTGCCTCGTCAAGCATCAAATTCCCTTCCTCTTCCTCCTCGATTGGATTAAGAAAATTGTCTACTGCCATTGAATCTCGTGTGTCTCCTGCTCTAAATACCTTATTAAAGAATTCAGAAAGTCCAGTCTGGAGTACAGAAGTAGGAAGAGCAATTGGCTTGGAAATAAGAGTCGATTTCCGAAAGCAATTATGAATTGTTGTTCTTGTAACTTCGTTATTTCAACTTCGTAAGATCCAGCAAATTGCTAGTCGAATATTGACACTTGATTGTGGATCTGTACCCTCTTCAATTGCTTGTAGAACAAAGCGGAGCCAGTATTGTCTGTAGAATACTTTGCAGTTCTGAATAGTACCTTGCTCAAGGACTCGGAGACTGTGGACTAGCTTAATCGATGGATGTACTCAGCGAAGAACCACTCAATGCACTGTTTTTGTGTTGGTTTTGTGACCTGGCGGTGCGCCCATCGTCGCAGAGCACGTCGTTGCTCTACAGAGATTCCATTTTTGGCGGCATTATTAGCACCAATCTAATAAAAAACCCTGGTTAAGACGATATTTAGAGGCTGAAGAACGACAATCGTGTTATCGGTAAATGTATGGGAACCAAGTTCGTTCCGGAAAAAATGTTGTATAAACGGCAATATCGTCTCAACCGGGGTTTGACTGTACAATGTAAGTTGATCAACTTTAATTCAGCTGGATGACCGAAGCCATACTAAAATCATCGTAATGAAAGCCGTCGGACAAAAACTTAAGGGTCTTGCCGCGATTCGAACGCGGGGCCTCTCGCAATCGAATTCGGGTGTTCCCTAAGCGAGAATCATACCTCTAGACCACAAGACCTCCTGTTGTGCCGAGCCAGCATAACAAATAAATAATGTGGTTATTCTAACGCCAAGGATTCTCAAGGTTGTGACTTTGCCTCAAGGCGCAAGATGTGGTTCTTGGTGTGCCCGCGCAGCCCATTGATAACTGGCAATTCTAACGTTTAGAGACTCTTTCATCATATTTTTTTCCGCATTGATGCGCAAATTGGAATCAAAGCAGAGCCCCTGGCTCGTTCTATTCGTGCGCTTTCCTCCACGCCTAGCCCGTCGCAACTATCTCCCCTCCTATTATTATTATAATAATTATTAACTTAAAAATTTTATACTTATCTTTCCGGGCAATTCTATCACCGTCACCCCATCATACTATTTGTTTGGATTAAATTTGTTGCACCATTTACCGAAATCCTTCGCCCCAGCCGCGAGATAGACGCGGACTGTGTCACGTGACCACGTACCATATTAGGTTAGTGTGAAGTGTTTGGGTATTTGGTCCCGTGACAGTCTGAGAACTTAATTCTGGTCGAGTTTCCCGCATGGGATGGGTTGATCTGGAGCCTTCACTTTACATAGATGCGCCACAGCTTGACGTCTAGGTACTGGAAACGTCTGTGATACGTGGCGTAATTTTCGTAGCGTGCCGCAAGGAGCGATGCGAGGTTGTTCTGAGATAAAGTCTGTATTTCTGCTGGCATTTGTACTGCCATAGATATGGCTGTTCCATTTATTTATTATTTACAATCATTAGCGTCGTGCTCGCGTATAGCGCGTTAACTCCTCACGTACCGACTAGTACTGTGATTATGAGGAGAGGAATTGCATACAAACTGTGGCTTTTATCAATATGTGCTTGACATTACTATGAAGTGGACGATGATATGTGTTCGCTTTATTAGACTTGTTTTCCGATAGTTGCTTTCTATATGAAGGAGAATACTCTTATTTATACCTAAAGCTCATTTGTCTAATTACTAGTAGAATATCCCATCTTGTGATGTAAGATATTCTATCATATGCTGTAGAATAGTTTTCATTCTTGTTCTTATTATCCACATGCAACTGTCTATGATGTCACTACACCAACCACATCCTGTATAGATCTCTATATCATCTTATATAGCTTTTCCAATTGGCTGAGTGATTTCACATCATAACAGTTAGGTCAGCCCAAATGAAAGCAACCGACGTGTTGGCGCCTGCTGAGACTCAACAGAGCAAATTAAAGGCAAGATTTTCCCATCCGCCGCTCGAAGATTTTAGCAGACATGGATGACGTCCTTTCGACGAATCTCATATTTTATAGCTGGTAATAAATAGAGGAAGAATTGATAAAATCAACTGAGGGTGCTTGCTACATTAGTTCCCGATTCCCTCCCAATCAAACTTGTCGTGGTGCCCCTTTCGAAGGAGTTTGTGGTTCGCACCCAGCTATGAAGTGCATGGAATCCCTCCGCTGAAGCAAGGGCCCAAGATAAACTAGGAGTAGAATTTCTTGTCCCATGCAGCTATGTCTGAAACTGCACGGGGCGGCAATATAAATGATGGTCGGGGAACCTCTCTTCTCCGCACGAGCAGGTGAGCCGTCCTATTGAAGGTAATTGGCGGAACATGGGAAAGCTCGGCAGATCATGTGACTTATAATCGGGCTGACTAGAGTAGATGTGCCAAAGCCGGCAAGGTCAAATTCTTCAGCCTCCAGTGGTGGCGGTGAAATGGCTCAGTCTGCTCTGCATGTCTTGAGTTTTCAAGACGAATCGCATCGGAATTGAAGTGCAAAGCAATCTCAAGCATATTCAAAATCGACGACTTCTGGACAACTATTAGACCTGTCTTTCTCACGCGAGTCCTTAAACTTACTCATACAAGACCACCTTGCCCAATTACCGATAAAAGCGTTGCTCTAATTGCAATCGGGCATTTGCCTCATCTAGAACCGGCCATCTCCCACTGCAAAGTTACGATGCCATGAATAGCGACAAGGGGGAAATTAAGTCAAAGTATGTTTGAGAAATGGATCTTGTCCTAGGAGATAGATTGTGAAACCTCTAGTATCGGATTACACGACTCACTCGGTTACGAGCCGTGCGCTGTCTGGACGATAAACGCATCATTTACTATTCACCGAGTAATGTGAGCAACAAGTCGTAGAGACGATTCGTCAAGTGAAGGAGCACTCATACTTTGATGACTCAAGTCCTTGATAGAGTACTTCTCAGTTATACGAGAGAATGAGACACGTTTAAAATAGAGGATATTAGCGGACCATAGTTCGGTGGATGGGGACTTCTATAAGACCCAACTCATATCACTACTGCGGGACATCGATTCAATATTGTTGTATAATCCACGTAGATTGCCAGGGCAGACGCTTGGGGCCACGTCGCAGTTAGTGCACGTGATGGTGGAGCTAAACCGTATAGGTTTAGTGTGCAATGTGTGCATTGGCAATATGGATCCAACCAGATCTCGATGAAACGGGGTTAATGGGACTAGCCAGAGACCGATGGAATCGGGGAGAGCGAGAGATACAATCCTCCTAGGAGAGAAATGATGTAACAAGGGAATGTTCTAGCACGGGGCTGTGGACAACACAGTAAGTCTGGAACGACATATAAGGAGGACTTGACCTCCGTTCATACTCTCGCAATTAAGTTTCCTTAGTATACAATTCAAGTCTTACATTCTGTGAAAGGATGGCACCAGAGTGAATGGCTGTCCGCACGAGTGTATCCAAAATGGGTTTAGCCTGAGCACCTACTCCACTTGGGAAGGAGACACCTCAGACTACATTTCGCGCGGAGAAAGTTCAGAGGATGATGAAGGCATGTCTGGATAACCCAGGGTTTTTGAGACCTTCCCCTGGGTGGGTATTCACGGATGAGGGTTGACTTGGGGTGAAGAAAAAGCCGCCATAACTTCGCAGTGGTACTTGCAAATGAAATCTGAGGCATGAGTGCACTTATTGTAAATTGAGTCATCTATTCTGTATATTTTCTCCGATATTGTGTCATAGCTAGATAGCTGCATACGCAATTAAAATCTGATGCAAAAAAAAAAAAAAATCCAAAATGGGTTTATTTTGTGTCTAAAGAGAAAAACTACATACTTGTGGGATCACCCCCTTGATGTTGTCTCGCTTATAGCTGACATAATCAACTCCTAGGAGCCGGATAAACTCCGGATCCCATATACAAGGCAATAGCCTGTAACACATACAACGAGAACACACGCGACAGTGATAATAGAGACCTACTGCAAGTACGAGTTCCCCAGTAGCATTCATCATCCCGCTCCTATATAGCCTCGTTATTATAACAAATACTGATACATCTACGCCTTACACTTGCTCTGCCGTGTCTCTTTTCAAGTTTTACAAGTGATCAGACTACGTATATTATCATAGAATAAGCAGAGCTCAGGCCTTGGTGTATGGGGGGACCGTGGCTCTAATAGACCCTCACAACTTGAGGGAGGACAGGCAGCTATGAGGTGGAAGATGAGACGAATGAGTGTAGAAATCACTCATGGATATGCTGGGACTCACGTTGTTCGAATGTTTTCGACTTTGGAGTACTCATGAGCTTTGAGGCTACGATTTGGGGTAGTGCTTTTAAAGTTCTAGAGGTACTTGGAATGATAGAAGTGGACGTTGACCGTCGAGTCACTACGGTATGGATTGTAAGTTATTGGAGATTCCAGGATCAAGGAAAGACGATTAGGACGGGTGAGGGTTTGTTTGTTGAACTTGTATATTAAAGTGATGGGTGTTAATCTACATCTAATTATCGCTGTACTGCCTCGCCGAGGTAGAAATATTGTGTTCTGATTACGTGATGGAATAACATTCCCACCAACGAGACCTCATCAAAGCTGGTGGCGATCGAAGGTGAGTAGCCTTTGCACACTCCGCATTGCGTGCAGTTCGGTCTGGTAAGACTAGATTTCAACAAGTGCTACCGACACTTTCAAACAGGCAACGATGGAAAGTGTTGTGGTCCGCCTCCTGGTCTCCAACTCCCCGGATTATAGTTTGGGTTCGTCTGAACGCCGACCTCACTCGAGAAAAGGAGGACTGTAAGGCCATATCTCGCGCGGCGGCTATATACAGCGTGACAAAGGGTCTTCTTGTTTTCCCAGTGGTGGTATTTAACGGTTGAGGGAACGGTGAAAGTCTCTAGCACATAGCTCTCGAGTCGCATCAACAAATGCACCCACAACACGAGTAGCCCAGATGTCAAACTGAGTTTTTGTTGTCGTATATGGTCGTCACAGAAGGAATAGCTTTCTCGGTGTCATGCTTGTGCCTGTCACGAATAGATATACATTCATTCCAACGCGTCTCGGGACCCGCTCACAGGCCTGATGCTAGTCGGAAGCCTATGGTGATGAAGGATTAAATTAGGTCCATGCCCGTGCTGAATCTGAGGCTACGAGGATCTACCCGGGACTATCTAAATGCTTTGCTAATTTTTTTAAGACTCGACTACTTGAATTGTTTCCGATAGTCACCGAGGCCTTGTCTTTGAGACTCCCGGCAGAGCTGGCGTGCTGGTGGTGACAAGACTAGTTTTCGGGAAGCCGTGAGAGTCGCGTGGGTCCAAGACGATTCGGTTATGATGGTCAGGCGCTGTTTCCATCGTAAATCTCCATGTTATCAGGGCCAGATGGTCATTCCAAGACTCATGGACCGCGACAAATCCTACGTGCTCCGGAAACGCGCTCCATGGATGACCCTTTGGAAGCCTCAAATTTCGCCCTCTCCTGATACACATTCTTTCTCATCACTTTACATTTCTTTTGTCTTTATCCATCTACCTTCTCTAGATCTGGTCAGTAGGCAACCGCTGTCTCCCTCTATCGCATACGATTTAGTCAACCAAATTTCTCTAAAAATTATACCTGGTATCTCGCTCTCTCGGCCAAATTCTAAAATGCAGTTTATTTACATCCTCCTTCCTTTATTCTATTCCGTCAGATGTCTCGCTGCACCCGACCCTGTTGAAAAAATAACTCTGTACAATTGTGCCAATCACATCTATTCCGAAGCTGAGGTCGGAAATTTCTTCAGAGCTGCAGCAGTTGAATTTGCTAAAACCCGAGCGGGAGGACCATCCAAGATACCACTATTGAAACCCTATGAACCTAATCCATCCTCTCCCTCGCCGACACCCAAATACTTCTCACATTATGCCTTTAGGTTAACAGAGTCGAAAGGCGAGCTTGCCAACAAGATGCATAGCACGAAAATATTTGCTAACCGAGCGGCCAGTTTTAAAATTTGTTATAATCGATGAATTACAGCAGCCTGTAGGCATGGCGTGGGGAACGAACGCCAAGTATCCGTGTGACAAGCGCAAAGTTAAGGCGAGTGAAGTAAGAAAACCGTGGAAAAGTTCTCGACAGGAGCGTTTATGGAGCGAACACTTGGCACACCAACCCAGCATTCTAAAGAGGTCACTCTTATAATCCTACGCTGCGTAAGCAAATAAAGACTCCATAGGTCAGGCTCAGTAATGATTTGCATTACAATATCTTCGCCGACTTTTGCTAACGCATGACTTGAATGTGACTCTTGATAAGAGCAGGAGCAGATGGATCAAGTCATGTCGATACGCAATATACGAGTAGCGCCGACACTTAATGCGCATTTCTACCGAGAAAATCGGAAGCGTGTATGATGAGGCATATTTTCATGTAAAATATGCGTTCATCTTGAGCTATCTATTTGTCCTTGGATAGTCTCGATAAATTTGCACGTGCTGTTGTAAACGCGCTTTTCACAGTAAAAGTTCAATTGACATCCACGTAGTATAGCATGCAGGGCCAAGGAAATGAAAATAGATAAGTGATAGATTACACACCCCCGATTGCTACATTCACCTCTACACCACTCCTAAAGGAGACTAGTTGCGGGGCTATCTGGAAGTATATGGGAGTGGTGAATCATCATGTAAATAATCTATAACAACACTCAAGAAGATACCAGTTGCACCCAAATACACATTATTGCCATAACCACTCAAGTACACTCTAAGCCCCCTGAGTAGTCACAACCATTCAATTGAAGATACCAAGTGTGTACGACCATAAACACCACTACCCTTTAATACAACTAACTTATACCCTCCACATTCCTCTTCACACAAACCATCCCACTCCGATCCTTACTCATTCAATCTCATAATTGGGATGATGCTCAAGTCCTGAAAGTGTTGTAACCTTGGTGCGGGCGTAGTTTGCTCCTGCCACCCGTAACATCCTAATTTATGCTGGGAAAATGTGTCTGCAGTCTCATTTTTTCTGCATTTCAAAGCTCGAATTTCCTCTGCGTTTGACCGACGGCTGTGAGGACCACTGATAACATTTAAGCGTCACTTCTCGTCCATCAGCAGTGTCCACTGACTACATGATAATACTCCTATCTTCAATGCGCATAGAGAGCTTGGCCCCAGTCGACCTGAAGGCCTCGTAGAATTTCCAGTCACTTCTAGCAACCAAATTCAACTAGCCCCATTTCGCGCCCTGAGTGTTAGCTCTGGCTGGGCAGATGATAATTGAAATGATTCAATGTGGCTGTCAAGCTGCTCCGACAAATCGACTACAGAATGCGAGTAGATATTGAGACGCAGATCCGTCATCGTTTTCCCTTGGTGCAGGATCTGTCCAAGGGCAGCACTGAGTTTGAATTTGAAATCTTTTACTTGACAGGAAAAACTTTGCATCTATTTAGACGTGACACGGGTAGATGGGGTCTGAAAGCTCATTGCTACCTACATGACCGGCAGTGGAGCCAGAAGCGACAAAAGAAAAGAAATAAAACAAAAGGAACAGTATTGTGAGGGAACGAAACAATGGCATTGAAGCAGAGTTGGGTTATTCCAAGTGGCGATCATTTGTATTTGGGACCTGGAACATGCAATAAGATCAAGGTGTAGATCATTAGCAAAAGCGCTTGGACTCATGTTTCCCCTGTAAAGCAAGCTGTATATAGGTCCTCTCCACCTCGAACCTCTTTCTAGATCTGTAGTAAATCTTTTCATCTTACGGTTTATCGACCACGATCATTCATCCCTTGACAAGTATATGTCTGAGTTACGGTGCCCTGCGCCGCATCCCTATCTTCCACACCCATCTCCTCTCTGGTCAGAAACAATCTCAGTGTGGTCACCTCTCATCCTGTTCATTCTTCGGCAGACTGTAGCATCTACTTGTAGTTAGGAATTGAATGAAATTCTGCCATCCCTTCTCCCTTGTCGTTTCCCTGGCCCCAGCTGGAGCCATTTTCTCACAGCGTTTCCAATGCTGCAAGGCAGGTCGGCACTCTGAGAAATGCCAGAGCCTTTACTCTCGACTACAAATGCATTTCAGATCTTCATATTCGAGGTTCAAACGCTGGTGGTATTCGGCGTAGTCCCCGTGGCCAGTTCTTGCCGCAATTAGACGGTGGTACGCCCATCTTGGTAGAGCTAGTTCCGGTGGCCGTTTGCAGCGTATGAAGAGGTCCAGCTCTTTGTATCGTTTCTATTGTAAATGTGTCAGTGCGTAGCAGGGATAATACACTCTTGATGCTGTATCAGGCTAGCCATATTGATCGCGTGGAAGCGAGATTGGGTGTGGTACTTATAGAAGACTTACTCCCGTTAGATTCTAAGGCCAGTTAATAAAACCCCTATTGAACCTACCTTCTTGCTTCCCTTGCACATTATTACTCTGTCGGTAATAATTACATTGTAGGGTGCTTCTTTTCAACAGGTTATGAGTCCGGTTTACGCCGTAGGTCATAGGTTATTCGACTCGCTCACTATCGGCGCACAATAGGACCGTGAAGTACGACAGGACTGTACTGAAAGCCGAAAAGCTGCACGAAAGGATTCGTGCTAGAAATCCGTCTTACAATAGGACCGTAAGCGGGATTTCTGAGCGTTCAACATTAGCTGGGGGCCAATTTTATATTATAATTCATCACTCGACAACGTCGGGACTTCAGCAAATACGACTCAAATTCACCATTTAACATAGACGATCCGACCCAAATCGTCAAACGCTCACATCACGATGGAAGACGTCGGCCATTGGGGGGGAGAAAAACTCTCCAAGCTTAATCATGAAAACTGGGTCAGGCAAATGAAAGCAAACTTCGAATGCAAAGGAGTCACTCACGTTCTGGAACAGACTCTGACCGAATACGCCCAAATTGCTGCGCCAGACCCGTCAACAGCAAGAAAGGCCGATGTCGAAGAAGTGGCACAAAAATCCCAGAGCAAAACCATCTTCTTGAACATAGAGAAGAAGACAAAATACTTAAAAGACGCCGGAACAATAAAGGTGTTGCTTCTCAAGGGGTTGGACAATGACGACCAAGCGCTTCTGGATGAGTATGAGACTCCGGCGGAACTTTGGAAGTATCTAAAGTCAAAGTACTCCAAGCCTAGTAAGCTTGCAGCCGCGCAGTACACCAAAGAGCTGAACAATTTCGAGTTCACATCTGGGCTTACAAAAATGGATGCCTACAACAAACTGAAAGAGATCAGAAGAAAATTTGTCTCCGCCAAGCCATCGGCAAAAGGCCAGTACGATGACGAGGCTTTACTACTCATCCTCATCTCTGCTCTTCCAAAAGTCTACCAGTCGACGGTCGATTCTCTGAGCATCAACAATGAGCTTTCTGTCGATGAACAACTGAAACATCTCGAGAACAAGGAAGAAAGGCTAAGATTTGCTCCCAAAAATGAGCACGCTCATGTTGCACGGACTCGTACGACAAAGAGTCGTCGCCCAAAACAGCAACATAGCCAACATTCTGACGTTGAAATGATTGATGCCATAGAGTGCTATCTCTGCTTTGGAAATCATCTCATCGTCAATTGTGAATACTTTGGGTGGGCACAAAACCAGGTGAGAAGAGAAAAAAGATAGAAAAAGAAGCTGTCTAGTTCTAGAAAGACTCACGTTGACTCAAAGAAGAAAAGCTCCAAAAAATCTCGTGGGTTTGTAGGAACAAATGTCGATGAATTCTCGTCATCCTCGGAGACATGCTATTCTAGCTCATCAGATGAATCTGTTGTGGAGACAGCTGCCCTTACAAAAGAGCAAAAAAGAAAATCATGTAAGCGACCTTCAGAATGGCCAATTGACACGGGTGTTATGGCCAGGCATCCTTGAAGAGGTTTCAAGGAGAAGGTTTCCGAGAAAACTCTGACAGTTAGAGATGGAGGGGCTGGCGTCATGACCACATTTGCCATAGTATTAGTTGAGTCAAGTACTGTCTCGAGTTAGATATAAGGAAGCTGGAGCTACCACATAGTAGTTCTCCAGCTTCTCAATCTTTCATTCTTTTGATCTTTGATCTCGAAATCTGGCACTTATATAATATCATAATTTTAGATCCTCACAGTCCGATATTCTCAGTCTTTCATTTAGTATTTACATTACTCGTACTTGTGTTCACCCTGATCTATCAGCCTTGATCGCTGGCTCGGCAACTCGACTTCTGGACTTTGTGTCTCGACTATCCTGTAGTTCTCCGACCTTTGACCACCTGGCACCTCGCCAGTTGAATTATATCTGAGTATCCTTCGTTAGCATCTACAATCCGAACAGTGATTAATAAATTACCTTCGGCAGACGGCGATCTCCAGTACCCCTAGCGCACGCCGTAACAACGGGCGCATCATCACACATGACTGACAAACTCAAACTTTTTGGAGGTCCATTAGAAAAGCTCAAAAAGAAACGCCAAATCCAGGTAGGAGGAGGCATACTATGGTCAGAAGCTCGTGGGACTGTTAGAATCGAGGCAAATGATGGATCTTCCTGCTATCTGAAGGATTGTTTGTTCGTCCCTGGGCTTGGGATAAATTTAATTTCAGCTCGATGTTTGTGCCGAGATGGTATTGTTGGGATACACGACTCCAAGAACATGTATTTTAAGAAACTTGATGAGTTCCTTCAATTCAGAAATGATCATGAAACCTTTCTACACGCAAAGCAAAAGAATGGCTTATACATGCTAAAGTCCATCTTCTCAGAAACCCCCGAGTTTCATGGATAAACGCAGTAGAAGCTAGGATGGTGTTTCATGGGGAGTTCCATGCCAAAACAAAACGCAGTATTAGATTGAGTTCCTAAACAATTAGGACATACTCAGGAACATAGGGTCGTTTCATAGGAATTACGTAGTATCACTGTTCGAGACAGTGCTTAGGGCTGTCCTATTATCTGATGTACATATATACTCAGCGTGAAGAAGTATTCTTCTTCACGCAACGTCTTCTGTTTATACTCATACCTATTGTTCACCTACTTATCTCTTCTCTAAAGAAGACCGCCGTTATTGTACCATCCTCTCCCATTACTTACTTTACCTTTACCTCTTCCGTGAACCCTATACCTCACGCTGATTTATACCTCCTACTCTTAGGAATCACCACTATCCTCCACATCTATAACCTACTTGCACCCAACTCGTACCCTACGGAATACCGAAAATACAGTGCCTTGAGACCGAGCTAGCTTTCGTTTCAAATGAAAGTAAATCTGTCAAATCTCCAGTAGAGGGGGAAAGTACAGATGAAGATCCAGATATATCGGAACATGATGAGGCTTCTAAGTCTAAAAGGAAGAGATATTGACTAATACATAGAAGATTTGGCCATTACGGATCCGAGGCTTTACGTCACCTTCATGAAGTAGCAAGTGGAATCAAAAAGATTTCCATCCCTGAGAAAGAGAAACGGATCTGCGAATCTTGTAAAATAGGTAAGATGAAGAGAAAGATAAGCAAAGAACTTGAGGTACATAAAGATAAAGTTCTCGCCCAAATCTCCATTGACATTGCGGGTCCGTTTGTGATGTCTATTCGTGGGTTTGAGTACTTCTTACAGATAGTCGATAGCTACTCACGGAAGATCTGGACCATTCCTCTGAAAACAAAGGATCAGGCAATCTCGGCGCTGCGCGAATGGAAACTTTTAGAGGAAAGAAAAACAGGCGAAAAACTAATTGCATGTAGGTCAGACAATGCACCAGAATTGAAGAAGATCATGGACGAGTGGCAGAAAAGGACGGTGTAAGTGCACAGTACACCACGATTGCTTCTTCACACCAAAACGGTGCGGCTGAACGAGCTATTCAAACAACGGAAATTGCGATAAGAACAATGACTCACGCTGCTAGCCTTCCTGCAGAATTTTGGTGTTTTGCTGCAGAAACTGATGCACACGTACGAAATAGACTAGCACGTGGCCCCAAAATTAATGGAAAAAGGACATCTCCAGAGGAAGCATACACTGGGAAAAAGCAAAAATCAGACCATCTAAAAGTCTGGGGGTGTATTTGCTACTTACATGTAGACCCAAAAACAATCCCAGTGAAGCAACTTCATAATAAACAAGCTAACAGAGGAAGACAAGCAGTCTTTTTTGGGTATAGTAATGAAACCACAAAGCAGTATTGGTATTACTCGGCAGACTTAGGTTACGTTCAAAGATCAAGTTCAATTGAGTTCGATGAAAATTCTAAAGGTGGCAGATTGGACTTAAGACTCGGAAATTTACCTAGCCAGGTTACTGGGCAGGGGACACACACGGGCTTAATTGATCGAAAGCCACGCGGTAGACCAAGGAAATTTTCTGACGACAATCAACAACAATTGACAAATCATTTATCTCCAAATGAGCAAATTGAAAGCCAAAAACTCAATGTCGAGCAACCTTCTACACAGGATATAGAACTGGTCGATGCACCAGAGATAGCGCCATCACCAAAACTTCCAGCTATCCAACAAGAACCAGTAGACAATACTATTAGAATTTCAGGGGATAAAATCACGTTTGAACTCCCAACAATAGCGGAACCATCGGAAATTATCAGAAATGACGAAGCACTCGATGGGAAAAGTAAATTAATTGTTGCCTCTGAGAATGCGACTAGTTCAACACAAGTTACTACTTCTAAAGGTGAAAAACGTCGAAAAGAAAAGAAATCCTCCGGACAAAAGAAAAAAGAAATTAAGGACAAGGCTCATGGAAAAGAAAAACGAAGCCGAAAAGTCGATGAACTGGAAACAACAAAGATATCGAAGGAAACTCAAGAATTAGACATAGCCTGCGAAGAAATTGACTCTCAGCCATCTACTAATAACGAATCACTTCCTTTAGAATCATCTAAAATCAATGAGGCAGAGGTCACCGCACAACTTCTATTGAAGCAGGTAGAAAGTGAAGCAACCATGGACCTTGATTCAGAATCGGAAGATGACTGTTGGACAACGAAAAAATTGGAGGATCATACGGGAATTGAAAGGGAAAATAACGACAAGAAGGTCGTGATACCCGCTTCTAGGTATTTCTTTAGATCAAGGAAAAGATCTGGAAATAGTGATGAAGATGAGCGTCAGGCAAAGCGTATTAGAGCAATGATATCCTTCTTCAAAAACCAGAGGAATAAGCTCGTAAAAGCAGACCAGCTTGAGCATGCGCTTGCAGCAATGGCACAGCCTCAAATATATGGGAAAAAGGTTCGAAAAGGCATTTTCAAAGGATTGTACGCTCAATTTTGCCGAATTCCGGACAATGATGAAGACTACGCACTGCAAGTTAAGATAATCCAAGGTATAACAATCCCAAGGACATATAAGAAAGCCATGAGAAGCCCCCAAGCAAAAGAGTGGGAAGAAGCTGTTAAGACGGAAATAGACCAGCTAATCATGAATGGTACTTGGGAAGAAATTGTTTTACCGAAAGGAGCAAATCTGGTTTCAACAAAATGGGGTTTTACCATAAAAGAGACTGTTAACGGAAATATTGAAAGATTTAAAGCAAGACTGGTAGTTGTAACGGCTAGTGAGCCGATAATTGTCCTGTATCACGTGATGTTAATCACGTGCCTCTACAATTCTGTGAATGGCGAATCTTCACTCTAGTTTATTCTGAACATGACTAGAAGATTCTAGCAACTGGCAGTGAGACTGTGAACTGGTATTAGGGGAACATAACAGAAGCTAGTATCATACAGGAAGGAATATTCTAGATAGCCTAATAAGTGTATAAATAGTTGAGTTAGGACACAAATATTGTGGTGTAGAAAATAATAAACAACCTTCGTATATTCAATCGCCCCAGCATCTATACCTCGAACTGTGACAGTAGTAAGAGGTTTTAGCCAATCGCAGGGAATTGACTACATGGAGACATTCGCGCCGACTGTCCGAATGGATAAATTTCGCATATTCCTCGCCACAGTAGCCACAAGAGATTTTGAATGCTACCAATTTGATATTAAAAATGCTTTCACTGAGTCTCAATTAAAAGAAGACATATTCCTTTCCCCTCCAGAAGGTGTATTAGTTACGAATGGGAAAGTCTGAAAGCGCTTAGAAGCCTTTATGGGTTAAAGCAAGCTGGACGCGACTGGAATTTGTTACTGCGTGACTTCATGGTGCACAACTGTGGTTTTAAGCAGAGCCTCGCTGACCCATGCTTATTTGTTCACGAAAAGAGAAAGATTTACCTATTGGTTCATGTCGACGATATTGCTGCTGCTGGCGAAGAGATGAAACAGATTGATTGGTTCTACAAAAATCTGTCACTGAGATTTAACGCCAAGAACCTAGGGGAGATTTCAAAGCTTCTAGGCGTCAGAATAACAAGAGTACGACAGAATCGAACCATCTATTTAGACCAAGAGCAGTACCTTGATAAGATGCTCACAAGTTTTGGGCTTCCGAATGGAAAATACACTGCAAAGAAAATACCAGCAGATAATTGGCAGCTTGATGTATGCGATGACGCTTACACGTCCGGATATCGCATTTGTCCTTGGATGTCTAGCTAGGTGTATGAGTAACCCTGCGGTCCATCATGGCCAAGCCCCCAGAGACTTGATGAGGTACCTATGCTCTACGATTCGACAAAAATTAAGGTTCGGACCTGGAACAAGAGATCATGATAGCCACTTTATCACCTACACCAATGCAGATTGGGCAAATGACAAATCAGATAAGAAAAGCGTGTCTGGGGGAGTTGGAATGTTCTATGGAGGACCATTTTGCTGGATGTCAAAAAAGCAGCGGTCAGTAGCACGATCAAGTTGTGAGTCGGAGTACATATCTCAATCTATGTTTTCAAATGCAAGGACAGTGGACAGCACAAGTTTTCCGAGACTTACAGATGCCAGATTACATTGGTACAGATGCCATAAAGGTAGATATGCGCGGGGAGAACCAAGGAGCTATTGCACTGACCAAGAATCCTCAGCTTCACGAGAGGTCGAAACATATTGACGTCTGCTATCACTATATCAGAGACCTCGTCGAAAAAGGGAAACTCGGCGTCGAATATGTGCCCACTTCAGAAATGCCTGCCGACGGATTTACCAAGCCGCTTGCCCGCATCGCGTTCGAACGTTTTAGAGGATTCCTTGGTGTCGCCACAGACTGATCGTACTGAAAGTAATGTTTGAGAGGGATAGATGTTGGTAGCTCAAGACTGCTCACACTGAGGGGGAGTATTGTAAATGTGTCAGTGCGTAGCAGGGATAATACACTCTTGATGCTGTATCAGGCTAGCCATATTGATCGCGTGGAAGCGAGATTGGGTGTGGTACTTATAGAAGACTTACTCCCGTTAGATTCTAAGGCCAGTTAATAAAACCCCTATTGAACCTACCTTCTTGCTTCCCTTGCACATTAGTACTCTGTCGGTAATAATTACATTGTAGGGTGCTTCTTTTCGACAGTTTCGGTTGATACTTCTGCCACCACTCCTCCACGAGCCCTTGGTCGCGCTGTTAAACCCACCTACATAATGCCGCAACGGTTAGGTTTTGGTCTTCTCCGCTGGGCACATCTAAGGATAGTGACCTGTTATTGAGAGCTACCATGGCTGATTTGGCCAGTTTATCGGCCTCTTCATTGCCTTGGAGCCCCACATGACCAGGTATCAAGCGTATTTCTACACTCTTGTTTTGCCTCAGCATTGAAAACTTGTCCACTACTGCCTGTGAGGGACTAGATCCTCCCTTTTTGAGCGCCAAAGCAGCCGCTTGATTGCCCCAAAGAATGCAAATCGGTAAGTCTTCCCCTACCACTATTGCAGCCTCCAAGACGTTTACGACTCCTAAAACTTCCGCGTCGAATACCTCTGCTTCGGGAAGTGGACACGAACTACTTCCAGCTAGCTTGTCCCCTTGGTATACTACATACTGCCAGGCTGCTTTTCTGGGACCCGATGACGATCCATCCGAGAAGACCACGACCGTATTGGTTGGTAGGGAGGTTAACCATCGTCTAATGCTTCCTGGCCTAGCTTCTTTTCCTCGACTACATGGAGTCGATGCTGGCGTGCCACGTGGGAAGTATAGCTTTCCAGGGCCTTTGGCTGTCGGAACTTGACGCACATTTATTTGCAGGCGTGTCATGGACCGTTATGGTTGTCTGAAGAGGCGATTTCTTTGTCCCGATCCAAGACCTTTGCGTCTTATTGTCTCTTTCGGGACCTCGGCCACCCGAAGGGCTAGAGGGTGCCACGCATGCGTGCTGCAGACCGCAACATCTCCTGCTGGAGAACTATTGATGCCGGTAGTATTACCGCTTCATGATAATAGGTGACGGTTCGATGCGACAATCTTTCACCAAGATGAAGAGGTCAGCCGTCTTGATTTTCTTTCAAGCTCCTCCTCCGCTTACTAGAACTTATGGCTTTGCCGGGTCGAATTTGATCCTATGCTCTCTTGCGAGAGGGATAAGGATGTCGAGGTCATCCTGAGCTGCGGAGATAGCATCTACCACGCTGCTACCAACTCTGACGATGTCTGCAACATCAGTATAACCAAACCTGCTCGCTAGACTATGGTATCACAAATCACAGCGATATGGAGTATGAAGAGTAGTGGCGATAGTGGCGGGCCCTGAAGCACTCCGCCTTCCAGTATCTTCTCTGTGGTTCAACCACGCTTTTTCACCTGAACCTTGAGTTAGCAAAAGAATCTCTGAATAAACTGGCGCAGTGGTAGTAGCCAGCCTTGTTCACCAAGGCATTTGAGCAGTCGGCCGTGAAGGACTGTATCAAATGCACGATTTTGATTTTGATATGACTTTGAATAGATTTAAAGTCGTGCCTGTCCACAGCTCGTGACTACTGTCACATACTGGAAGGCCCAGTCCCTACAGTTCTACCGGTTGCTCTGGCGCGCCATGAAGCACCCAGAAATGACAAAAGAACCTAATCAGCTGTCTGGGCAAGACAAAGGCTGGACACCTGTTAGTGGTGACCCCTTCGAACTTGGGAGTGAAAACCCCCCCCCCAGAGCGGAGATTCAGTTACGAAAAAGGGTGAGATGAATTTTATTTGATGGATTTTCGGCTTGAAGGAGTTGTACTCGGTGTTGTGGCCGGAAATCAGTCGGCAGAGATTTCACAACCGCAAGAAAGTCGTACCAAAACTCATCACCACCAACGTACGGCTCACGAATACACCTGAGTCTGTCTGGGGGTCGTATTCAAACATGCGACATCTCTCAAACTCCTCACTTATTTGCGACGAAGCATTTCTCAGTCGATCCTATACCTGGGACCAACCTCCATACACGTCAGATCACCTTCCTGCACACGCCCTATTGAGGAAAGTCATGAGGGAAACAGGACGTTTACAGAGGAAAAAAGGGAATTACACAAATCCCCAATGACGACAACGACCCAATGGTACGATATGAAGGTGCAAGACTAGAATAGCAATGGGATCTGGGACTACATTTATATTTCGAAGTCAATGAGGATGTCAAGGGCTCGGGCGCGCCGTGACCGAGGTAGAAGGATGAAAGGGGGACGCTTTTTATTTTTTCTTTTGCAATGCGGCGTCTCGTGTGAAGGTTTGCTTGTATGTTTTTCCTGGGCTGCTGAACTCGTCGTGATTCCGGTCAGTTTGGTGAGACGAGACACACTCCTACTTTACGGTAGTCAGCCTGAACCGGCTCCGGTAGGAGTGCGACGGGAGTCACTTTCCCTAGCACGTTCATGAACAAACAAACAGCTTCAATCTAATTTCTCGTTTGAATGTAGTGAGTCTCGCTCTTCCACGGACTCCGCAGCGGTTTGACAGATTGGCAGAAATTACTCTTTGCTGGCGGTTTGGCGCAAGGAAATGGGCGCAGTATCTCTGGAACGAACGAAGAAGCTGGCTAAAAGAGTGTCGGGTTCGCATTGCTTCCGAAAGAGTGATAGGTGTGCGCCATGAGCACAAGTGCGCGCAACACAGAGCCTAAGCTACAGCATGACCGAGGGTGGTGCCTGTTGAAATATGATATATCTTGGAACGCCAATAACTCATTTATAAGTCTGGCTGATTAGACTATCAAATTCCCCATCCTATATCATTGTCATCAATACATCCCTCACGGAAAGTTTGATGCACATTGGCATTTATTTCACACTAGCATTCCAGCAGATTATTATTAATTAATTTTATTGTCCTGTCTGGGTCTAAGACTATGTAGGACATGCAGGTCCTCTCTGCCTACAGGCCAAGGATACCTATGCCTCCCATACAGCTCCCCTCAAACAGTACCACCCCTCACAAGCCCTCATTTGATCATACACTTAGAGGAGCCCTTAGTTCTTCATTATCTCCCCTCTCCAGCCAACGAAACGATGGCCATTTGCGGGTGTATGGCAGCCGGGAAAAATCGCAAAAACCACTGGGTGCGGAGCTCTCCTAATACCGACATTAGGACTAAATCCGAAGACATAGTGCCCCTTCTGAAGCGTTCGAAGAGGCCGGCCAGCTGGGCGCTGCAGACTTGTGTGTACCTCGGGAAACTTACTCTCTGCCTTTCTAGCCTCCTCCCAACTCCTTCCCGAAGGTCGTGCTGAAATGTCAGAAAAGTCTTGATAGAGCGTGATTGCTGTATGGTAGCTTAGCCTAACTTCTTTTGTGCCGTCCAGGGCGCTGGGGAATGCCGTTGACTCATCGACAAAAGAAGCCCTCCTGGCTAAAAAGCCGAAATCTCGGTCTTGGCGCCCACAAACGTTCCAAAGTTGAATACTCCTCAAAAATGTCAGTCCCGGCATGGTCTTCAGAGACCTGTTCCCCCTCTCGCACCACGTCTCAGCTGACTATCCTTCCTCAAGATGTAGAGCCCCAGTAGAGCATCAGTCCCCCATGAACCATGACCCAGCTTTGTATATTATGACTTAATTTCCTCCTTACGGGTATACGTAGCGTCATAAATTTGTAGTGAGTGATGGCCGGTAATTAATGGGGCAAGCTCCTGTTTGCAATTGGAGTAACTTCTTTATTGATTGTTGAAGCGAGATGAGGCGTGGTTGGAAAGAGGTTGAGGACTCAGATGAGAATGTTAAGAAAGGGATTGTCGAGAGGTCATCAAATGGAGATATGCTTGAGGTTGCTTTCAACTTCGATTCGGATGCGATTCTTCTTGGCTATCCCAGATATGCAGAGCATACTGAGCGATTACACCGGCACCACTGGAAGGTGAAGAATTCGTCTTTGCCGGCTGCATTCCAGCAGATGATTATGTCTCAAATGCAGGTTAATGGTTTCTCGCATCTATTACCGACACACATGTTTCTAGCTTTGTATTCCTGGCACATATATCGGTATGTATATAGATTTACATCTACAGGGATCATAACGTATGATCCATGGAGATTGATAAATACTGCTCAAAAACCACGGTTGATAGGATATGCGCACACGCAATCTCACTCTTATTATCTGAGTTTACTCAGAACCATACATCTCAATACACTTGTTTCCACTCAATCCTTCCTTCTACAACCTCATACAAGACTTACTGGATCGG
This sequence comes from Blumeria hordei DH14, assembly GCA_900239735.1. NCBI lineage: Eukaryota > Fungi > Ascomycota > Leotiomycetes > Helotiales > Erysiphaceae > Blumeria > Blumeria hordei. The sequence goes on along the minus strand of OENG01000008.1, from coordinate 159,102 downwards.
TCTAACCTCCATCTTCGCTCAAGCTCATAACTTTAACAGCGCCATCTAGGCATAGAAGCCCGCTGATAACCTGCTTGGGCCTACGCGAGACAGCCGCTCATGAGTCGCCCTCGGCTCGCAACTACGCACAAGATGGCGTCGATGGCTCAGACGAAGCGGAGGGCCCGTACGCCCGCAACACACCATGTCACCATTTCCAGCACTCTCGAATCTAGCGCGGGGGGTTCAGGATTCCTCCAATTGTCCGGCTCTCCTCGAGTAGTGCTGTAGGCCATTACCGACTCCTCCTCGGTGCCTCGCGCTCCATGGACTCGTGCTTCTGGGTTCAAGGCGGGAAATCCTGGTCCCCCCCCCGCGGACATCACCACAGCGCTCTCCGCGGCAGCAAATGCTCGTTGGCTGGCCGGCTGGATAGTTGACTCCTTGTCACGCGGCCAGCTCGGATCGCTCGAGCACAGAGGCCGTTAGAGTGACAGAGTCGCTTGGCTCTCGCGACATATCACTCTGGAGGCATTAGGACTGGAGTTGATGGATCAAGTGATAAGGTGGCACAATTGCATGATTATTGTTAAAACAAAGTGATGCGTCTCAATGTGCAACACAGAGAGTTCCCCTACTTCGATGTAACCAAGCAGCTACGTCCCATTCTAATTGGGTTTCCTTGCCAGATATTACCCAGTGGGTGCGTCTCATTCTATCAGGGCACCAGGAGCCTGACCTGCGAGAGGCGAAGTGTATGTGATTAAGGTAAAAGACGACGCATTTTTGATAACCTTCTCCCTACTGCTCCCGGAATCCTCGGACTATCTACACTGATCATGATTGACTTGGTACCTTGACCTCTAAATATAGACATGCGCTAGGAACATATAGCCTGCGGCTCCAAAGACAGAATACAAGCACTGACCGAGGCAAACAATCTACGTTCGCATGGACAGTCCCTCTTTTTGGCCCGAGACCTCTCCCCGTCCAAGTTCTTCGGTAGTTATTCTCAGCCATCGACACATTCTAATTGAGTTCCTCACTTGATACTAAGTGAGGAATGACATGTTCCTACACTTCCACCGATCTCGATTACTCGTGTGGATCGAGATACATGTTATGAATCCAGCCACTGAATTAAGAGCGGGTGTACTGTATAAACCATGCGACGCCTGAGAAAGCTTGTCAAGATACATGCCAGCTGCTGGCTAACGCCTTAGCATGGTCTAACTGACATCATAAATTTCAATTGAAGCAACTACGAGTTTGATAGTGACTGAGAGAGTGTCGACACTGCTCGCTTCTGCGGTGAGGCTTCAGGTTTGTGGCAAGACCTGACTCATCGAAGATACAGAAGGCCACCTGAGGGGCGGATTTCCAATGGAAAAGAGCGTGTCAGTTTCGGTATGGCGCGCTCGTGCTGCACGTCTTATAGGACTGAGCCTGTATTGTAACCCATCAGGTCGCTCCAACAATCTCGCCGGCGACCATCTCGGCTGTGGTGGTGGTGATTTGTCTGTCTAGCGTGTTGATTGTCACTGATACGGTAGCAAATCGGACGGCGGCCAAATTGGAGAACTGCACGAGTTTGGCGTTGATATTTGCCAAAATTGGGGAGGAGTCCAAGAAGCCTTGGCGAATATTTTCTTTCATTGCTAAAATGGCAAAGCCGGTTCTCGCTCGATAGATTGAGCTAATATCTGCTGATGCATAGCTGAACATCCTCATCACTGCTCGACCAATTCTTGCAGGACACAACTGACGCCATTTTTGGCCGGGGCCCAGGCTTAAGAAACGTCGCTTGTCGACTATTGTCTGATAAGCGATCTTCTTTTGCTGAGGAGCTGCAGTCGAAGCTGAGGCTTAGGTATTTATAACTACTTTTTGGGGCGGCCCTTGTCGAGCCACCGAGGCCCAGGTACACTTTACCGGCTGTATGGGGCGGCTGGAGGATGCGAGCTCTTCTGTTAAAGATTCCTCAAGAGAGAATTCACTGGGCGGGGAGGGAGATGAGGAAGTGCTATGTTGTGGCCAGAATTGATGAGCTGGGTGATTATCGCTTGTAGATAGACCTTCGTCGCGTCGACGAAGCCTTTATATTCACCGCTCCAGGGCGGTGCGAGAGCTGCCTAGGCGCTACTAGTGGCAATCAAGAAGATCGTGAAATGAGCCTCCCTCTGCGCCATCTGGCGCTCTTCGGCTTCCGCCACAGCAGGGAGTTCACGGGGACACTCCACTACTGGGGGACTCTGTTCTTCTCCTGATTGCGGCTTTGACGGCGCATTAGGTTCCGTTCCTGGCGTAGCTCCAGTTGCAACGGGGTGAGTCTGGCGAATTTTGAAAAAAGATGTGCTAATTGTGAGGGCCGTATCGCTATATTGTTGAGAACAAATTGCCCTTTTGTTGGGAAAGATGCCTCTGAGATTGAGGTCTCTAGGGCCTTGCTTTAGTTGAGACGAGAAAGGTGGAGCTTTTCTGCTTCGTTTTTTCTTGGTTCGTAGGCGTCCCGCGAAGCCGGGCTCTTTGGTAATCTCATCTCTGTGATCTGGGGGTCGCGCACTGGAGCCATCTCAATAGCCTACGATCGCTCACAATCCAAGAGCAGATGCGACGATGCGTAGAAGAAGGGGAAAAAATGTAACATGGATTTTTCGAGATTCTCGAATTGTGGTTGTGTGATGGAGGTCTCTAAGGGCAGCATATTCACCGACTAATACAAGCTAGGCGAATCGGGTCAAATGTGCTGTAACCAAGGCAGTAACGTAGCTGCAGTACAGGTTTCACATAGAAAGAGGAACTAGAATCTAGGCTCGGGCGCGTGGTAGCTGAGGCAAAACGATAAAAGGGAGACGGTCTTTGTTTTTCTTTATAATGCGGGATTTTGCGTGCGGTTTTTTTGTTTCTATTCCGAGCTGCTGAACTCGTCATGATTCCGATCAATTAGATAGGACGAGGCATTGGTATTTTTTCAATAATTTAACGTGTATTTAGCTTTGTAGCTATAATACATGATCGATATTATCTATACATATAAGATGACCTTTTTGACGTTAGGAACACTCATAATCTAGATTTCATTTGCAAAAAGATCTGAGGTATGTTTGCCTATGAAAAATAATCAACCCTCCACCCTGAGTACCTATCAAATGGAAGTTACAAAACCTTAAGTTATCCAAGCACACTGGAAGGACTTTTCATAACACCTGTCAGTAGTGTCGCCTGCGAACCTCCAGCTCTCGCTATAGAGTCTCCAGAGCCGAGATTGAGTGACAAAGTCCTCACTTCCATGCGAATTCCCAAGCGCTTTCGCCGTCTATATCGTCTTTATCCCTCAACTTATACCCCTATCACCATTATCATGAAGCTAACCACCATCAGGTCAGATGTTGGGGTCGAGCTCTTCTCATCACCAACCCTTGATAATAGAGGAAAAGCCATCCGATAAGTTTCCAGAGCGTACCTCGCACCCGATACGAAGACTGTAGATTGGATCAAGTCGGCTTCTAGTGTTACAAATAAGATAAATATAGACGAATATGCGCACCTCAGATGGTCCTGGTGTCTAGGCCTCGTCTAGCTGGGGCTGCAGGTTTTTTGAGACTTTTTCCCACGCACGCAGTTTCCATTGCTACCATAAGGTTCCGTGGAAAAAGTGGCTGAATTCCACGGGTAAAATCTTAGCTAGATAGCTATCCATCACGGGCAATATATTAATGATCTTTGAAGAAACAAAAGAGACAAGGAGCACCGTACAAGGTGTGGCATGGGTCAGGGGTGTTGCCCAATATGCTAAATAGTCTATGACTCAAGTAGTACAATAAACACATCTTTCTCTCTCCAAGTATAGTGAAAAATGTAGTTCTGTTTTTTCGGATTAGGATCAGAAATCTCCTGTCTCAAGTGAGATTTACATCAAATATATCTCAGCTCCATTCGGAAAGTCAATCTGGATAATGTACTACTGCACCATACAGTCGTGGTCGTGTTTGTAGTGTCGCCTGAATTCTTGCCAACAAAGTGGCGGCGTGAACAATTGTTTGTATTAGATTCTAGTGAACGATTTCAAACCTAGTCGTGTTGTGTGGCAAGCTACTGTTCAGGACACCCATGGAGCCAAAGTTAAGGCTGCGAGTAGTTTCGGTTTGGTGGTTGGTGTTTGGTTATAAAATTGATTCCTGAGCGTGATGCATATTAAGCAGGCATATAACTCATAAGGTATATCGTGCGGTAAAAATATCAAGCTGTCAATGATTTTAAAAACTAAAATAATGCAATTTCTCGGAAATCATAGCCCCATTCCCAGAAACACAAAATGAATCAAGTGTTGCAATATAGATAATGGCCGGTGGATGTGGAGAATATGAGAAATCATCTATAGTAGACTGGGACGTGGAAGCTCTTTCATTCTTTGGAGATGACTATGACTAGGTAGTATAGAAATCAATGTAGCCTCTCTATAACCTAACTCACGAAATAATTTTCTCGACTGTGTAATCAGACGCATATACTTAATTGCCATCGCTCGTAGTGAGAGTTAAGTCGAACAGGAATGCTCCTCGATGTGGAAACCCCCTTTTCAGAAATTGAAATCACTCCCTTGCCAAGATGGCATCCGACGTGAGTGTGTTGTATTTTAATGGTGATATATTAATAAGTCTTACTTCTACCAAGCCTACTGAGCAGCAGAGATATACAAAGGTCCGTGCATAATAAATATCACTTGGCTATCTTTGGCTAATACCTGCCAATCACAACAGAAGTGCCATCTCTTCTATCTCTTATGATAGGTCTCACGATTACCCCAAAGATTCGATACCCAGTTTCGTTTCCTGCAGCTGGTTTTTTATTGCCACAGATATGTTTTGTGAGGCAAGAGACTGAGTAGACGAATGGTATAGCCAATGAGATCAAGATACACTTGAATAAACTTGTAGACTTAAGCATTGATTGGTTGGAGGCGACCATGTTTAAATTGAAAGATTGACGCGGTAGGGAGTCTAGAATGACTGCCTCGTGTGCCAGTTCTCTCGGTACTGCAAAATTAGACCAATCTTGGCTTTGGAAGAATTTTCGCTACCAGGTAGGTAGCAAACAGCGTGGACATGTGTGCAATCTTCGTTCTCCCGTTAGACAGATGTAGATGGCTTGCCAGCGGGCCTGAGCGCCAACAACTTGCTCAAAACGTGTGGCTGCCGAGGAAAGTTAGCGGGTGGGTGACAAGGCAGCCATACCAGATGATGCCAATAGAGATCTGTCTTCAGCAATCCCAGCAAACAGACAGTTATTGTTGTTTCATCATACATGGAAATGAAGTCGTGCCTTATTTTCAACCGAATATTTTCACCACACCGTACGCTTCATTCGCTGCATGTTAGCACTAGGTGCAAGTATGGCCTTTGTTGGTGGCACGATTCAACCAGCCTTCGTCCGTGAACATGCGCTCAAGAGAAGTTTTGCAATGATAGACTCTGCAGATGGCTTCCCATTTTCCGACCTACGGTGACGACATCCAGTACAACGTGACCTATTTGGTCTCAACCTGGGAAATATGTGTTTCCGGAGAAACTATTGCCCATGTTGTGCTGACTCAGGAGACTTAGGTTGATGGCGTACCACGGCATTATCTGACACTTGGACTAGACTCGTGACTCACATGTATACAGGCCGACCTGACTAGGGATTACGAGACAGGACTGGGCGAATTAATAGTCAACTTGCTTCCGTACTACTTCAACCGTGTCATGCTAGTGTCAATGTTGAGATGGCTTCAAAGCACCTACCGGGTATACGGAAATCACCAAGAAACTATCTCGGCTTATCATAACACTCTTCGCAACAAAGGTCTTAGCGACGCAGTAATGACAAAAATATCACCACAGTCGCACGTATCTCTACCACTACCAGTTTCCGTTTCAGGAGCTTGCCTTGTCTTGTAAAAAGCTCTACGTGGACGAGTCCCTGTCAGATAGTCTAATTGCAATAGATCGGATCGAGCGCCCACGTAGTCCAGGAAGCCTTTGGAAGCGTTTTGAGATTGAAAGTATCACGAGACAGTAGCTATCCTTGCTATTATAAACTACTTATACGCCATATCAGGGATCTGGCAAGATAGTAAACCTCTGGTAAGCCTCCCATCCGCGCATGGGAAATACTATTTTTGCATATCAGGCAAATTCCTCAAGACTGTCAAATATAACACCATTTCCTGTGACCCAGTCTTTTCCGTCAAGCTGATTAGAGCCCCCTCTGCCGTGTGAGAAGCCGGGGGCTTACTAGACAGTACAGAGCGCATTTACCATGCCTCGCACTAATCCACTATCAGTGATATGGTATTGAAGAAAAGTACCACCGAAGTGAAAACTCGACAGGGAAAGTTGCTCCATCGTCTGAATTGTACACTAAGCCTTACAGACAGAGGCTTGTTGGAAAGAGACTGCAATGGCGGTCTTGCTCTTAACGTTGACGCAGTATTTCACTAGAAACTGCTGCAAGATACTACGCGAAAGAAGCCATTTGTTTCAGCGAGTAAGCTATGTGTACCACTACCTGAACAGTCCTGGCGTCATCTAGTGCCAGTTTCCGGACTCGGCTTACCTTTGATATGATGCCGACTGGTGACTACAACCACGTAAGCTGCTTCGCTCGCCCCAGCGTAAAGTGGGTAGGAAAAGCCACACACTCAATTGCTGAGCTCACTCCTCCCCATCCTTCCCTTAGGTCCTAGTGGAGAGCTGAGCCTAATCTTACACCTCCCACAAACGAGCTGCCGCCTTCTCGCTAGGTTCATGGTGCGGAATTATCGGGGTTCCCTGCACGGGATGATGTCAGTGTGCATGTCCTTTGCACCCCAAGTTGTATAATGCAGGGCATTTCCAAGCCCATCCTTCTAAGGCAGTGCCACTATAAATAAAATCTCGCGCTAGTCTAACCTGGAGTCCACTGGCTATCTTTCATTACAGGGCTCCCTTGCCACGAGTCTGATGCTCGACACAGGCTAAGAGTACGAAGGATACTCTACTAATATTTTTAAGCGCCCCATGCAGCCCGCCGCATAGATTTTATTTCGATCAAGTTGATGGTCGCCCGTAGCTCGCTGACTTATCACTACTCAACAGGTGCAAAGAACTTACTAGCCTCTATTATTTTTGCATCGTTATTCGCAAAATCCCATCCGACAATGATATTTGTTTGGCTACAGCAAATAATTCTTCGAGCATCAAATTGAAGCTTGAAGACCCGCGCCATGTTATTGACGTTACGGTGCTGAGGTGGTAAGGGTCCTGGAACGGGATTTGGAGCTACTGTAGCGTGTGGAGATTGTAGACTAGGTGCTGGGATTAACCCCAGAGCATAATTAGAGGCTATAAGATGTGACGGCAATCGTGTGTTTGATGCCGTCATAGACGTAGAATCTATGGGAGCTTCGGGACTATTAAATATCAAGGGAGATGGGTGTGTGCCACCAGACGGAGTAGATTGAGCAGAGAGTCGCCGATCAACGGATGTTTGCAAGGAGTTCCGCCTCTGATTGGCCAAGATAGCCGCTTGCACTATGTTTCCCATGTCTTGCCGCATATTAAGTGGATAACGATTGATTTGATTCATTAATTCATCCTGAAATCTCACAAGTTCTGGGTAGACCGCAAGTGAATGCCGCAAAGTAACTGGTCCTCGTGAAACCGAGTTCTCAACTACACTTAGATAAAACGTATCGCTTCTGGCAGTGGCTGATGTTCCTGGGACAAATGTACCTCCAAAGGTTGGAATTTCTCCAGATAATTCAGGAATAGTCGGCGATACTTGGTCGTGTCGCGCAGATGATGCATTTGTGCTACTATCCGCTGATAATTTAGGTCCCATTTGAAGATTAAGTGCCGCTGCTCGTGCGGCTTCGCCCTGCTTAAGAGTATGTTGTGCTTTCCAAATCCCTTCTTTATCTCTGCGCCATATGATAATTGTCTCATCATATGAGCCAGAAACAATGCGTCCGAATCTTCCACCTCCACCCCCAGGAGGCAGTTTAGCTCCATACGCCGTAATGTGTTCGGGTTTTCTGGATCCCGCGTTTGGAGGGCGCCCTCGCTCAGATCTCATACCCCTTGAAATGGTCCCAGAATCAAGAGCTTTAAAGTATGCGTAGTCAACAGCCTTCGCGTCGGCAATATCTTCTTCTGCGCTGTAAGGCAGGTCTCCAAAACCTGCTTGAACAGTTCTTACAAGACTTTTATGAGCGCGAAGACTTGCAACTTCTAGCCCAGTTTGTTTGTCAAATACCTTTACTTCATTATCACTACTTCCGCTAACAATACGACGACCATCATATTGCACGCAAGCGATTCCTTTGCTATGACCAATCAGAGTTCGTAAGCAAGTTTGTTCTGGCCAATTCCATACTTTGACTAAACGGTCGCCAGAGGCAGATACGACCTCTTCACCTCTGATCTGGACTGCGTTAACAGCAGCACTATGCCCTTCGAGTGTTCTGATTAATGAATAAGCTGGTTTGATTGGCAGTCCCATCGATGGCGTAACATTCATTCCATAATTGTTAAGAAATGTGGGCACCGGATCAACTACTTCTGCTTCACCAGGATAGCCAAGTTCTCCTGGATGTAGAGGCTTTCTATTAAATATTTTTATCGTTTTGTCCTTCGAACATGTGACTAAAACACGTTTATCGAATTGAACGTTCAGAACGGACCCTTTGTGTGCCCTTTTGAGTCGTTGAATGACCTGTCCCGTAGAGAACTTCCATAGAATAACTGTCGCATCACTACTGCCCGAGACGATTAGGTCTTCGCTGGGATCAGCATCAAATTGTAGACACAGAACTGACCCGGAGTGCGCGCGGAGTGGAGGACGATAAAGTCTTCGAGTATCTAAGTTCCAAATTCTAACAGTCTTATCTCTACTACCACTAACTAGATATTTTCCGCAATGTTGTATTGTATAAATACATTCACAATGTGCTTCTTCAGGGTGACTCGGATCGGGAAGCTGAAAGTTAACGTATTGCTCTGACTCCCAGTTTGACTCTAGTCTTCGCCTCTGTGAATAGAGGTATTGCCAATTTAATCGCTTCTTAATACTGTTTCCACTTCGATCCATGACGAATAAAGAAGACATGTTTAATCGTTGAGCTAGGCTTTCTGCAGAAGTGGGCATCTGAGAAGAGCCTAGAGTAATTATTTCGTTCATATCCGTCGGTGTGTCATTTGTAGTAGAGTAGCTCGTTAGCTTTGATATTCCAAGATCTGTAGCAAGAGCTTGGGATGGAAGTTTATCTTCCTGCCTACTAAAGATGGCTGGGGGTAATCCGAAAATCTTCGAGTCTAAAGGTGTTTCTGGGTCTTTACTTCTGTTAGGTGGAATATTAAATTGCGACATCGATCCTTGCTTGCTTTTTAGTATTTTGTCATCAATGGGATTAGGGACCATGAATTCTTTGTTCAAAAGGTCTTCATATTGCTTAACTTCCGCTCTTATAATTCGGAAACCCTCTAGGAGATATAGCTTTTTCCATAATCTAGGCTCAAGAGCCAAAGACATCCACTCCCGAGATACGCATGCTGTTTGAAGTAGGGATGTTGGATCCAAGAATCCAAGAATATGCAATAGTACTTCGTTTGGAAGACGCTCGAAAAAATTGATATACAGTCGAGGACGAAGACGACTAACAATTTCGGCTACTTGTGACGTTGGAAGGTGCGAGATTATTTCCATAATGTACCCTGTAAATACATATCAGTCCTTATTGATAAGAATCATTACTTAGATTCCTAGCCTACCGGTGCGCTCTGTCACTGACATTTGTAAGAACCATGGCGGCAGTGAGGAAGAGGATGGTCTTGTTGTCAACGGATCTTCACTGTAACCTTCGTCCGAAAGGAAATTGCTATCAGGCAGCATAGCTTGTTCGCTCATTGTCATCGATATAGTTGTAAACCAACATTAGCGTGTCTTGAAGCAATTAGTGCTAGGCGTAGTTGGATTCCGCTTCTTGGCTCATAGACTGATGGGCAAAAGGAGGAACTTTTGAACGAACGATGGAAACATGTGAGTTAGTTGAACTAAAACATGAAAGGTTTGCTGTAATATCTCGTTCAGGCTTTCTGATACATTATTTACTAAGTTAAAATCGGGGTTAGTGAGTGTCGTGTACAAGTAAGCATTAGTATTAACTAGGACACTGAGTTCGGTTCCTGACTAGCGTTCAAAGGATTATGAGACAATGAACGACAACTTGAATCACCGTCATCTCCTTGTATCATCAAACTTCAACACCACTACCTTATCGCACCAATGTCAACTTTGAATTACAATTAATCCATTGTAACTAATCCGTTCATGTCATCAGCAGATGTTGCTGCCCCTATGGCAAATGCACATGGACCATTCTTGAGAACACCGACCGCAATATCATTTAACACCCGAAGAAGCGCCGGCGACGGAGTATCTGGCGCAAGCCAGGCTCCATTGCAAAGTATGAGCGAAAGTTCACGCTCCTCTCAAGCATCTGGCTCAACACCTTACGCATCTCCATCAACAACGTCGCTACCATCTATGTCAAGCTCCTCTAACCTGGTACCGCCTAATCCACAGCCTCAAAATGGCGGGCCAGTTATGCCTACAAATAACATTATAAACCAGAGAGCAGACGCTTCAAAATCACTTTATCAAATATGTGTTGGACTGCGACTTAGACTAGAACACGTACCTGGGTTTAGTGAACATTTCGAAGACTCGGAGGATACTGATAGCGGAGAAGAATCGGATCCAGTATCTTTCTTATGGCGCTGTCTTCGGAAAGGTGTACCTCTGCTAACCATATACAACGTATTACAAGCCCAAGAACCACTACGTCTTGACGACAACATGCCAGCTGCAAAAAGACCCAAAGTGGCGGCGTTCAAATTCGTCGAGGCTTGCTTAAAGGGGAATCTGCATTTATCCGCGGGCGACTGTTTTGCACTTCAGGACTTATTTGGAGATGACACAACCGGATTTGTAAAGGTAAGTTCCTCTCTGATTTAACGAATACGATTTTATTCAACCTCAAAATATACCTTAGCTTGTTAAATTGTACTGACGGGCGGATACAGGTCACCCATGTAATTAATATTGTACTCGACGTAGCAGAAAGACAAGGTCTACTTCTAACATCAGAGGAAAAAAACACAATACCCACAGAAAAACCACCAATTAAGATGAGCTACAGAGATCATGTCGTTCGAGAGCTGGTAGATACCGAACGGAAATATGTACAAGATCTTGAAAACTTGCACCAATTAAAGCAAACCATCGAGCAGAAAGGTGTACTTCCAGGCGATTTGATACACGATATATTTCTCAACATAAACGCAATAATTGATTTTCAACGAAGGTTTCTGATCAAGATTGAAACAACTAACTCTCAACTAGCAAAAGATCAGAACTGGGCACTGCCCTTCATTAACTTTGAAGATTCGTTTTCGATTTACCAGCCTTTTATTGCAAACCAACGAAAAGCAGCTTCCATTGCCAAACGAGAATTTGATAAAATCTCGCTGGCTGACCATCCAGTTGTTGTCGACTTCAATACTTTAGATGGGTTCCTTCTAAAGCCAATGCAGCGACTCGTAAAATATCCTCTTCTACTAAAGGTACGTAACCAACTGCTTTAACAAAATGTAATCGGGCTCTAACATATTCCAGGACATGCGAGACAAAACTAACGTAGACGAGGCTAAAAAGGCAGATTTAACATTAGGCATTGAATCTTCCAACAGAGTCCTTAAGCAGGCGAATGAAGCTGTTGATCGAGAGCTAAGAACTGAAGCTCTAAATGATCTCTGTTCTCGAGTTGATGACTGGAAAAACCATCGTGTCGACCAATTCGGAGACCTTTTGCTCCACGGATACTTTCCTGTCCTCACTGGAAAGAGTGACGTCCAAAAAGAGGTAAAATTCCCTTTCTTTTTAATCTCTTACCCCAAGTAATGCATCCAAACGTACAAAATTAATATAAAGTATAAAATTACGGCACTAACAAAATAATTATCCATTAAGGGCTATCAACCTCTCAATTTATTGTGAGAGATCTGCCAGTGTCTGAAATGACATGACTTTCACAGCTCTTGATCTTATAACTAAGAGTACAAACTTGCTGACCATCTATGTGAATAGTATAACATATACTTATTTGAACGTATCTTGCTCTGTTGCAAAGACCTTAATCCCAACAAAAGTAAAGACAAATTAATCGGTAGTCAGAAAGATAGAAAAGATAAGAAAGACAAGAACAAGAAAGAGCCAAGCAAGAATAAGCTTCAACTAAAGGGGCGAATATTTATGACCAATGTAACTGAGGTTTTATATCTAGCAAAGCAGGGTAAGCCCAATCTAAATTTTGAAAATGGCTGAAATGTGACTAAATAAATATCCAGGGTCCTACACCGTTCAGATATTCTGGAAAGCAGATCCAGGAGTAGAGAATTTTATAATAAGGTTTTCCAACGAAGAGACAATGAAAAAATGGTACGAAGGTGTAGATTGTCAGAGAAAACATCAAGAAAGTAGCACATCTTCTGCCAGCAGCTCAGATTTGCAAACACCCAGCTTCACCTGGAACCATCAAGCAGGACAGCCCGAAAATCCGTACACACAACAAGAAGATGAAAGTAAAGAAGATGAGATTACAGAAGTAGCGACTATTCAGCCTCTTCCAAATTCAACATATCCAGGTCCCTCTGTGACACGAAATCCGTCAATGACTAGTCTCCGACTAAGATCCAACCCTGGTGAGACCCCTCAGTCTCTAGTCGGTATCGCCAGGGCACCTCCTCCACGATATCCATTAAGTTCGAAGGCATCAGGTGGTCCTCTTAGTCTACAAACCCAACTCTCGCCTGCTCACCGAGGAGGGGACTCATACTTTTCTCCTGTCACTGAATCTATTGCAGAGTCACCGGTTTCATCGAGAACTAGCACAACATCATCGGTATTTCAATTCCCACGCCAAGGGACACCTCAAAACAACTGGGAGGAGCACAATCGTTATACTGCTCCTGCGGCACCTCGGGCACCTTCCCGAGGTAGCCAAAATAACTGTGACTCTTACCCGATGAATAGTCGAACACCTCAGCGACCTTCGTTGCCAGCTATGTCATCACAATCTCAAACCAGCTTTGCACAACAACGAAGTCGATCCTACAGCACTCCTGACATCAATGTCCAAAATGGCCTAAGACGGCTACCAAACGGGTCACTCAGTCAAGTTCCAGCTGTTCCTGGGATACCATCTCACCTACACCCTGGATATGACTCTGGAATACCCCGGTCACAAAATCTATCCCCAAACGGGAATAATTTGGGTCCCAGTAGTCAAATTTCCGGGAGTAACAGAGAAAGACCAGGCCAAAGCCATCAATTATATCAAAATACGTCTTACAACCGAGCCAATTTAAATCACATGCCCATGACACCCCTTGAAAGCAGGATAACCTCATCTGGTAGATCTCCATCAGTAGATAGTGACCCGAGCCTACCCACTCAATTGAAAGTCAAGGTTAATTGTGATGGTAATTATGTTACTCTCGTGGCAGCTTTAAGCATAACGTATCAATCACTCGTTGACCGGATTGATGCGAAAGTAGGAAGGTTTTCTAGCAACGCTATTTCTCAGGGAACTATGCGACTCCGATACCGTGACGAAGATGGTGACTTTGTCACTATCGAATCGGATGAAGATATCCAGATTGCGTTTCAAGAGTGGAGAGATTCTCAGAAACAACAAAATCATCAAGGTTCCCTGGGAGAAATCGAACTTTTTTGCCTCAGCGCTGATTAAAAGTCTACGTTTTACTCAATAATTATGGACTGGGTCATTGACTGAAAGGAAATTTAATTAAAGCATCTTTAATCAGATGGTTATTCTTAGTAGAAAGTGGGTTAGAAGATTTATGACATGAACGCCAAATGACTGCGGAATTGCTAAATTTAGAAGTATGTTTGCGATATTTGGAATAGGCGTCTGAGGGCGCATTTCGAATTCAATCTTGCAAGGCTGTAAGAAGGCGCAATTGGCTGGAATGGAAAGTGGTTAATTTCAATGAGTTAGAGTCGTAGATACTGGAAATCTTTCTTCATGTCTTTACCATGACCCTGTGAGCATCTTCGTTTTAAAACTCCAAATCCCAATATTTATTCTATGACAGTTTACAGTGAGTAGAAATGACACCCTGATCATACTGAGTATTGCCCGACTTTTTCTCAGCTATACAGCGGGTACGGTTACAAAGCCTTCATACATTGCGCAAGTAATATTGCTTTCTAGTATCTAGGATTGATAAATAGTTAATTTACTTCCTTTTCTTCGGGCTAACGACTTTTGGGAGCATTCGCGCGAGGTGATAGTTTATGGTGTTTCTTTTCTGGCTCCGTTGATTCTAGATAGGTTATTAGCCAGAAGCAATCAGTGGATAATACGAAAGATAGGATACATACGGGTGTGTCCATGCAAGTCCTCAACTGCGTCTCTAGATTTTGACAGCCCTCAACATTAAATCCATTTGATGCCCAGCATGCTAAAAATGATATTAGCAGCGATAAAATTTAAAATATTTTTCTTATTTACTCAAAACAGAACTCATTAATGAGAGACAAGGATTTTTCGCTCCGGTGTTTGCACCGCGGACACTCAAGCGGTTCAGGGGCGGTAGGCGTATAGGTTTTTGAATGGTGCTAGTGCCAACCTTTTTGACAGCCATTGTAATTCGTAAATTGCGTTATTCGTCCTGTCCATTTACTGGTATGATGCATTTCGAACCTAGTGTAGCAAATACAGATTAAGTGGGCTAATCTGTATTAGTCTCAGGACAGGGCTATGTTTTTCAGCCTTGTATTGCCGTGAATACTTTAACATGTTCTGATGCCCATTCGACATCTCTCGCTCCAATCGTCATTGGCCGCACACAGACTTCAAGACATGACACAAACTTGCAAAGAAAAGAGGGCCATGAAAATTTATTTGCTCGCGGCAAAAACTACGGGCGCTTTGAGCGAAATTATAACGCGGTCAAAATTCTACGAACAAGGCTAGGTCGAGGAGGTCGAAAGCTCAACACCTGATAGCTATCTGCTACAGAAACCTCCCGTCACCGGGAAGTTCGCACGGCAACTACCGAGTTACATCTAACCTCGACATTAGTCATTTCCTGCGCTCCGCCAGCTGGATTCTCCGAACGCTAAAAAAGGGCCGTTACGTCTTCGGATATAGTGCTAATGTCGGTAGTGGAAGAGACCCGTAAAGAGTAGTTTTCGAAAGTTTTCCTCACACATAGACACCCGAAAACGACCATCGTTTCGTTTGCTGGAGGGGGGAGGTAACGGCTCCATTTAGTGTTTACTCAAATGAACACCTGTGGGGGTATTACGCTAGGAAGACGTAGTGAAATAGAAACTACTTGTCCCTGTATATCCATAGGTTCACATGGACAAGTGCAATGCTCCAGTCGAATTCTAGAAATGTGTTTAACCACACGAGGTAGATCTTGTCAGAAATTGTATGTCACCTGATCTACATATCAGCCCTTTATCTATATCATCGCATTTCATGAGAATTAGAATTGTAGGGCCAAGACGAATGAGACTAAATATCGTTTGCGACGCAACAAACATCGTCACACCTGAATGAGTAGGTGATACTAGCTTCCACCAATGATTTTAGTTAGGCTAGTATGTGAAATATATGATACTTGGTGTCTTTCTCTTCGCGCCGTGACTCCGTTTCATTTGTCTCCGTGCAGACCCACTCTTCAGTCCCAGCATATCCATGACCCTAAACCCTTTTTGTCTTTCAAGTTCAAGGCGACATTGTAGCACATCACGAAAGCTTCTAACTACCATCGTAAGGTATGGTACTTCAATTTTTATCCTCTTTCCCAGCATTATTATCATCGTCTTGGTCGTCAGACGTGTTATGGGAAGCGCATCTTTGAGGCACAAGGAGTGACTCATGTCAAAGTTGAATACATGTGACTCAATCTTGGCTGCGCAAGCTCTTCGGTAGGCACAGGAGATTTGTAAGGCAAAAAGCTATCAGGTGTTGCGTTTTGGTCCGCTTGGCAGACTCTTCAACAGGGTCCGGAGGACTGGCTTATCATGAAGTTGTCATCATTCAAGCCTGAACTTCATTGTCTAATGTGTCTAGTAGTTCCGCTTACGTGAGTGGATTTATGCATGAAGAGATACTAAATACTAAGAACCTAGATTCAAATAGGCTTAGATGACTCTTGGCTCTATGAATCTCGCCTAGCCAAAACTGTGCCTATTTTTGAACATTTGCACCAAATACAAAGATATTCTATTTGTGATAAGTTACAGATGTGGGTGAAAGAACACTCAGCGAATAATCCAACGGCATCTTTCATTCATTGCTTTCACCACTCACACGGTGTAGATTACGTCGTGAGCCAACGATCTAAGGCTGGCTGTTGATCACCTGCGATCGGCGTAAATTTAGGGCCTTCGTCTCATCGTCGGAAGCCAATTAGAGAAGTTTGCAGGGTAGGATCGTCAAGAACGCCAAATTCCCATATGTCCCAAAGCTGGCACCGAGTTCGTTCCTACCAATCAAGGGAAAAGGGTATCAGATTGTGGCACAAAGTGGTACATTTAAGATTGTTTTTTGGACTGCGTTTATAAAGTCCTCAGTCATCGTAGATGTCTGTGGATTACCATATCTATCCTTCCCTATGATTGCTCCTTCTCACATGATGCGTAACAAAGCTAGAAAGATCTGGCAAAAGATCTCAACGCCTCGTCGATCATACGAATATCTACCGTTAGCTTCGCGCCAAATTAGGATCCTGACATTGCACCCAAGCAAAAGTTTTGAAGGTCCCCTTATAATCACACTTCGCACATGCGACCTCCGCACAAGTACAGATAGTTATGAAGCCCTCTCCTATGTTTGGGGAAACCCAACACGCAACATCACCATTGAATGTAATGGAGCTGTGCTGGAGATAACTCCTAGCTTGGAAATTGCTTTACGCCGACTCCGCTTGCAGAACGAATATCGAGTACTATGGATTGATGCGATATGTATTAATCAAGACGATCTCGAAGAACGAGCACAGCAGGTTCCGCTGATGAGAGAAATCTACCCTAGAGCTGCGAAAGTCGATATATGGCTTGGTGAAGCGGATGAAAATACGGAACTAGCTTTGGAAACCATACGAACTTGGGCAATCTTTAACAGTCAGTACCGTGATAATAGCGATTCGACTCGCTACGCAAAATTTGAAGAGCAATTCGCCTTCAAGCCCGGCTATCGCACAATGCTGAAAGCTGTTGGAGCTCTTACATGTCGATCGTGGTTTGACCGATGTTGGACTTTTCAAGAAGTTATCCTCTCTACCATTGCAGAGCTGCAAATTGGCGAATTCCGTCTCTCGTGGGATTGTTTTTACCATGCACTCGAGGCTTTTCCTGTGCATCTCTTGGCGGATGATTTACTGAACTTTAATGCACTTTTCATGTGCCATGGGAAGGCTCGAACGGCAAGCGCTGCCTCAAAAGATCTGTCCGTTTCCATTTCGCGGGATCTCTCAAGGCTTCTGCAACTAACGCGGAATTTCACTGCCAGTGATCCACGTGACAAGATATATTCCTTGCTTAGTGTGGCATCTCTCAAAAACTCTGCATTGTTTCAGCCACGTTACGATATGTCGGTAAGCGACACATATATAACTTTTACTCTAGCTATGATTCATGACGAGGGAAACTTGAATGTACTTTTAAGTAGTGGGGAAGAAGGCCGCAACAAAGATTTGCCATCCTGGTGTCCAGACTGGAATTGTAAGCGCGGTGTAACCTTGATAGGCTTCTACGATTATACTTCTTACTCTTTTAATGCGGGCTTACGTCCTGACTTGAGTAATCTGCAGATGAATGCGCACCGAGAATTGGAACTTGATGGGGCTTTGATTGATGTTGTTAAGGAGGTTCATGATCTCGGGGAACTAGCAGACGAACTTAAAACCTCTTTAGAACATTTAAACTTTACTTCTGTGCTATCAAAATTTGCTCTCAAGTTTGGCTTTCACACCGATCGGCTTCAAGATGGACTCTCTCCTGAAGCGACACTACTCCGTACACTAAGCGCTGACCATTGGTTTTTTGGTGCACACCTACGAGGATCTTACAAAGAGCATTGGTTCCCTACTCACTTAAGTTTCAGCGAATTGAAGCAAAATAGGGGTGAAAACTTGGAGAATGAACCTGTCCCTCGCAAAGTCGAATTAAAACAGAGGATCCTGCCCTACAGCTTGCATCAAGATTCTACGAATTATTCTGGACTCAGTAGCGGTAATGGAACATGCTTGAATGAAAATAAACCAGAACATCTTGATTACGAGGTAGAGAGTCCGTTTACTCATTCTGTGATTGACATGGTCTATCGAAAAGCCTCACCGTTTTATGTCGAAGGCCAAGATTTCGACGATGCCAAAGATGTAGATCCGCTAACCTTGAAAACTATTGCAAAGGAAGCCATAAGTCAGGCGCTCTTCTTCTTCAAAGGTAAGCATATTTTGGTTACGCGCCGCGGCTTTGTAGCAGTTGGCTCGGCCGAGTCGCGAGTTGGGGATAAATTATGTTCGTTTTGGGGCGCTGACGTACCGTTTGTTATCCGAGAAAACAAAGATGGAATCCAGAAGAAGCCGACAGATTCCGCTTGCCGGATCATCTGTGAGTGTTACATAGATGGCTTAATGTATGGTGAGCTTTTTCGCGTGGACAACAAAGAAATCCCAAACAAAGGTCAGAACTTGAAAATTCAACCAATGGTCGACTGGCTTCAGATAAAAAGGTTTCGGGTTGGATAGGATCTTCCCAAAAATAAGCGATAAAGTTTCGTCGTCAGTTATCTTGAGATTGACTTCGGCCTATTTGTATTTTCACTTTCATCCTCCACTTTAAGCTAGCCAGAAAGGCTAGCAGGCGAAATTTGAGCTGCAGATGTGGTTGTAGCTTTTATCGCTCCAAAATAGGAGCTTCAGACTTTGGGCAAGAATTTTACATTTAGCTTGATACTCGAGAGGTAGATTCATTGAGAATATGGGGACCAGAGGCTTGGCGTCAGTTAATCTTAAAGGTCGTATTTTATTTGCGTAACTTATTTCCTTACATTAATGCATTACGATACAGTACTACAAATTCGCCGAATCCTATATTTCGTATCCTTGACGTGCAGATGTTGAGTGATTAAGCGGGGTTTAATCCGTAGAAGCATTTATCTTTGGCTTGTACATTCCAGGTATTGGCACTCTCCGCATCTATGAAAGGCTTAATAAACGATGACAAAATTTCTTTTGAGGATTATGATGAATTTAATCTTACCTGAGTGACTATAGTACCTTCGGCTTTGCCTGTGAATTGGATCGCACCAGGCCCAACCATCTAGAGAACCCATGGCCTGCGCGCCGAAAGGCAAATTGTGGCTGGTCTCACTCACCTGGTTATAGGACTCTGGAAACTCTCCCATTCCTTTTAGTCCAAATTGGCTCGTTCAAGCTTCTCATCAGCAACGTGAGTCATTCCGCCATAATTGGTGCTTGTTTCAGAAGGGCTAGTAGACTTCATGGAGAGGTCCTCTTCGACACTGGGGGCCGGGTGTAAAGCGTAGGATAAGAGTAGAGTGTTGCCTCTTCCCGTTCTAGCCTAAGAACCGCCTTCTTACAGATACATGTCTACTGCCAGTATCCACATGTCATACGGAGCACAGGGACATCTTGCCACCGTGTGTTAGGATTAAACCTCCGGAGACGTTGCGGCTTGCTTCTGACGTCTACACAAACATCCGGACCAAGATGCCGAGCCGAAGTCGCTCTCGACGCTTTACCACGACTCATCAAACGACGTAGCTTGCCCAAGGCTGTGACATGAAAGTAATCCCGAGCTTGACACACATGTCTTGATATGTATATGCGAATCAAATGTCTACGGAATGGGAGGGCTCGCGCCTTAGCTCCTCACCCGTTTTTTGATTCATATTGTATTCAGCTATCTAGCTGTGACTCAAAATCATCGCTGGGTGTACATGTTGGATGACCCTATTGCCGTTCGAGACACTCATACTCTCGATTTCATTCGCAAATACCACCATGGGATATGTTTGCTTAGACAAACTGCCGACCTCCACCGTGAGTGCCCAGAAAATTGAAAATTTAAAAGCTTTAGACATCCATGCACACCTGCACTGCAAAAGATATTGTCGAGCTTTGTAGACTGGCTCAGTTAACATACCACCGCACCATGCAGCCGTATAGGTCTTTAAAGTGTCGCTTGCACTCTCGCGAAGAGAGTTATAGTAGTCATATTGATCTTCGATATGTAAAGCACCTTCCAAATATCAAAATGTCGCACCTTTGAGATTGATTCATCTCAGATGTCGTCTTGTTTGTCTCTGCTGGTTTCCTCTTCGTCCACAGAAGTATGACCCAGTAGATTTGTGCGCAACAATTTGCCTCTCCGCCGGGCATATATTCTCGAGAGCATACATGCGAGGGCCAGCTGAAAACAGAGATTGAGGGAATAAGGGGCGTAGGGGGTTGAAATAGAGATGTGCCGAGCGCTACTTGTAGATTGGGTGAGGCTCTGGTTGGAAGGTCTTAAACCATTGACTAGCTTCTTTGGTACTCCGAAAATTTCATGGACCCGGCTGAGGGATAATAACTCACTCTCGAGTTTGCGGAGGATACAGTAGACGCGTGTTTGGTATTTGGCTTCCCTGCCATAGCCGCGACGAAGTGAAGCTTCGTATGATTCAACCAGCTGTGGTACGCCGCAGACTCACCCGGGCCTGTCTGGGCAGCGATCAGGCGACTTGCACGATGTCCCGGTGGCATACGAGCCGTATCCTCACGAAAATGTCAGCGTCGGCAATAATTGCGTTCCCCTCGAAACTGAACGATATATTCTGTCAAAGGTCAAGGCTGAACATCTGTACGCGGTGTCCTCTACAAACCTGGGAGTGAAATATTCTCCCAGAGCCAAGTTCAGTCAAATTTCGCAATACCGATTAAGTTGGCCCATGAGGCAATGATTCAAGACTCTCCACCTAATCAAATTTTCACACCCAAATAGATCGAATCCTACCTAGGCCTCATCAAGTCTACAAGTACTACCTAGTACATCCTCATTCCAACGACCACACCTCTCGTCGACTTTCTCGGGCCTTAGCTGCTCGCCAAATACACGCCCACGCCGATATTTACACCCGACGGAGGAAACAAGGCGTGGCGCACAAATCTGGTAGACAGTTTTTTTGGATGAGCGTGAGAGGAACCAGGACAAGTTTACAAGATGATGCAGAGGATAGATACAGTCTCGATGGGCGTGTGATTTCGAATTTTGGCAAGGAGTTTTACGAATTGAGCTTTGTGCGTGCGCCAAGACTTCGGTCATGAGAGTGCAGGCGACACTATAAATACCGCCATGGTTGGATGGTGCGATGGTACATCGCCTTGGCCGGTCTATCAAATAGGTTCTGGACAGCTTGGATAATCAAAGATTTTGAATTTCCCTTTGGTGGGTACTTACGGAGGAGGGTCGAGTGTTTGTGTAAGCGAACATACCTCATAGTGGTATTTGCAAATGAAATGCAGAGTATGAGTGTCTCTAACGTCAAACGAGTCATCCAACGTGTATACATAGCACCGGTCATGTGTCATAGCTTCATAGCTGCATACACATTGAATGATTTAAAAAAAATATATATTTTGTGGCAATCATCTACAACCAGACCATCCATCAGTGTACTCTAAACTAGCCCATGGTTCATTTCAAACCATCCTCAGCTCCTCGTTCATCGCCCCATGCGATGTAAACGTGTACTTGTATAAACTTCCTGCCATCGCCCTAGTCTGCAAAGTTGGGACTGGATCTGATTCTTGCCAGGAGTGCTTCCATCGTCAACGAGTCTACTGCATTCCCCAGTACTCAAGACTCGAGTCGGCTCAAAGAAGTGGATATGGCGTGCTCACGGTATACACTCGCTATCGAGTCTGTTCGATACAACCTTCAACTCGTCTCGAGGCACAAGCCGGGGAACAAGTTGAAAGGAGACTGGGAATATTGTAATTGAACCCTTTGTGCGGACATAAGTCTATGGCGCTCAGCTCAATGGTCTCTCTGAATGTTCTACAAGACTGTGTATTCGGACTTGGCACTGGTGGTGGTAGGAAGAGAGCCCGGCACACCTGAAATTACTTATGGTCTTAGTGTGATAGGGAAGACATCTAATAGGGAAAAGCTCTTTCCAGTCTGAAACCGAATGAGGACTTACGAGAGGTCTTACTCGTGGTCGGGGAAATACTGCCGAGCATATCGATTCAGAAACAACATTATCAATATCTAACTGGATAACGACTCCTCTTAGTATGCACTCGAATCAAGACCTTTGAGGGTATTACTGCTGGGAAGAAGTCGTGAAGGAGGCATAGGAGGGACCACACTACTCGAGGCATAGATACTCCCGGCCTGTTGGCAAAATAGGCATACACGTTTTTGCCTAGTCATCGACTTAATAGAACAAAAAGTACACACATCAACACTCTGTAGAGCACATGAGACGAAGTTTTATTTACGCAGTGTACAAGATTTATTACAAAAATTGTTGATGAACTTCAATATTCCATCCATACGGAGGTGACTTATGCGTGCTACATATAGGTTAAGCTGAGCCCCGTCGATATTCATCTTTTGATAATCTGATGTGATGAGCTGCAACTACGAGAAGAGATAGCAAACTTCACACGATGCAATTATCAATTCTCCCACCAGCAGTCCGCCCAGGGTGCCGATATCTATATTTGGCGGAATTTTGAAGGAAAGACGATAGTTAAACACTAGGATGATTTTGGTGCATGATCTATAAGCCACGCCAATGCATCATCAAGGTTTTCTCGAACTTTCAGTGCGGCCATCCACCACTCTAGATCAAAAACTTTTTCTGCTGCCATCACATTAGCCAGATTCCTAGCTCGCTGACACTTTTCATCCACACAAAAGTAAAAGTCGCCATTGTCAAGATTTTGGATCAGCGGCTTTATCATAGGGAGGGCGGTACGAGATGTCAACTCTAGTTTTTGGCTTGTCTTACAGTACTCATTACAGCACCAAGACTTGCCACAGCCTGAGATCAGTTGGGTAAGATAGCGTCGCTCAATACGCCGCTTCAATACTTTGCCCTCTGGATCATATATGTTGGCATACAGTGGTCCAAAGCACATGTTACAAAGTCCCAATGAATTTCCAGTGTTCCCAAGCATCTCCACACTATCCAAAATCTGACTGCAATTCATATTTCTACACACCCGCGGTTTAGATTTATTGGAATTCTCCAACTCATGATGCTTCTGATGACTACAGATATCTCGGAGTCGAATAATTTTATTGCAGATCCTACATTCAGTCGTTCTCGCACCATCCAGGACTTCATGGGCAGTGAGACCGGTGATCAAAGTTTCCGCCGATGGGTTTAGAGGATCTCCTTCTTGAGGAACTTCAAGATGACAAAATTGACACAGAATCAGTTTCCCGGGACAAACAGAAGTTCGATGAGCTGCAAGCTCTAGCGTGTTTGTAGCATCATGATGACAATGTGGACACAACCTTGGGGTATGAAAAACCTCATCGTGTGCTTGTTTTTCCTCTAGAGTCTCGCCATGACTAGCATCAAATTCACAATGCCAGTGTTGCCGCCATTCAGATGACTGTTTTTTGAATACTTTTTGGCATTGAGAACAAAGTACATTATTTCGTGCACAAAAACTTTCATGGATGAGCATCGATTGCTTGGGAATCCACTGGAGACAAGTCTTACATTGATTTGTGTTCTCATCATGCACTATTTCATTTTTCTCTATATCGGGAGGCTGGCTAGAGCTCATGGGTAAAGCCAATGGCATGACTTTGAGAGAATACATGTGAGCTATAGATCTACTACCATGAACATGTAGTGAAATGTAAATAGCTTCAGCCTTTTCCAAATTGAGGTCGGATGGGAAGATGGTGATTCTCTTAATACTCTCCGTATCCAACCTACCCCAAACGTGCTCATCTTCCCGTGGTCTGACCCGCTGATGTGAAGAGTACGGGCTTACCAGCAGTTGCACATGGCTTCCACTCATTTCCACGATAATTCCCTGAGATCGATCCCAGGAAGGAAGTATGTAATCAACATATTGACCCTCGAACACCTTTCCATCCGACTGCTTCCACAAATTCAGCTCCCCTCCCGTAGAACTGACATTGGATGCATTAGGGTTAGAGGATCTAGGCTGTATCTTCATGAGGGTTTCCCGTGCTTGTTCTTCATTTAAAGCTTCAATATCCACCTCCAAGTCAGTGTTAATCACACAAATCCCGTGTCCTGCAGGTAAAAGTTTATCAATGAGGAACCTGAATTCTTGGGTTCTGGAAGCATTTATTTTTAGGACCTTTCCATTTGTCAATGTTGTAAAGTTTTGACGTAGGCTTCTCTCCAATAACGATTTCCAATTATCTGAATCATATCCTGATTCCAGCGGTCGCAATCGAACGTATACGCCTTTCGGTAGAAGTTTTAAAGATACCGTTATTTGTGGCATCGGTGTATCTATAGACTCGCGCGACATTTGCACCGGATTGGATTGAGTGTCGGTCTCATCTTTTGTTTCATCTCTTGAAGCTGTACTTATTTCCAAAGCTTCAAGTAAGAATGGGCTTAGCCCAATCTCGTTCTCTTCCATGGAGAACTCCTTGATTCCTGTATAAACCCTTTTATCATTTTGAGGGTTGACAAGTAGAAAGGTGAGAGGACAAGGGAGTTCCTGATGCGTATCCCGCCCCGATGACGCTGTAGATAGAGATTGTGTTAAAGGATATTGGCTACCGCTAGCTGTATGACTGTTTGCATTTCCTAGTGTGTTGGAACTCGCAAGCAATTCTTGAAGCGCAGACTGCGGGAGTGAAATGTTATCCCCAGACAGTACTGTCCTAGTCCTTGATGCCACGTTATAAACCTTAGTCCAGTTAAGCCCAGTCTCTTGAGCTGTCATGACGAAGTTACTATCGTTGCAAGTACTAGCACAAGCGCGTTGGAGATTAATTTGTCGCTGAATATTTGTGGGACAACGAGCAAATCACTGATGTCACGACGAGCGCTAATAGCCAATTGAATGGTAATGGCGAGTGGACACATGATCCGTGCTGATCCAGAAGCCATTGATGACTAAGACCAGCCGCACATCAGTGGGATCCTTTGTGTGCCAAGCGGTTAAACTTCGTATTAATGACTAAAATGAGTCAAGGGAGATGTCAATTATATTATGTTACTATCATTGTCCTGCCTCAGTCTGTGCCTTGCATTGTAGTTCCCATCCATGAGTGAGACTTTCCAAAAGTGCTTATTTGATTACAAACTTAGCGGAGCCTTTGGCCACTCAATGTCTAACCTATCTTATCAACAAGACCACAGTTATCTAGTTTTGCGGGACTCTCCTCCTACCATCACCAGTGTTAAGTCCGAATACACAGTCTTGTAGAACATTCAGAGAGACCATTGAGCTGAGCGCCATAGACTTATGTCCGCACAAAGGGTTCAATTACAATATTCCCAGTCTCCTTTCAACTTGTTCCCCGGCTTGTGCCTCGAGACGAGTTGAAGGTTATATCGAAAAGGCTCGATAGCGAGTGTATACCGTGAGCACGCCATATCCACTTCTTTGAGCAGACTCGGGTCTTGAGTACTGGGGAATGCAGTAGACTCGTTGACGATGGAAGCACTCCTGGCAAGAATTGAGCCCAATCTTGGTTCCGCACTCTATTGTCAAATTTCGAGGTTTATAGAAAACGCTGCTGATAAGTGGGTATTGTAAGCCCATGCTAGTATTGTTGGCCCTTTAAAAACGTAAATCTCAGTGGCATATCAACGCTGCAGCTCGGCGAAGAATAACGTACGAAATGATTGTCCACGTCTACGAGCATCTGGGCACAGATCTACTCACGAGCTATCGGATACGGCAAAGTGAATATGCACGAGAGTCTCGTAGCCCTGTCGCCTCAGTCCAAACGGCAGGGTATTGACAGTCTACGCGACTGATGCATCCCTTTTGAATTAATGCTTGGCGCATCAAGAGAATTAGGGCATTTCGGTTTAACAGCAAGTAATCTTGTGGGTAATTGTCCTCCTACAATTTACGACTCCATGGACCGTGTCGGTCATTCCAACCCGCAGCTCATGGATGCCTACGCCTCCTCTTCCTCCACCTCCGGAGAGAACCGCCCTTTACGGGTCTTCAATTGATGACGTACACAGAGTTCATATTCCTTCCATTTAAAGCTTACGAATAAAATCTCTCAACAGGATGCAGACTATGCTGAATCAATCGCAGGATATTGCTCTCAGTAAGTTTGAAATCGAACTGATCGAGGAGTTGCTGGAATCTATCCTGAAGGCACGACGGAAAAACGCGATCAATCTGGTATCCACTCTGTAATGCATCCCGGAGTATATGTCGGGATCGATTGGCTGCATCCAAGGAAAAGTCTTAGATCCATTGATCAGCCCGTCACATAATCCTCCCCTTTCAGGCACTTACCTTGCGGGATGATAACCTACTAGAAAGAAGAAATTACTTTAGTATTGTGGGGTATTCGGGGGTTAGGAAATGAGTTTGGGTTCTAGACGACATATCCATGTGCCATCACATATAGAGAATCTATCTTCGCACGTTCGTCCTAAAGTAGTGATCACCGTCCACGCACACAATTCATTCGTTCAATCAACCCGTATCTGAAAAATGCGTCTCACAACTTGCCTTGTCGTAGCTATCTCCACTGGAAGCACCAACGCCTATTGGAAAGGATTTAACGCCCAAGCGAACAAGGTCGACGGCTCTTGTAAAACCCAAGCCGATTGGACGTCTGATTTTAATATACTCAAGTCGTTTCCCGGAAATTTCAATAGTATACGGCTATATGCTTCGTCTGATTGCAACACACTTGCTAACGCTGTACCGGCCGCCATTGCTACTGGCATCAAAGTTCTTGCCGGTGTCTGGACCCAAAACGAAAATCACTTTGAAGCAGAAAAGCAAGAATTACTAACAGCAGTACAAAAGTATGGTTTTGACTGGATTGCTGCTGTTTCAGTAGGGAGTGAGGACCTTTATCGTGCGGAAACCACGCCTAATCGTCTAGCTGAACAAATATACGACGTGCGTGGTATGCTTTCAACTGTCCCAGGATATTCGTCAAACATTCAAGTCGGACATGTAGACACCTGGACTGCCTGGGTCAATAACGTCAACATACCCGTCATCAAGGCTTGTGATTTTATTGGCACTGATGGATATCCGTACTTCCAGACTAATGATACAAACTCGGTTCAAAATGGCAATAAACTATTCCAGGAAAGCTTAGATGCTGTGCGAAATTCAGTAGCAGCTGTCGGCTCAGGTGCCTGGGTTTGGGTCACGGAAAGTGGATGGCCTACCACTGGCAATACGCTGAATCAAGCAGTACCTAGCATCGAAAATGCACAGTTGTACTGGAAGACTGTTGCATGCCCTCTCTTCAGTTCAGCCCACACTTTCTGGTACTCACTGCAAGATGTAGGTGCGTCGCCCTCATTTGGTGTGCTTGATGCAAATGGAAAACCACAATACGATCTCTCCTGTTGAGATATTACCTGGATGTGAAGCTATAATTAAACTAAATTTCGGAAATGACAAAAACAAAAAGCCCTTTTCTACCATCACTGTCGCAAAATATATCTATAACAACTCTTCGATGCCTCAATTCTATTCTACTTCACCTATAATTAGCTTTCTTCTTCTCTTTCCTCGAATATGGGGACGGCAAGTAGCAATATAGGCCAAAATTATAAAAGCTCCAATAATCATACGCATTGAATATATTTCAAATATCTTGCGGCTGATCTCATTTCCAGTGAGCGCTGTTACAGCTCCGATACATCGCAATCGTACCTACTTTTCGGGCCGCGATGGAAATAAAATTTAATGAACAATGTAGTTTAACCATTTTTAATTTATCATATATTATATTTCTTTCAGAACAATGGGCTTATATCTTGATTAAATATTGTATATATCATTGCGGAAAACAATTTTACACTCTTACTCTAACTTGAAAGGATTTCAACGTATATTTCTGCTACATGATTCATTATCATGTCCTCTACCCATCAAAATGATTTGTTTCATAAGTAATACCGGAACGATAGTGAATTAGTATCAAATACAGTTATGTGTGTATGTGGGTTGATTGTGCTACTTGAATCTGACTGCCTCACACATCGAGCTCCTCTCTGACCCAGGCCACACCTTGTACAGTGCTCCTTGCCTCATATGTTCCTTGAAAATTTGTTGATATATTGCCCGTAATGAAGAGCCATCCAGCCCAGTATTTACCCCTGGAATTCAGCCACCTTTTCCACGGAACCTTCTACCCAAAAAAATTAAGAAAAATGGTAGCAAAGGAAACTGCGTACGCTGGAAAAGGTCTTTTCGAACCTTTTTAGCTGGTTCGGAAGCTTTAATGATTGAGACTGGAGATAACTAGAAGTATGGCTCGCAGAGAAGCTTTCAATTGAAGTAACTAAAATGATGTAATTGTCTATCTTCCTCTTTATCTCAGCTTATATACCTACATATCTAATAACTGACATATCATGATAATATCTAGAAACAGCTTCCTTACATCGCAAGGCACAATCCAAACATGCTAAGACGAGATATAATCCTAAAACGATTCAATACTATTCCACCACGCCCATTACACGGACACCAAGTATTTTCTAGCTGAAATTTACCCAAAATGCCAAGGGAGGACGAAGGCTGAAAACCTGTCAGTGGTGTCCTCTACGAACATGGGGTGAAATATTCCCCAAGAGCCGAGATTCAGTCACGAAAAAGGGTGAATTTGAGATTTTTCGTCGAGTTGGCGATTGGGAGGAGTGGTGTTGGCTCATTTTTGGTCGAAATTCCGACTTGCAGAGATTTAACGACTGCACAACTCAACAAAATCAACCATCTACACCCCAGATACGAAACGCAGACAGGCTACAACCTGTATGATTTTCGTATCACAATAACCAACACCTTAGAGATCTTAATTATTTTTTCTCCGGAATATCATTCCCAGCCAAACTCATCTCGCGGCCCTCTACATAATCATCTCACCACCTACCGAAGCAATCCCATACCTCCAAAAGTTAAATCGCCAACGAGAAAGTAAGAGGATGTCCGACACTCCGCAACTGCCAGTTGCTGTGAAGGTACGGACGAAATACCGGCCTTGAATGCGTCCTCACCTCGGCCAAGGGCACCAACAACTCGACCTGCGACGAATTGCCACCGACGAAATACGTACGACATTTCGCCAGCAAACCAACTAGAACGTTCGACACAGGCTGTGGCACCGGTGCCTCGGTCTTGAGCTCTCAGTCGCATTTTCGACCTCCACGGTTAGGGGTACGGCAGCGACGGGGCAAGGCTGGAGGGGTGGACATTCCACAAAGTTTCTGGGATGACGAGGCTGGCCAAAGGACAAAGGAATGCTGTTTTTGGGGAGAAAAGGAAATATAAACTGATGAGGCCTCCAATGAAGAAAACGACTCCTGGATGAGATGAGGAGATGTTGAGATGAGCCAAAGCTGGGACTGAATGGAAGGCAAAAGTTACAGATTGCGAAGGTGTCAAGGGCTCGTGCGCGTGGTGGTCGAGGCTGAGGGGGAATTTGTGCTGCGGCGCGTCAAAAGGGGGTTCTCTGGGGAGGGCAAGACTGAACAGCTGTACGTGGTTGCCTTCTTCGAACCTGGAAATGAAATATTCTCCCAGAGCCAAGTTCAGTCAAATTTCGCAATACCGAACAAGTTGGCCTACGACTCAATAATTCAAGATACTCCACCACATCAAATTTTTGCTCCCAACGAGTTTGACTCCTACCCAAGTCTCATCAAGTTTACAAGTACGACTAAGTACATCCTCAATTCAATGACCACACCTCTCGTCGACTTTCTCTGGCCTCAATTGACCACCATGTATACGCCCACGCCGATATTTATACCCGACGGAGGAAACAAAGCGTGGCGCACAAACCTGGGAGACTGTTCTTTAGGATAGATGTGTAAGAGATCAGGACAAGTTTACAAGATGACACAGAGGATGGATACAATCTCGACGGGCGTGTTATTTTGAATTTTGGCAGAGTTTTACGAATTGAGCTTTGTGCGTGCGCCAAGACTTTGGTTGCGGGAGTGCAGGCAACACTATAAATACGGCCATGGTTAGATGGTGCAGTGGTACATCATCGTGGCCGGTTTCTCAAGTAAGTTCTGGATAGCTAGGACACATATCCCACCCGAGACAAGAGACCGCTGGTTCGAATCCGGCAAAACTTAATTACATTTATCGCGGCGCTGGTATGCATGGATGATGAAGACATGCTTGGATAATCAAAGGTTTTAAATTTCCCTTTGGTGGGTACTTATGGAGGAGGGTCGACTGTTTGTGTAAGCAAACATACCTCATAGTGGTATTTGCAAATGAAATGTAGAGTATCAGTGTCTCTAACGTCAAAAGAGTCATCCTACATGTATACATAGTGCCAGTCATGTGTCATAGCTAAATAGCTGAAGATACATTAAATAATAATAAAATAAACAAAAAAAAGAAGTAGAATGGTTTCGAGAAAACAGTGTCAGGTGACGGGCAGAGACTACAGGATGATGTATACCTGTAGTGGAAAATATTGGATCACGTGATACCATGAAGATACATATTAGTTAGTTAGTCCACTTAATGAAATCTTCATGCTTCTTCGCACATCAATACCTACCACGCTTACGTAAGTATTCTCACCTAAGGCCATACTAAGGTGAGTCGATAACAACAAGCATGAGGCACGTAGCAGGAAAAGTCAGGCACCGGATGGGCTTTGCTGGAAAATGGAGGAACTTGTATTCTAGATGTCCTCCATACGTGTCATGTCCACTGGATGGAGGGTGTAAGCCTGGCACTAGAAATAAACTAAACTAAGGTGAGTCTATAACTGCTTGGCTACAAGTAGCATTATTGTAGCTGATCATCCTTTCTCAGTCCTAGACTATATAGTTCATATAGGTCCTCTCCCTACAGGCCAAGATTATCTTTTCTGAAAGAAAATACTCCCCCATGCTCTCTATAAAAAACCAGCCCTCAAAATATAACCATCATATGTATTTGCATGAATTATATACACCTTCTTGATCCATTTCCCAAACAGCTAGTTCGTAGATTCATCAAGGGAACCACACTTATCCCTCACCAGCAGCAAATCCGAATATAAGTGTGCCATTTTTCGTTAAGATAGCTGTAAGAGGGAAGATGATTTCTGCAAATTCTTAAACGTATAAAAAAAATCCAGGATTAATACACTTACTTCATTGTATTGTAGAAAATATTGACAGGGCGAAAGTAGTAGGCTCAATGTCTAATTAGAGCCGTAGGACCGTTAAAATCCTCGGATTAGTTTACCATTCAATTTATGGCAGTTAGCACAAAATTGATAAGCCTAGTCGGTAGCTTGATACTTTCTCCCATACTCTTGCATCTGAGCTAGCTCTTGTTGCATTCCCATGCATCCGAGTCCGTTAATTATGTCTTCCAGCGTCAGGATCGCCAAGATTGGTATGTCGTACTCTTTCTTCAGTTGGCCAATTGCGCTCGGCATCGGCAGGTCTTCATCGCCGTTAGAAGCCGCAATCTTTTCCATACGATCCAGAGCGACTACAATTCCGACAACATAACCGCCCTCTTGTCTTATCCTGTTGATCGCTTCCCGTTTGGCGGTGCCTGCCGTGACAACATCGTCGACAATCAGAACCCTCTTGCCTTTCAACGGCGCCCCTACTATAATATTGCCCTCTCCATGGTCCTTCACCTCTTTCCGATCAAAGCTGTAGCAGATTTTACCGTATCTGTTTGGATCTAATTCTGCTAGTCGGGCTGTAGTAGCAGTTGCAAGAGGGATTCCCTTGTATGCAGGGCCAAATATTATGTCAAATTCCAGAGGGGAACTCGACGAGCCAGCGTCCAAGATAGTCAATGCGAAGGCCGTTGAGAGGGCGCGAAGAAGGTCTGCCCTGTAAAACTCTCCTGCATTAAAAAAGTACGGAGACGCTCGACCTGACTTCAACTTGTAGGTACCAAACTTCAAGACCTGACCTTCTAGTGCGGCTTTAAGGAAATCAAGCTTATATTGTTTTGCTTCTAATTCAGGCATGACTTGTCCTGGACAATTTTATCTAAAAAAAGTTATTGTCTGAACTATGTGGCGAAGAATGAGCACGGTGGGGTACCGAGCGACATACTGCGAAATTAATACGGCTTCCGTGATGAGCCCTAGACAGGTAGATAATTCGGGTCAAAAAAGTAAAATTGTCGGTATTGATGAGTCAATGGCAGATTAACTGTTGTAAGATAAATGTTAGTTACAGACAGTTCAGATCTGGGTATGAGTAAGAATTTTTCGAATTGTGCAGTTTCAAATCTGAGGGAAATCGCTTTATAACTAAACTGTTTATATGCCAAGATTCTTATGAAAAAACTTTTCTGGACTGGAGACGACTAGATGTGGGGGGGGACGAAGGCTGTACACCTGTCAGTGGTGTCCTCTACGAACCTAGGAGTGAAATATTCTCCCAGTGCCGAGATTCAGTCACGAAAAAGGGTGGGATGAATTCTATTTGATGGATTTTCGGCTTGAAGGAGTTGTACTTGGTATTTTGGTCGAAAAATCAGTCGACAGAGATTTCACAACCGCAAGAAAGTCGAACAAAAACTCATCACTACCAACATACGATTCACGGATGGACCAAGGTCTGTCTGGGGGTCGTATTCAAACATCCGAAATTTCTCAAGCTCCTCATATATTTGCGACAAAGCATTTCTAAGTCGGTCCTATACCTGCGACCCACCTCCATACTCGTCAGATCACCTACCTACACGCGCCCTAATGAGGAAAGTCATGATGGAAACGGGACGTGTATAAAGAAGGAAGATAATGGAAGATATACCGAGGGGATTATACAAATCCTCAATGACGACAACAACCCAACGGTACGATATGAAAGTGCAAGGCTAGAGCAACGATGAGATATTGGACGGCAATTATATTTCGGAGTCAAAGAGTATGTGAAGGGCTCGGGCGCGTGGTGGCCGGGGCTGAGGAGGAATTTGCGCTTCGGCGCGTCAAAAGAGGGTTATCTGGACGGTTGGGCTTGACATGATTCAACACATGGGTGAAGTCTGAAGTGGTCTGGTCATTCAGGTGGGACGAGGTAGATATACTTAATGGTAGTTAACCTGATCCAGCCCGGCTCCACCTGTGCTCAAGATCCAGCAGGAGCGCGACGGAAATCACTGTACCTAGCACGCAAATGAACTAAACTAAACTAGACTAGATGTGGGGGACTGTTACAGGATCTAGTGCACAAACTCCTGCCGTTCAATGTGGGCGGCTCATGTACAATGCTGGCCTTAGGATCCGCTTAGTCATACCCCTGTAAAAATATCTTTTCTTTCAAGATGCTCTTATTCTGCATTGAGGTTATTCATGCGTTATCATTATTTTAGGAAATCAGAATAAACTTTGTATATTTCGATCGATCGATTAGATCACGACCACATTCCGTGACAGGGATACTAAAAGCATAACAGCCCCGCTTCTCTACTATGAGCTCCAGCCTGTTTCTTTCTTTTAGGTAAGATTTTAATATCGTACGCAGCTATCTAGCTATGACACAATATCAGAGATATAGTGTACAATAAATGATTCGATTTAAAGATAGAGCCCTCGTGCCTAGGGTTTCAATTGTAAGTACCACTGCGAAGGTAAGATGGGTCTTTCTTCATCCACAGTCAGCTGTCATCCTCAAAAACCATGACTTATCCGAACATGCACGATGGCGCTAATCTTCATTTTGGCTGCTGTTAAGTGATTAGGGATCTGGTATGGAGATATGGCGTTGGATTGGGATACCTACGGAGGATTGGCGTTATGGAAGCACTGATGACATTTTCATTACAACTCGCTTAAATCTTATTATATATGTAATTCGTAGACAGAGCTTTTTTTTTAAATCATTTAATGTGTATTCAGCTATTTAGCTATGACACATGACCGGTACTATATATACATGTAGGATGACTCTTTTGACGTTAGAGACACTGATACTCTACATTTCATTTGCAAATACCACTATGAGGTATGTTTGCTTACACAAACAGTCGACCCTCCTCCATAAGTACCCACCAAAGGGAAATTTAAAACCTTTGATTATCCAAGCATGTCTTCATCATCCATGCATACCAGCGCCGCGATAAATGTAATTAAGTTTTGCCGGATTCGAACCAGCGGTCTCTTGTCTCGGGTGGGATATGTGTCCTAGCTATCCAGAACTTACTTGAGAAACCGGCCACGATGATGTACCACTGCACCATCTAACCATGGCCGTATTTATAGTGTTGCCTGCACTCCCGCAACCAAAGTCTTGGCGCACGCACAAAGCTCAATTCGTAAAACTCTGCCAAAATTCAAAATAACACGCCCGTCGAGATTGTATCCATCCTCTGTGTCATCTTGTAAACTTGTCCTGATCTCTTACACATCTATCCTAAAGAACAGTCTCCCAGGTTTGT
Source organism: Blumeria hordei DH14 (assembly GCA_900239735.1). Lineage (NCBI taxonomy): Eukaryota > Fungi > Ascomycota > Leotiomycetes > Helotiales > Erysiphaceae > Blumeria > Blumeria hordei. The sequence goes on along the minus strand of OENG01000008.1, from coordinate 124,390 downwards.
GCGCCACGCTTTGTTTCCTCCGTCGGGTATAAATATCGGCGTGGGCGTATACATGTTGGTCAATTGAGGCCAGAGAAAGTCGACGAGAGGTGTGGTCATTGAATTGAGGATGTACTTAGTCGTACTTGTAAACTTGATGAGACTTGGGTAGGAGTCAAACTCGTTGGGAGCAAAAATTTGATGTGGTGGAGTATCTTGAATTATTGAGTCGTAGGCCAACTTGTTCGGTATTGCGAAATTTGACTGAACTTGGCTCTGGGAGAATATTTCATTTCCAGGTTCGAAGAAGGCAACCACGTACAGCTGTTCAGTCTTGCCCTCCCCGTAACACATTGTAGCGTGGTCTTTGAAGGCATCGAGTGTCTCACCCATCTCGACCATCAGTGTCATAGATTTTTCAGTGCCTGCTACCACCAGTCTGTCTCTGACCATGTTTAGATAAAGCCCTACTGTCTTTAGTGTATCCATGTTGACACCTGTAGAGGTCGCGAGAGAATCTACAGGCGTAATTGCGGCGGTTCCGCCGTCCATCGGTGGTAGTTGTGGCGGCGTGGAAATATTTTCACCCGTGAAATCCACCTTTCTGGCTCTCCAACTCGCCATGCCGAAGCGTAACGTGAAAAAATTGGGGAATCAGACAAGAAGGTCTGATTGAGATGGTGACAATGATGTAAACGATCGAGGATCCTCATGTGGTTTTCATTTCCGAGAGTGAGATCTTCACGCTTTGTCTGCTGTCTTTAGGAATAGTTACATGATTCCAATCGCATCTCACGCTCGTCCTCTGCCAACCATAGCGATCTATCACCACCCCGGCCACTTTACCTAGAACGACTCCACACGTTCCCACCAGGCGTCCTTCCTCACTAAAGTCAGACTCCTGTTAAGACGATGTAATCGGCGCCGTGGAAAATATCGTCATGTAGAGGATATCGTTTAAAAGGATATGATTACCCAATCCGGCTATCTAGGCTACTTTGTACTTTTGATGCCTCTTTTATACTCCCAATTTCCGTCTCTAAGCGCTCTAGTACCCTCAAATAGCTCGAATTAAGAGAATCTTGACACTCAGTATACTCAATCAACACTTTCAGAGCCATTTCGGCCTCTTCTGCTGTCCGCAAAGGCTGTTCGTCTTGTACTGCCTCATCTGCTTCGTCTTGATTTGCTCCCAAATATTCTCCCATCACCTCTTGTAAGATGATTGCCTCGTCAAGCATCAAATTCCCTTCCCCATCAATTGTCTGTAAAGCTTTCATTTCGGCTTCGGCAGCCGCTGGAATTGAACCAACTTCACCGTATCGTGCTCGATGCTGTATCTGGTTTCGATTCTTGAAATTCTCGAGCCAACGAGCGCTGAATTCAGGGCACGATTGGCTAGAGTGCTGTGGTAATTGTGTCCAGATCTGCTTTGCCTTCTCACGGAGCAAATCGCCAGTTGTGATGCCTCCTCCTTGTTCAACTCGTATTTGCCACTCCAGGAGAATACTCTCAAGGTCAGGCCAATTTCCAGTTCGCTGTCGTAGCGCAGTAGTACTTGTAGCTTCGTTGAGTTTCGTAAAGGTCTTGCTCAAGGATTCGGAGACTGTGGACTGGCTCAATCGATGGCCGTACTCAGCGAAGAACCACTCAATGCACTGCTTTTGGTTTGGTTTTGGGACCTGGCGGTGCGCCCATCGTCGCAGAGCACGTCGTTGCTCTACAGAAATTCCCTTTTTTGGCGGCATTATTGTTGAAAATAAACTAAGAATATGCAGAGCTCTTCGAGTGATCACGGAGAAATAACGAAGTGTAAACTTCAAAGGGTATCCGTAGATGTGAATAATGTTTATAGTAAAGGCTTGATCGAAACTCTTAATTTTTACTAAAGGATATGAGGCTGTATATATACATTGATGTCTGGCAATGACATGGGCTAGAGTGTAATGCCTTATTACGGGATACAAGGGAACAAACTACAGATCTGATACCAGTTACGCGTATTCTCGTCGCAGTCTCGAATATCAGACGTGACAGAAAATGACGGTGTAACTAATAGCAGATAGGCGACACCCGACAATCTTGAAGGACACATACTGAAACCACAAGCACTGGGAGTGTCTAAGTTGGTTTCGCAACAATCATTAGCACCAATCTAACAAAAAAACCCTGGTTAAGACGATATTTAGAGGTTGAAGAACGATAATCGTGTAATCGGTAAATGTATGGGAACGAAGTCCATTCCGGAAAAAAATATCGTGTAAGCGGCAATATCGTCTTAACAGGAGTCTGACTGTACCTCGTAGGCTACGCCCTCTCCTACGCCTCGAGTCTTGCGCCTAGTGAACCTGCGCCCGACACTCGTCGAGTTTACAAGTACGACCAAGTACATCTTAATTCCAATGACCACACCTCTCGTCGACTTTCTCTGGCCTCAGCTCGTCACCAAATACACGCCCACGTCAATATTTATACCCAACGGAGGAAGCAAAGCGTGGCGCACAAATCTGGGAGGCAGTGCTTTGGGATAGGCGTGAGAGGGACCAGGAAAAGTTTTCAAGATGACATAGAGGATGGATACAATCTCGACGGGCGTGAAATTCTGAATTTCAGCAAGGAGTATCACGGGTTATGCTTTATGTGCGCCAAGACTTCGATTTCGAGATTGCAGCTGATACCATAAATACAAGTCAACGATGGAAGATGCCGTGGTCCGCCTCCTGGTGATGTTCTCCGGTATAGTTTGAGTAGCCTGGGCACCTACTCCACTTGGGAAGGAGACACCGAAGACTACATTTCGCGCGGAGAAAATTCGGAGGATGATGAAGGCATGTCTGGATAACCCAGGGTTTTTGACGTTCCCCTGGGTAAGTATTCACGGATGAGGGTTGACTTGGGTTGAAGAAAAAGCTACCATAACTTCGCAGTGGTACCTGCAAATGAAATCCGAGGCATGAGTGCTCTTCTTGTAAATTGAGTCATCTTTTCTGTACATTCTCTCCGATATTGTGTCATAGCTAGATAGCTGCATACGCAATTAAAATCTGATGCAAAAAGAAACCCCGGATTCTAGATCATGGCGATAAGTCCATCGGATGGCCTTTCCTTTTTCCTGAGTATTTTTCAATCTCTCAAGCAGGATCAGCTTCGTGGTGCTCGTTAAGAGCCGATCATTTTCCACAGCCAAACATCCAACTTCATTGAACAATCGGAGCCGAACAACATACCATGAAAATCTTCATCTGGAGTTGAACTATCAAGATTTTCTCTCCTTCCAAGATGTCTCCATATCTGGTATATTTACCGAAAAACTCATAGATAGCTTAATCACATCTCGAATTCCAGTGACAAAAGCCAGGATTGACCGGCTTGTATAAATCTTTCTACTGCATGGTTTCATAGCAATCCTGAAGAGAAAGAGATTTCTATCAAAGGACGGCATGGTGATATTGTGGTAATTTGAGCCGTTGGAATCTAAATTATGGTCAACTTTAAAATTGCAGGGCTTGATGTTGGAAAGATTGAGGCTTCCCAGGTGATCGTCAGTGTAATATTTTAGCTGCGATGTCGTATGTTTCAAAACACCGGGTACCGTAAATGCGTCTTTCAGGAATTGAACCTCGGAATTTTCCTCAGACCTGCTCCATGCGGAAGGGACGTCTCAGGTAGATAAAATCACCGGGTAGGAGTTAAGATAAACAGGTGGCTCGAATAAGTGGATAGTCTCCATCTGCTAATTAAGATGCAAGAGCGTCGTATGCCCAATCTCATCAGCGGTGAAGCGATTAGTTGTACTCTAGGTAAAACAGAACTAGAGCTTCCTCCCAACTCACACGACAACTCAACGTTGCATGAGATAAACTCTGAACTGAATCTATGTGGTAACCAACCCATTACTTGACCCACTAATACATATGTTATATTCTAGGGTTAGTATTTGTCGGAATACTCGAATGGTATTTATATTACAAGCTTTCTGTAGCAGTAATAACAATTGGTGGTTAACATATATCTTCTCATTCTTTTCTTCTAGCTAAAGGAAACACGTATATACAGCAGTTCTCCCTCTCTCCTGACGCCATTCCTAAACAGGTAACTCATTACTCATCAACATAATTAGTCATCATTTCTAAGATAATACATGAAAGGACATTAAGTCATTAGTTCATTCTACAGTATTAGGCAGGGAATAATACCGATCTAGATGTATTTCCCAACACCATGAATAATGAATGGCCTATGATTTGTCTCTCGTTTCATGGTAGGTTGTAGCTCGATTGATCAGGCTACTTGGTTAAACAACAGGATCAGGACTGATCTCAGATAACTGATTTGAATCGCCATCACTTCTTGGGAAACCTACGATTGATTGTCCATCGATCTAAAGGATAGGCATGTCATGGCCGAGATCTTTGTTGCTCATCGGCAAATACGAGCACATTGCTCACACGAACAACTCCTAGCCATCAATAATACATAATATACACGAGTTATAAGCTCCGGAGCGATCGAAAATCTAGATTTTAGATTCTTCATTACATAAAACAAGACCTTACAAAAACTAGCGTAGGGGCTGGGTGTAAATTACTTCACGCACACATCTCGATAGTTGGAGAAACTTATCCTACCCTCTATCCTTAGTAATATAGTGAGCTCACCTGCCACATTCATGTTCCTCCAGTCAACATCATCGTTGTTTAGATCATAATTTTAATGAAGCAGCCAATTTTAGTCGTACCCTGGGTCTCTTTGGCGCGTTGCGTATGATTTTTGTGACATTATCGCCCACGCAGGAGGTAGCCCTTATTTTCTATTATTACGGGGTATTTCGTGGAACTTGTTGACCGGCGTTTGAGCTAATTTAAGAAAATTTCCTCAAAGAAAGTGAGCCAGACCCATTTCTCGCTTCAAGTTATGTTTCCTTCAAGGATTTTATCTTCTTTGGCTAGATGGAGTCTCATCTATTCGCCAGTGCCTTTTTAAAATTTTATTTTCTTTCGTTAATTCGACCTTTTTACTTCCCAGCAATTTTATAAGTTTTATAGCTTTCCTAGATACAGGAAGCCTGGTCGGTCTAATCCATTCCTAAGTAAAAATTGTCCTCGAGGTAAGTAATAACGTATAATCCGTTGTCTTGTAGGTTCTTCAGAACATCTTTAAAGTCGGCAGCAGATTTGTCAAAACCTGTTCTTTCGGCAGTATTTCCTCTTAATATCATCAGAGTATCACTCCAGTCTATTGTATATTGTGGTGTAAATATGTTACCGAGGGCAATAGCTAATTCTAAGAGATCGCGCTCATTTTTGTTGTTAAGAATGTCTTTAATATGTTGTTTAAATATACTGACATCTTGTTTTTTTCGTGTCATAATCACAATTTGATTGAATCATTTATAAAGTTCTGCCATATTCTCTTTGACTTCTGATTGATTCCCGTATGTATGTAAAATGTGGTACAGTTTATCAAGAACTATCCCATTGCCTGAAAGCACCGCAGATCCGGGATTAAATTGTCCCGATATAGAGCTAGCATTTTTTCAGTAACCTTTCCGGTATTTCTGCAGAATATACTCAATGGAGTAGTTCGCTTGATAGGTGGAAATCTCCTGGAAACTATATATGTTTGTTTTTTGGTTTCTTTGTTAACAAGCTAAGCAATTTGCACCCTCTGCGATGCTATGGGAGCTTGAGCGGGAGTGGGATCGGGCTAAATCAGGTAAGCTGTATGTAAATTCCGTGTGCCTCGTCCTACCTCAGACTTCACTCATGTGTTGAACAAGTGAAGCCCAACCGACCAGGTAACCAGATTTTGACGCGCTGAAACATATTTCCGCTTCATACTCGACCAAAACGCGCTCGATTCCTTGCTACCTTCCCAATATCTCATTTTTCCATCATATTCAGTCCTAGTCATAATTAATCCCAGTATCACCTCATTTTATCCAGGACTTATTTTCTTCATTAGATGCCTCGTCTAGCTGCCCACCGAGGCAACCTCAATTTTTATTCCTTATCTTCACCCATTTTAGCTGTCCTCAACCTTTATGTCACTGTGGTATTTGTCGAAATTTTTTTGATTCTCTATCCCTCCAGCCTTGCCTCTTCACTGCCGTTACCCCAAACATAGCATCTAAGTTTAGGTCGAAAATTTCAGAACAGGGCAGCGGTACCTTAGCCTTTTTCGAATGCTCCAGTTGATGTGCCGCCATATTAATGTACATATTTTGTTCGCGGTGATTCATCACAGGTTGACTTGTTGGTGCCCTTAACCGAGGTTTGACAAATATGATGCCGGCACTTCAACAGTATGTTCACAGCACGGGACAGTTGCAACATTATGAATTTCTGCTTGAATCAAAGATCTCAAATCTGACTTTTGAGTTTTGGAATGCTCCTGTGAATCATGAGATAATCGTAGAGTTGCGAGATGAGTTTAAGTGGAAAAGACATTCCACGAAAATTGGAGAAAGCGAAGGTTTTCAGTTGTTTCCATTCGAACGTCAGACAGGTTTTATGCTACCCGCAGTTCATTTCTGGGGTTTAAATGATTGAATTCCTTAGGTTGTGCGACCGTAAGTCTCTGCAAGTCAGATTCTCAACCAAAAACTTGCCAATGCCACTCCTCCTAGTCGCCATCTCATCAAAATCTCTCGAATACTCCCTTGATAACGATGAATTCTGGGCTAATAGTGAATATTTCACTTCCAAGTCCGCAGAGTGGATCGTGCCAAATCTGAATTGAATTGAATAACGTATCAGGCTAAAGCCCTACACCCAGGAGGCTTGACACGGGTGCGTGTTCCCGGGGGGACCCACAAACACCACTGATTCTGGCTTTATGTGGCCAGAATATTACATGATCTAAAAGCCAAAAATTTCACCAGAAACTTTTGCTGCCCTGACTTATCGCCCTGCGCCTAGCCAGTTGTATGCCAGATCTGTAGTTGTTATGTGTGTATACTTTGGGCCTGGCAATCGTTGTCAGGTTGTAGCGAGGGCAATTCCCCAGGGCAGTAAACACTGGCATATCTGTCTCGTATTAAGTAAGCAGCAGGGGCTCAAATCTCGTCTTGGCCTCTTGCTAGAGGTCATACAGGAAAACAAACAAACAGCTCGAGGTAAGAAGCTGGCAAGGATGAATTCTTCGCCTTCCTATGATGCCAGTGTGAACTATCAGTATTCTCTGCATATCTGGACTGGCCAAGGAGAACTGCATCCGAATCAAAGTCCAAAGCAACCTCAAGCATTTCTAAAACCGACCACTTCTCGTCAATGTCGGACCTATCAATCTCACACGAGTCCTGTAACTCAATCTTGATACACCACCTCGCCTCAACTACCGACAACGACGTTACTCCAATTGCAACGAGGAACTTGCCTGATCGAAATTCGGCCATCTCCCACCACAAAATTATGACGCTTCTTCAACCGGCCAGGGGCAGATTAAGTCGTGAGATATATGGCTTGTCATTTAGCTTGTGGAGAAATATTACTCCGATGAGACAAACAACTCGAGGGAGAAGGTGTATGTAAAGATCATGCTGGGACCGATATTTTCGTGGGGTTTTCAACTTTGGAACGTTGGTGGACGCCAGACCAAGGTCAGGGCTGATTAGCCAGGTGGAATTCGCTTATCTATACTTTTCTGACATTTCAGCACGACCTTGAGGAAGGAGTTGGAAGGAGGCTAGAAAGGTAGAGAGTGTGAATTTCGTCTAGTACCCACAAGTCTGCAACGCCCAGCTAGCCGACATCTAAGAAGGCTTCAAAAGGAACATGAAGTCTTCAGATTTAGTCTTAATGTTGGTTTTTGGAAGAGCCTTGCGCCCAGTGGTTATTCTCAAATTTCGCCAGCTGCCATATACCCGCAAATGACCATCATCTCATTGGTTGGAGAGGAGATGTAATTTCTATCAAATAGACTCTGTTAGGATGTTTAGAAAAGAAGTTATTGTCCTTCTCTCAAGCCCTATTTTATCTCTATGCATATACACCGGATTTCTTCTGTTCCGTCTCGAATTTTGCCCTCAGTCTTGACTACTTTATCTTTGAACACTTTGACAATACCAACCCCATGTCAGGAATTGATAACATCAAATCTCTTTCATTGCAGTTCCCGAGGCAACGTGGCCCCCGGTCAATTCCATCTCTCCTCCCGGATTTCCTGCGACTTCGATATAAACTTCAAGTCAAGAACACCCAACAAATTCACCGGAATAAATGACCATAAATTCACTAAGATGAAACACAAACAGAGGGAAATCCTGATCAACAGATAATCAAGGTCAAATGTAACGGCCTGTGAGCCGATTATTGTCACGTGGTCCCACAATTCTACAGTAGTCTAGCTGTATTCTAGATCAGTTCTGTCGTCGATGGAATATTCCAGTGACTGGTAGCAATACTGGGAGTTACTCTGAATGTAACGTGCGAGAAGCAGGTATCAGCCAATAAAAAATATTCTGAATATTTTAGTAAAGGCATAAATAACCGAAGTATTACTTCGACAGTTGGCCACAGAGAAAATTTTAGACTGCCTTGGTATATCTGATCGCTCCAGCATCAATACTCAAATCGTGATAGCAAAGGCTTCTTTAAGTGTATGGTCAAGTGAGGACTTATGAGAATTGGTATTGTTCGAGGAAAGCTGTACAGAAGTTATAGGGAGAACTATAGTTTTAGCAAAAGTATCTTTGGCCTGAAGGTAAAGATGACCTAAATATCCTTTAAAATACCGGACCGAGAAAGCACAATAATAAACTAACTTTTATCATATTTTGACCAACTCTGCCGAAGAAATCTGCCGAGAACTAGAGGTGTAAATCAGATCCCTAGACAGTGGACAGAGAAGCTCCATCCATGTAGAAAAGCCGGGCGACCTAAACTGAGCCCGCAGAACTTACCTTTTTCTCGACACCGAAACCTGACAAGGGCCCAGAGCCGTTTGGCTGTGCAAATTCGAAACGAATACATCGGGCCCAACTTGTATTTACATAGACGAAAAGTACCTGGAGTCTTTTATCGAAGCTGTCCATATAGCTATCAATTATAGGACCCTATGCAAATGATCATATCCTGCCTTTGCTGGTCAAATTGTAGTAGTGAGATGTGAAGAAAGCTCCGAAATCTGTATTTCTAAGCAATGTCCGATAATCTTCGTGAAATCAAAAGCATCAGGCACTCGCTCTCTCATCGGAACCAGATAGCGCAATCCCAGGGGACAAATAAGGTCGAAATGCTGCCGAAGGCGAGAAAGAAGACGAACAAAACTGTGCGTGGTTTCAGAAGATGTGATGAGTTCACATGCATAGCCATATAGTGTGATTGCAAGAAATTCGGGGCATGAGTGCTCTTGTATATTGAGTCATCTTTCTTGTCCATTTTCTCCGATATTGTGTCATAGCTAGATAGCTGCATGCGCAATTAAAATCTCATGCAAAAAAGACAAAGAGGGGCTCACTGCCTGAGGAATTGATTAGGAGATCTCAGAGGTGACGGAGATGGGTTGCGCAGTTCTGGCCAAAAGATTCTTCCCGTGTACATATATAGAGTTTGTAGCTAGCTGAATGGGCCCATAGGCGCGAAATTATGTAGTATAATCATATCAAACTAAATAGAAGGATTCTTGGTCAGTAATGGAATCCATCTCAGCTCAAGAGACTCATGAGCCAGGTCTTCAGGCTCATAAGTGATGCTGCTGATGGGTTTCTAGTCTTCATCTTCCCTTCGCCCGCTCTGAGCTGTTGGAAAAAATGGAGAAGCCCAGTCTTGCAGCACGCACATCAACAAGCCCGTGAATACAATCGGAATTTTATGCTGCTTACCATTAATATGTGTCGAGATTGTTGCGTCATATTGACGCTGCTGCAGGTTCAGTCAGATATTTTCGGCGTCTTCTGCACTAAGACTGGGTTTTACTTGAGCGTTAGGACCCGACCATTCTCTCGCATCCGGAGGACTTGCTCAACCTTAAATAAAAGGAATTTGTCTGTGGACCCTATAACTTTAATCGCTGATTGAGTAGTAATTATCTGTTCATTTGACTATTTTGGAGGTAGTTTACAGTGGAGCTAAGGTTTCCACTCGCGCTCAAATCACCTGAACCCTTTAACGCTTCACTATATTTTTCATCGAGCCTATCAGTCATATCATCTGCTTCTTCCGTAGAATCTGAATCTTCAAGATCACTAAGGGTATCCATATCAACATTCGAAGCTAGCTTCTTTGAAGCAGTCGGGATATTCATGTCCTTCATCAATTTTTCCAATTCTTTATCTCTTTGGGCCAATTTTTCGTTTTCTCTCTCCTTTATCCTTCGTTCTAGTTCAGGTTTATAATCGTTATTATACTCTTCAGTCTTTTTTGCAACTGCCTCGAAAAAATCATCGATACCTTGGCCAGTCATAGAGCTTACTCCCACCACGCTCAAATGACAATAGAATTCCTCGAGCATCAAGCTCATACTGTTGAGCAAGGAGCCCATATAACCGCTTCCTTCGGAAGATTCATGTCCCAACCCTTCCGAGTCGCCCGACTCCTCTCTCAAAGCAGCCTGAAAAGCTTCAAAGTCCGTCATCCATTCCTTAGCAAACTCTGCATCCTTAACATCGGTCTTATTGAAGACTAAAATCATGGGGAGCTTGAGTTTATACAGGATACTGCAGGCATATAGCATATTACTCATAAATGTACTAGTAGATGCCGTTCGCGGGGTGTCGATTATGTATGCGATAACAGTGGGAAATGAGGATGCAAGGGATTCAAGTAAAATGCTTCCTGATGCGCTCCATACAAATACTTCAATCTGACCCGGTGTATCTACTAGTATATTCTTTATGGGGATTGATTCGGGTTTTGCTGGATCAGGATGCATACGCTTCTCGAGTAAGGTAATAATCTGGTCAATTTTGGTCGCAAATAGGTTTAGAGACGTCAGAATTCCACCATTAGGGCCGAGGTTATATGATTTCATGACTTCTTTGTAGTTGACCGAATCTCTAATGTCAATATTGCTATCGAATGGCACATTTGATACGGCAGGATCTAGGTTAATCACATAAGGAGGATCATTTTTTGCGTGAAGGTGCGAATTTATTCTCTGCATGAAGGTAGTTTTGCCGGAACCTGAGTAGTTGTTAGACATCAGCTTGAAGCCTGGGGATGTACAGACCAGCCATTCCAACACAGACAATTGCAGTTGGCAACTTGGGAGAAGTATTGGACGACATCTTTGCGTTAATGGGAACAATTCCCAGTACGTGAAGATTTTATTTTAGGCTGATACTTGAGTTTTCGTTGGAATAATCAAGGGACAAGGATATGCTGTTTGTGTAGTAGTCACGCACATTGGGGGGGAGTGGGCAAAAGATGTTCCAGGCGAGCTGCGTACTACATAGTTCCAAAAAGTTGGTGAATGAGATCGATCCCAAGGCTGCAGTATGACTATATACTTCTTGTCTTTGACTTTGAACTGGTTTTTCTTAACCCGGTTCGGGGCCAGTTGGGTGCGTGCAGGTGTCTACGAACTCTAATATTGACTTGGGAAACCGCTATGCTTCAAACACCCTCAACCAACTGCTTTAATTCCAAGTTATTTTTCATATGCCATTAGGATGTGCGCTTACACTATTACTGCCGGTGTAGGCTCCGTTACTAATTTGTCTTCCTTATTTCCCCCGTTGCCTGATTACAGCTTCAACTTCTCTAGTTAGCAGAAACTGCTATAATCTTCTTTCCTTTTCAATCCACTGTGTAATTCTAGTCATATCTTTGACGTTATTTCCTCGGTTTCGAAAGACCGAGGTCTCGATTTTTCATCATTCCACCCCTTCCATTGGACCATCTTACACAAGAATCGCCATATGCCGCACGTACTGGGACGGATATCCACGATGGTAGCGAGGGTTTACCACTCCTGTAACTCCTCTCCAGTATAAATGAGCGCCAAGCGCGTTGTCAACGCTTCTTACTTGTGATGCGGTGCTGCCCTGGGCCCCAATTTCCAGCTCATCATCACTCTTTAAACTTACTAACATTCTTTGATTTATGCTATATAACACACGGCTTGCAGTGGACGACTGCTAAACACTTATCAATGCTATCCTCAACGAAGATGGGGGTAAAATTTCTCCTCAGAGCAGAGACTCAGTCACAACCATGGACTACTTAAGAGTTATTGTTGAAATGGTGTTCGTGAGGAGGAGCAATTTTATCAAGTTCTTGCTCGAAAACACGACCGTTAGAGATTTTATGGCTGGATAGCCCAACAACTCAAATCATTTACATCCAAATTACGAACCCCAGACAGAACCCGATCTGTCTGATGTCGTTAGGCACTGAGGGTTAAACGAAAAATGTAAAGTAAAAGTATATTGAGTAAATTTTTGCTCCCATACTCCTCTACGGTTTTGGTGCTACATACCCATCTAAAACTATTCCTGGAACAGAATATCCTCTCTTGGTTTCCCAAAATTATATGCGAATTAAATTACATGTGTTACGGACCAAAAGATCTCAAGTTGGAGCTTTGGACATGCCGACCATCTTGAACATCTTGATCACCATATCCCTGGTGAGATATCAAAGCTCGAGTGAGTAAGTCCGAGAGGAAGTGTTATCCCAATACCCAATGATTCTCATTCCTAGATTCAGTAGGTTCCAAACTATGAGTTGTTTGACAGATCTTCGGGCAATTATTATTTGAATTTGATTTCATTTGATCCAATTTGGCGGCCTGTGGGTCCACGCAGGCTGCCACAAACCTGTCTATATATATTTACATGAGGGAGAATTTCTGCGATAAAAACCCCACCCATATTAAATTTTATATCAGTAGTCCTTCATTGCCTACAGGAAGTTCAATTGGCCTTGAGTCAGAGACAGGACTAACTGAAAGTAAGGTGACTTATTTTTTTTTTTTGCATCAGATTTTAATTGCGTATGCAGCTAACTAGCTATGACACAATATCGGAGAGAATGTACAGAAAAAATGACTCAATTTACAAGAAGAGCACTCATGCCTCTGATTTCATTTGCAGGTACCACTGCGAAGTTATGGTGGCTTTTTCTTCAACCAAAGTCAACCCTCATCCGTGAATACTTACCCAGGGGAACGTCAAAAACCCTGAGTTATCCAGACATGCCTTTATCATCAACTGAACTTTCTCCGCGCGAAATGTAGTCTTCGGTGTCTCCTTCTCAAGTGGAGTAGGTGCCCAGGCTACTCAAACTATACCGGAGAACACCACAAGGAGGCGGACCACGACACCTTCCATCGTTTGCTTATCTTTATAGTGTCAGCTGCACTCTCGCAAGCGAAGTCTTGGCGCACGCACAAAGCTCAATTCGTAAAACTCGTGAAAATTCTAAAATTCATGCCCGTCGAGATTGTAGCCATCCGCTACATCATCTTGTAAACTTGTCCTGATCTCTCTCACGCCTATCCCAAAGAACAGTCTCCCAGATTTGTGCGCCACGCCTTGTTTCCTCCGTCGGGTGTGAATATCGGCGTGGGAGTGTACGTGGTGGTCAATTGAAGCCAGAGAAAGTCGACGAGAGGTGTGATCATTGAAATAAGGATGTACTAAGTCGTACTTGCAAACTTGATGAGGTTTTGGTGGTGATTGATCTCGTCAGGTGGGAAAATTTTATTAGGTGGAGAGTCTTGAATCATTGCCTCATGGGCCAACTTGTTCGGTATTGCGAACTTTGACTGAACTTGGCTCTGGGAGAATATTTCACTCACAGCTTCGAAGAAGATACGGCGTACAGGTGTCAGTGTTGCCCTCCGCGTGACAGACCTCAAGTTTAGTATGAGGCTCTGATAAATTGTAATGCTTATGTAATTTTGCTCAAGTTGTAGTCCGGGCGCAGTTTAAGGAATACTGTAATTAAATAGACAATACGGAGGGCAAGACTGAATACCTGTACGCGGTGCCTTCTACGAACTCTTATATTTGTACAGGAGGAGACCTTTATGGTAAAAACCCCCTCAACTTCTCAATTTATCCAGACTGTGGTGCTGTATTACCTCTAGGAAGTTAACTATCACTATCATGTCCAGTGTGGATACCGTTCCCTTCCTTGCTACTGGGAGAACTCTGTCAACCCTCATCCCTCTTCTTTCTCCCTCATCGTAGCCTCGACTTCAAGCGTCAGTCAAAACTGTTCTAGCCATCCTTCCTGCTGGATCCATTTTGTAATCCTTGCTATATCTTTTGGACTGTTTATCATGGCCTCGAATGACCGGTTTTCTGCCTTTCTTAGTATTTCTCCTCTTCCTTCGGCCCAGCTGGTGCAGGCCAAGACCATTTGCTTCACATTCTGGGACGGATATCCACATTGGCATCGTGGGCTATGTACTTCCGGAACATTTCTTCTGTGCAGATAGGAATTGAACCCAGTGTGTTCGCTTCTTATCTGCGTGGCTATGCTGCTCGGGGCCCTGCTCAGGTATTTGTGGATACTAAATGGTATTCCTCTTAGGTTCATTCTTGTTCTTCCGGTCTTTTTATTTTTAAAGATATTTGCTGCCATCCAGATTTTGGGATCTCCCATGGCTTAGTGGTTAGTTTTGTCCAAGACTTTTTCCAGTCCTTAAAGGCTGTCACTTTCCCAGCCGTTAGGCTGCAATATTGTTAGTCCCTGAAGCTATCTAACCACCAGACTCCATCACTGCCGTACTGGTGTAGACAGCACAAATCCAAGATATTTATCCGTAACACTCATGCCTGACAGACTTGAGAGCCACTGAATACATCAATAACTGTATTTTACGAGTAGGATACACCAAAAACAGTTTTTCTAAATGTAACTCGTGAGCGTAATCCTCGCCATCGTTATAAGAAACGACACCACTGGAAGGGCAGGAATTCTTCTTTGTCGGAAGTTCAACAAACTCGTCCAACCTGGATGACTAGGCCATCTCTGACTACACCTGCGTGTTGAACATGTCAAGTCTAGGCGTCCAGAGAAGTCAATATTTACACGCCGAAGAGCGACTTCCTTAGAGTAGGCCACCTGCGCCCGATCCCTTCACATCTTTCCAATCTTGATCATACCTTCATACCCATTGTCGCATTGCTCCGCTGAGGCATTTTCTCAACTTATCGATGGATTGTTTCCGTCATTCGAGGCACTATCTAGTCGCCCACCGAATCTTCGATTTGTCTTCCCCTCTTATCCTTCTTTGTAGCGTGTCCTTCAACCTTCCATCATTATCGTCATCTCCAAACATTCTAGACTTCCCATTTCCCCAGCCATACCCCTAATCGTGGAGGCCGAAAGGGTGTCGGAGAACTCAAGATATAGACACTGATGTTTGGGACTTTACCGAGTAATATGGTTGATACATTGACAACTGTCGTACATATTTCGTCGGAGGCGATGTATGGCAGGTTAAGTTGTTAGGGCCCTTGGCCGAGCCATGGACAAATGTAGGGCTAGTACTTCGACCGAAAACCTACAGCGCGCGAACGTTCTGGCGGAAAGATGTTGTGATCCTAGTCTGCGCAAGGGAGCAAGGGCTTCATAGGCAAGACTCGATGATAAAACAACATGACTTTATTCATGCAAGCTCATATTAATGCATGACTCAAATGTGAGTCGTGCTAATTATCAGGAGCTCAAGGATCAAACAATGTCGATACGCATTACATGAGTACATTAGACAATCAGTGGGCATGGCTGTAGAGTAAATCGTACATGTATATTATCAGGTCCATTTACCTCTTAGGTAGACTATGCGTTCATCTTTAGATATCCATTTCATACTCAGATAGTCTAAATACATTCGCCCACCACCAAGAACATCATTCCACATTCTTCTTCACACATACTATCCTACCACCATACTTATCCATCTGACCTCGTAATAATAACAAAAGAACGTATTTTTATACCTTAGATTGCGAGTAAGAATTCGAATTTTGGAGCGCTTCCATGGGAGGTGAAAGTTGTAAGTTTTTCCAAGCCGAAAATCAAGTAGGTTTTATCCTGTCTGCTTTTCATACTTAGAGTATACACGTTTGAGTTGGTCTGGCTTTGCAGTCATGAAATCTCTGCAGGACGGATTTTCGACCAAAAGGTTACCTACACTTTTCCTCCCCTTCGCCGTCACGACAAAACTCTCAGATTGATCCTATGTCATGAAAGAATCTCGGCTCTAAGGAAATGCTCTATCCCCAGGTTTCCAGACCTCATACTCTCACTTTTCTGGTTTGAAGTTAGAGCCCTGATGTGACGGCTAGTAAGCCGATAGATTGCCTGTCGCTTGTGCTATTCAGCACACAAATATTTGTTAGGTCAGCTCAAAGTTACGCTCGTATTTAATGTCTGGAACTGTCCATGCACGAAACATTGTTGGTAACTAGCTCACACCTGCTTGATAGGAGCCCGACTGGAGGGCAAGACTGACACCTGTACGTGGTGCCTTCTACGAACCTGGGAGTGAAATATTCTCCCAGAGCCAAGTTCAGTCAAATTTCGCAATAACGGACAAGTTGGCCCACGAGGCAATGATTCAAAATTCTACGCCATGTCAAAATTTCGCTCCCAACGAGTTCGACTCCTTCCTAAGTCTCATCAAGTTTACAAGTACGACGTAGTACATCCTTGTTTCAATGACCACACCTCTCATCAACTATTCTCTGGCCTCAGCTAGCCGCCAAATACACGCCCACGCCGATATTTACACCCGACGGAGGAAGCAAAGCATGGCGCACAAATCTGGGAGACAGTTCTTTGGGATGGACGTGAGAGGAATCAGGACAAGTTTTCAAGGTGACAAAGAGGATGGACACTATCTCGACGGGCGTGTGATTTTGAATTTTGGCAGAGTTTTACAAATTAAGCTGTGTGCGCGCCAAGACTTCGCTTGCGAGAGTGCAGCTGACACTATAACAACACGCAAACGATGGAAGGTGTCGTGGTCCGCCTCCTGGTGGTATTCTCCGGTATAGTTTGTGTAGCCTGGGCACCTACTCCACTTGGGAAGGAGACACCTCAGACTAAATTTCGCGCGGAGAAAGTTCAGAGGATGACAAAGGCATGTCTGGATAACTCAGGGTTTTTGACGTTCCCCTGGGTAAGTATTCACGGATGAGGGTTGACTTTGGTTGAAGAAAAAGCCACCATAACTTCGCAGTGGTACCTGCAAATGAAATCAGAGGCATGAGTGCTCTACTTGTAAATTAAGTCATCTTTTCTGTACTTTTCTTTGATATTGTGTCATAGCTAGATAGCTGCATACGCAATTAAAATCTGATGCAAAAAAAAAAAAAATAAGCCCGACTGGAGGGTAGCTACTATGCTGTAATTACGAATTTAGATGGATAAGTATGGTGGTAGGATAGTATGTGTAAAGAAGAATGTGGAATGAATATTCTGACGGTGAGCGAAATTATTTAGACTATCTGAGGATAAAATGGATATCTAAAGATGAACGCATAGTCTTCATGAGAAGTATATGTACCTGGTAATATAAATGTCCTATTTGCTCTACAGCCATGCCCATTGATTGTCTGATGTACTTGTGTAACGCGTATCGACATTCTTTGACCCTTAAGCTGTTGATAATTAGCACGACTCATATTTGAGTCATGCATTAATATGAGCTTGCAAAAATAAATTCACGCGGTTGAATTACCGATCTTTACCTGTGAAGCCTTGGGTGACGCAAGGACCATGCGAAGGGTGCACGTGCAACATTCCTCATGCAGAAGACATGTAACCATAGTTAGATAGCTTTACCACAGTGCCAAATGGCATAAAAAGGCTCAAAAATAGATCTATGTATCTAATAGCTATCTTACTATATATTGTAGACTTGTGAGCTCACACAGATTGTCACACCCTTCCTTGCGCAGACTAGGATCATAACATACTAGTGTTCAGAATATTGGGATCATATATATAAATAGGGCATTGGATATAGCGCTAGTTTTGTTCCTCAGTTACTAAACAAATAAACTTTTGACACACAAACACCCACGCTTTCTATATCGAAACTGTTACACCTGAAAACTTCAACCACATAGTCAGAAAGTCAGTTTCATGGATATAAACAGAATGAATATTACAATGGGTGATCGTTTCGATATATACGGTTGTGTTATTCCGTTATATTTTCTGGTTTTTATCAATAGAATAACTTTGTGTACATACATAAGTTTGACAATTTGTCTAGCTATTCCATTCCTAGAAGAGCGCTTGATAATCATTAAACATCATAAGCGCAGCCCAGGTCAGCAAATCATCATCATTTCTAAATTTTGGACTTTGTTGCTTTTGGACCCGATTCATGTCGCCGGAATTTCATACGGAATTCCATTAATATATAAACTAAAGCTGAGAGTCAGAAAATAGCCCTGGGAACCCTTAAGCTTTTTTCATAAGATCATTTATTTCATCCGGCCTTTTATCATTTTTCCATTTGTTCAAATGTAATGTCGAAGTTCTTATTCAGTAATAAAGCAAGGCTGAACTACCTGATTGTAGTAATTCGGCCTTTGAAAATTTCATATTTAACAATTTATCCGCTAGATTCCTTTACTTTTTGCTTGCGATATTGCCGTACAACCTAGGGCTTACATGGATATTGTGGTGAGCCATATTAATTTACCTTGATCCGCAGTTTAATTTCTCAGGGGTATTCCGTGAGTTATGATAAGCGTCAAAAAGCACATTGTTTATCTAAAAATCAATGGAGAAGCATTGCGTCATATTCTATACTTGCCATGAACACACCCAAATAAAAGTCCATTTTCAGCTGGGTCAACCTCAAAAATAAAAGTAGCCTATAATTATTTTCCCCAAATGTCCGGAGAGGCATTAAAATAGCCCTTTCCTTAGATTTGATGAGGCAAAAACTTTTTATGTCGTTTTGTAATCATGATCTTGCTGTACCTTGCCGAGCCTAATAGATGGTTAGAATTCATATTTTGAAGTGCAGACTAGTTTACGAACTTTCATTCGCTCGATCCTTGCTTTTAAAGCGCTTGTAACCTCAGCTGCCCTTTTCCAACTTTCTACCCCTTGTTCAGGCTCATTTCGAGCGCTATCAGTAGTTATTTCTCTGCTGACTCTGGAGGGTTGATAAGAAATTGGTGCAGGGCTATTCCGCCCGCTAGTTGCGCTTGTTCTACCGTTTCTACCGACATCCGGAGAAATTTTATTCCGAAATGACGTAGATAAATGATCACCATTTTCTTTTTCTTCACTCAGTGCAGAAGTATAAGATAACCTAGAGCGGTTGTAAGCTTGACGGTTGTCAGAAACACCCCCGTACATCCCAGTGTCACGAAATACACCGGTATCCTCATTAATGACTTCTCTACTTGGACTCATCGCAGATGGACTTCTAACTCGTTCAGCGTTAGTTAATGCACGTTTTAACCTTTCCATTTCTCTTTTAAGTTGACCACACATTGCTTCTGCCGCCTCACAGTCAGATCTAGCCCGAACTAATTGAGTCTCTTTGGCCATAACAGAAAGCGAATCTCTGGCTCTATCTTCGATCAGTTGTGCCGTCTCATTCTTAAGACCTTGGACTTCAGAGTTAAGCCTAGAGCGTTCTTGTCGTAGATCATCATTTTGTCTGAGCAACCTATCTTTGGCTAACCGAAGCTCTTCTAGTTCAGATCTTTCGAGGGCAGTTAGCTCAGATGATTCGAGAGGGGGCGATACTTGATTTGGAGGTATAGTGATAGATGGCGGTAGCTTGGCAGCAAGAGATCGTCCGGCTAGTCCTCGCCCTAAACCAGTTCTTGGGGCTAGCGTAACTTCTTCCTCTGATGGTGTAGGTTGTGCAATAGTACGACGAGGAGATGTTATACTCCCGGCACTGGGGAGCGCTCGCTTCGTTGGCGCCTTAAGTCCAGGTGTTGAAGTTGAAGACGCCTTTGGGCCTACAGGTTTTAATACTGTTGTATTTTTCGCTAGTTGTGTGGAAGCAGCAGGTGTTTCCTGTGCATATACACTTGGTGCCGGGGGTGGCTTTTTTAAGGTTGGTTTTTTGACAACTTTGCGCGGTGCAGCGGCTGGCGGTACTTTAGCACTTGGAGCAGGTGGAGGAGGCTTTGGCTTATCCTTCGCTTTTACCTCGGCGATGTCAAAGTATTCTTTAATTTTAGATTTTCGGCTGTCGTCAAGACCCTCCAAGTGAGGACCCATGGATCTCTCGCCCATTATTTTCATAACCGTTCCCAAAACTTCGGCGCCACCAGCTCGTAGAGCCTCAGTTGGCTCGGCCAATAATACTTTAGCAGATACTACTATAGAAGAGATTTCTTGCTTAGATGGGGCCTCTCGAGTATTTTTGAGGCATCGGATAAGGAACTTCATTGTTCCCTCCTTGACCTGAGGGTTCTTGTGCTTCAAATTTTCTAATATCTCTTCTAGATTATCCGACAAACTAGTGTTTATGAAAATCTGATCTAAAACTGCACCAAGTGCATCAGAAACTGCGACTTTTTTCTCTTTCAGTCTCTCAAAAATTGGCCCAGAAATGGTAGACCTGTACTTTCCGAAAGGTTTCCTTAACCCCTTCGCAAGAACTTCTAAGCATTGAGCCGACTGCGTTACGACAGCGATATTTGGGTCTTTAATGCACTTGGCAAGACCCCGGATTACCTCTCCAAAGTCGCCATCCTTGATTTTGGGTACGTTTAAGATTGTAAAGGCTGCTTCTAGTGCTTCTTTCCTCTCCTTCCACTTCGATGAGGATACTTGTTCGGTGAAATTGGGAGAAATATTTGACAGTACATCCTGAGGCTCTAACATGGCGAAAACGTCAATTTCTGCTTCTTCCTCGATATCATCTTCTTGCTCCGCTGATGGAGCTTCGCCTGAAGCAGCTGTACGGGCTATCGTTGCTTGCTGTGACCTCAACAAGCGTTCTTGCTTGGGAGCTGGCTCAGATTTGATTTTTTCAAATAATTTTTCCATGTCAGACTGTTGTGTGGGTTTTAAATCTCCCCAGAACATAGGTTTCATGGCTTCCCTGAGCCATCTATAAAACTCTACAGCTAAATTGGTAGCTTCTTGTCGGACATTTTTGTCTGCATGCCCAAATGATTTTGGGAGCGTTTTGAGGGCTGGCTTTGGATCTACAATCTTGCATCCAAAATTATGATATATTGATGTGATGGCTACTAATGTTGCCGCGACGATTTTTGGTTGTTTGTTGGAAAGCGAGAGTAATAAATCTTCAATAACTGGAGCAGCCGTATCTAACTCTATATAAAGTAGGATTGCTTCTAGAGACGAAGCTTTCGTAGCAGCTCTCGTTGATGATAGGCCTTTCTCAACTAGCGGGCTCACAGTATGACTTCGGGTCCTATTGTACCGTCAAATATAGAATCTACCTTATTTTGCACGTTTATACCTTGTACAATTTTCTTTGCTTCCATACTTTAGAAATGCACATAATGCTGCGATTCCTTCCTGCTGCGCTGCGACATTTGAGTCTGACACAACACCTTTCCAAAGTCCAGGATCGATATTTAAAGAACGAAAGATGGGGTCACATTCGTCAGCCGTACTCTCGAATTGCTTTGCTGCGCTTTCGTATGCAGCTTTCCTTACTTTCCATACCTGAATAGAGGATGTTAGTCTGCCTGTGTTCCGGCATGGGGATAAGTTAGATGACCTTATGTTGAAAGCGTTCGGATAATGGAAGCTGACTGAAGTCCTCCTCTTGGTCCGCCATTACGATGAAACAGCTATACTATTGGCAAGGTTGTGAACGGAACTTTGAGACGCGCTATTAGCTTTTAAGAATATCGAGTAACGCGTTAACGCTTGACTGAAAGAAAGATTGGTGGCGTATTTTGTCGAGCTGAAATATTGCTTTAAATTCAATGTGAGTAAAGGAGATAGAATGACGTACGGAAAAGTTGGAGTTACGAAGAGGTTTAACCTTTATGTAAGTACTCCTAGGTGATTACCTAGGATAAAGCCGTTTTTGCTTACGAACACAAGTAGAATTTGAAAAGAGTAGAAGTTAGAAAAAGCGAAATTTAATCACATTAAACAATGTATTGTAGGTTTTTGTAGGTTATAGGGACTAGATTTCAACTTCGAAATTTATTGTTGATGTTTATTCTGGCAACGACCAAGTCTATCAGCTGGCTCGTGCACTCCTTTTGTGAGCGAAATTTGGAAAGTTGATTATTATGCACAATACAAAGCCTTGAGCATATCCGGCCATCCGATAAAAGTCATTTGCCAGTTCGCTGGTTGTCTACTGTAATCAAGAGTCCCGGTAACACTACTTGGAACTTCCAATTTAGGCAGATTTCTGTTAGACCACTCTATCCAAAATCAAAACGTGGTACCTAAACCTGGACGTCCTGTGAATTCCACAAAAACATCTTCGTTCTTACAGAACGAACGAAAGAAATCTCTCTAATCAACACTAATCGATACCCGAAAATCCTATTTAGCTTTATGTATTTTTCTTTAACCTCACTATGAGCCAGGTCTTAACGCCGCGGCAGGCCGAGGAACTGTATGTTAATGCGATATTACTTAAATTTAGTTTACTAATCTCGTTGTAGTCACAAGTCAATCATAGCTTACCTATCATCAAAAAACCTTTTCAATAGTGCCACAGCATTACAACAAGAATTAAACCTCGGTGACAGCTTTGACAGTGCAACTAGCAAGAAATACGAAGGTATAATAGAGAAAAAATGGACCGGCATAGTGCGTCTCCAGAAAAAGGTAGAAGAAGGTCTGACTCTTGTAGACTATCGACTGACATTATGTCAAGATTATGGAGCTTGAAGTTGTAAATGCTGGCTTACAAGCTGAGCTCGACTCAGTAACCCCGGTTTCTCTCTCAAGGCGAAACCAAGATCCTTCTAAATGGCTCCCTAGGTCACCAGCCAGATATACACTACAGTCACATCGCGATCCAGTGACTTGCGTCGCCTTTCATCCCGTATTTTCATCACTGGCATCGGGCTCAGAGGACAATACGATTAAGATATGGGATTGGGAACTAGGCGAGTTAGAGAGGACTGTAAAGGGCCATACAAAGGCAGTGTTAGATTTGGATTTTGGCGGGCCGAAAGGTGGGACGCTTCTAGCCTCATGCTCTAGTGACCTCACAATCAAATTATGGGACCCAAACGACGAGTACAAAAACATCAGAACACTTCCTGGACACGACCACTCTATTTCTGCAGTGCGATTTATACCAAGCGGCGCAACTGGGATGACATCTTCGAGCAATTTTTTAGTTTCGGCTAGCCGAGATAAATCGTTACGGATATGGGATGTCTCTACTGGGTACTGTGTCAAAACGGTGCGTGGACATGTTGATTGGGTGCGAGATGTCTGTCCTTCGCATGACGGTCGATTTTTAGTATCGGCAGGTAACGATCAAACAGCTAGAATATGGGACACTGCAACCGGAGAGCTGAAGGCAACATTGTTAGGACATGAACATGTCATTGAATGTTGTGTTTTCGCACCTCCTTCTAGTTATAGATATCTTTCTTCGCTTGGAAACTCAAAAAAGCCGCCGCCATTGAGCAGTTCGGCCGAATTTGTGGCAACTGGCTCAAGAGATAAAATTATACGAATATGGGACGTCAGAGGAACCCTGATATATACATTGAAAGGTCACGATAACTGGGTGCGAGGGCTAGTCTTTCATCCAGATGGAAAGTATCTATTAAGTGTATCAGATGATAAAACATTGCGCTGCTGGGACTTGACTCAGGAAGGAAAGCTTGTTAAAACTTTAGAAGACGCGCACGGTCACTTCATCAGCTGTATAAGATGGGCACCCGGAGTAGTGAAAGAAGTTCCAACATTAAACGGCAATGACCGGAGCGGCCTAGCCAATGGACCAAGCAGAAAAGAACAGTCCACTGAAATTGTTACTACGAGATGTGTTATAGCTACAGGTAGTGTAGATTTAAATGTGCGAGTGTTCGCATCATGATTATGAAGTATGTCGGGTTTTAAGGGAGTTGGGAGTCGGCTCAGGTTGGCAACTTTCTCCCGATTTATAGGCTCTCAATAATTTCCATGGGAGCTCTGTCTATTCCTTTTGATATGCGTTGAAGAAGCCACGGGAATTGGGAGATAAAAGTGAAGTTGGCGTGAGGATTTTAATGTGTCAGCGAGAACACAGTGCTCCGTAGTGGAATACGCTTCGAATCTCATCTGTCTGGGGCCAAAACAAACCACCATAGAAACCATTATGCGCAATGAAATAGTTTATGGAGTAGAATAAATGGTCCACATACTACTATTTACCCTACTATACAACCCTTTACGGTTATCACTGAACCTTCACCTATCTTGCAATAACCTTCAGAGGTCTAACTCAAGCTCGAGCTGCCCAAACAGTCTGGATCCTACATGTCTGCTAAATTCCACCAATTCAGATGAATATTTTAATCTACTCAACCGAAGAACAACCTGATTGATCATTTAGAATACAGTTCGTGTTATAGAAGAGTTGCTTTCGGTATAAAACTAATGAACCGCCAAAAATCCCAGTTAATAATTTTTCTATTCATGCGTGGTTGTTTCGATAGTACAGTATGCCAAGCTAAAATATATAGGTGCGGAGAGGAGATTGCACCTTTTCATAATATCGACATTCGTCACTATCCTGAATTATCGCACTCATCCTACCTTTTTTCATCGGAGTATAATTTAATTAATCTTCGCTATCTCCATGGTGCTTCAAGTCGTCAACTACTTATTGTCCTTGACTGTACTCTAATTTTCATCATTACCGTAGCTCTTGTCACTCGGATAGACCCTCCTCCCAGCTAAAGTCTTTCTCCTTCCTTTTTGAGCCATGTGAGGGCTGTACGCAGAGAATTGGTCACCATCAAGAAAATAAGGCAATAGTACTGAGGTGGTATGCCTGCACCTAGTGACCTTAGATCTACTCTATCTACATGTGCTTGAAAGTTGAGAGTAACAATCGATGAAGGCCAGCAAGCCCTTTATGGATGAACTAAAGGTCTGGTATGTAAAGGTGTATATTGTTTCTTCTACCTAACTCGAGAAATAGACAAGGTGGTAAAATAGCTAAAATTCTATAGCTGAAGAGACATCTCTGATTATTGCGAATCCAGAGCTCAATTTCACATAGCTGGAGCTAGTTATCTTACACCAAAGGCTTCTGCTTCTGCTCATGTTCATGAACAAAAGAAATAGGCTAATTTAAGATTAGAAAAGCCATCGGAATTGCTCACAACAACTGATTGACTGGCCTTTCAAAATAATAAAGATATTGTTAAACATTAGTGCAGCAGATCGATTGTTGTGTAGTAACTAGATTACAAAAAGGATGGTCTCTAATCATCGTGAAGCTTACTGACTAGCGATGCTCGCCTAGCTTACTAATGTATACCTTCACGTGATACTAATGACTTGGTCTGAAACTATCTATTTCAACATATATGACTTTAATGGGCTTATATAATTACTGGAGCTCCGATCGAGAGAGGGTTAGCCGTAACAATAGTCTTAAGTTAAACGTTAGTCCATTCTTATCAGTCCAGCCTACTATGCTAAGCCTGGTATTCCTAAATGAAACGCACCAACTCTGGAGACTAATTAATGTACCGTCAGAAAAATGGTGAATATATTTCTTGTTCATTATGTGGCCCGCAGTGAAATATTTACAAGTGGTCCAAAACAGTTTATAAATTATATCATGATCATTATTTCAAAAATAACCCCTTGGTAAAGCTTACGTAGATCTAGCCATGAATTATACCATAGTTAACCATCGCAAAGTCTAGATAGTATTATCTAGAAAACTCTCTCAAAATTTATACCTGAATAAGTTATTCATGAAAATCATTGTTGCCATATGGTATCCTGAATTAGTGTTTAGTTCCAAATTCAGTGTGTACTAGTTACCATCTAAATTTAACAGTATTTCTTGGAACTGGAGTTTTGGCTGTAATCAGAAAGTGGTTAGTCTGTGATTAAAATTTGGTCGATTTTGCGCCAGAAGATCATACTTGATTCCATAAAGCCAAACTTTACTTCAACCTTGGTTACCACTCTGATTCATTCCCCCTGAATCTATTTGCACAGATTAATCGAGCTCATTATCGTCCAGGCTCAACCTTTTCTTGGCCCTTGTTGTAACGATAACTTCATTCTGTATAACATCAATATAAGCACGTCACAAAAGAGCAAAAACTTACATCCTGGTCATCCGATGCACTGTTTTCTTGCTCTTGCTTTTGTAAGGCCAGTTTGGAAGCCAACTGACGGCGTCTACGATTAGGAGGAATACTGAGAGGTAGTGCAACCCATTTTGGAGGCGGTGGTTCTGTAGCTTGCTAATACTTGTTAGAGCATATTCTAGTGTACAACTCAATCATGAAATCCACCATCAGAAAACAAAGGAGCATCTCGATCAAGGTTTTCAAAGTATTCATAATCAAGCTCTTCAACGCCAAATTTATCATGATTAGGGGCTGGATGGACGGAGTAACCCACTTCTACTCCAACCATGTTGTCGTCTTCTCCACTGCCCGCCTCAAACCCAGTCAAACCAGTGTCTGCTAGAGCTGTCCCAAAGTTACCGACAATATTTGCACCCATCTGACGTTGTATAACTGTCTTGACCGGTCTGACACCTCCAAGGATAGCGTTATCACGTTCTCGGGTTTCCGTAAGGATAACCTCCACGTATGTAATCCATTCTGGATTCATGACCTTTTGAAGAACAGAGTTTGGGAACAATTGGGATGGATGTCTCGCTGTGAATTTGACAACCTCCTCTGCAATTAATGTCAAGTGACCCATGTAGCCTAGACGTAACTTGATCATCTCATCACTCTTCTTCTGTCCATTTACAATTTTCATTGTAATATCACCAGTCTCGAAAAGATCGAAAGCAAGGGAACGGTTAAACCCTCGTTCCATAGGTCCATTGAATACTTGTTGTACAATATCGTAAACGACATTGTGTAGAAAATTATTCCATGGAAACCGGAAGAAAAAGTCCTGAATCGTTAGAAGCTTTTTATGGGAGATTGATGTCACATACTAGTATTGTTGGCACAACTTTATACTTGACAAATTGTATCTTGAGAAAGTCTCCAACTATAGGATAATCTAGTATGTTCATACACACGTTGATAATCTGTGGGCTTTGATCACCGCACTCCTCCATCACAGAATCAACCCCAGTGAGAGAGGGTCCCTCAGATAATGAGTGTGTTTCAAGTTTTGAATCCGGTGTATTCGTCTTCACAACAGATAGAGGAGCAGGCTTATAGTTTGAGTACTCCATCATGTTTGATTCTGAATTTGATATAGTTGATGGTACTTTGGGTACTTCGGGAGCTTGGTGGTGAGTAAATAACGCTGTGCCAAAATTTTGACTCAAAGAGTCAGAAGTCTGGCTAACTTCGTTCGAGAGATTAACTTCCATCCTGGAGGTTGAATCTTTTCCGAAAGGGTATTCTTCAAGGGTTGCTGTTGATAGCTCGTTCTCAAGTGTAAATAATTGCTCAGTGATTTGGTAACCAATCTGCTCATGGCTTTCATTTTCTAGTCCTAGTGTATTAAACTTTCTAGATATTTTTCTCATGGGAGAAGGTGACGCCGTATCTCTTTCGGAGGTTGGTTGTTCCATTGAAATTTTCGGAGATAATGGCTCAACATATTCTTCATCATCCTTATCCATCAAATTTGTAGGCTCGGAGTTATAAAAGTCAGTCACATCATCATCCACAGAATGGCTTACTCGCTCAAATCCGTCATCATCAGACACATTATGCACCTGGAGCTTTTTGGCATCGTCTCTTTTTGGTGTTAATGTGTTCGAATCTTCTGGAAATATACTAAGTTTTCCTTCGTTTTTGAGTCTTTCTCTTTCAGCATCTCTTTTCTGAATTAATTTTTCGCTATCAGGTTCATTTAAGAGACCCATATTGCTACAATGGAGGATTTCTGCCATTAACTCACAAACTTTAAATCTGTCAAAACCAAGAGGCTCAATCTTCTCGCCGAAAGCTGCATTGAGTTGAGTGCGCCTTGTTCCTGGTGGCCAGTTTTTACTTGTTGAATTTTGGTTTGGGCTAAGCATTAAATTCATAAAATCAGGTACTCTTTGTGCAAAAAGCCTAAGGAGCGTACCAAGAAATATGGGATCTCGAGTCGAAGGGGTGTAAAGTTCAGCGTTGAACAAAGGATCGTAGTCTGAATTATTTTTTCGTATAACTTCTATAACAATACCGACCCCAACTGTTAACGGGTTACCTCCTTCGAGCATGTAAGTTATGAGTTCTTCGACGCATGCTCGTGATACGAGTTGTCTTGTTAGCTCGTTTGGCCCAACACATGATTGTTGATTTTGCGAAGTATTAGCAGAAATAGTGATGATTGCTTTAAGAAAATCACCTGCAGAAGTTTGTGTTGCCCACGTATGTTCTGATGAAAGGAAGGAAATAAGAATCTCTATGAGTCCTTGGCTTTGTAACCACTGAATTGATTAGTTTTTGAAAAGGCTGAAGCACCATGACTTACATCGACGATACCCTGACCACCTTCTGACTTTTCCAGACTTATAATTTTAAGTAATAGATCCATAATCATAGGCGAATCGACATGAACAAGCATTTTTTGAACAACACCTTCGAGAGACTTGAAAAATGCGAGCATCTCGTGAGTGCTTCTTTCTAGTAAATTTTCATTAACTCTGGTAAAGTAACTGGCTTGAAGAGGATCGAGAGGGGGTGAAGATTTCAAAAATGTCCAAAATTTGGCCATCAACCTATAATTTCTCATTAATGAATCGCAAATCTGCCGCGTGTCCGATGATAGAATTTCCGTAGAAATATATGCAAAGCGGTTCAGTCTCTTCTCACTGTCTTCTTCGGCAGGCTTTTCCTCGCTTTCCTGTGTTTGAGATCCTGTCCTCATGTGTCCTTGTTCGGAGTTTCCATCACCAACAACTTCGAGCTTTGGTGCAACGACATATTCGAGAAGTCGCTCAATAGTGCTGGCTCTACTTAAAAAATCAATAACCTTCACATTCTGTTGCTTTAATTCTTGAAGTAAATCGTTTTGATCTAGAACTTCCTCTAGGGTAATATTTGCATTGTCGAGCAAAGAGTCAATATTTGGGGCATTAACATGCGCGCCAAACCGCCAGAACATTGTCAGAGTGTAGCCCAATACCCTATCGAGTATCAAGGAATCAAGGAATATATTTTTGTTTGCCTATGACAAAGAAGATTATAATTTTGTTTAACCAGAGAAAATCGGAATATCTTTGTTGTTACGGCTTGCTTTTCGTTCGATTGAGTGATTATGAGGCGAAGGGAAATATGGACTTCAATTGAATATGAATGTTTAGATGAAGCTAGATAGTCTATTCGTGTAGCTACTACTAGAATAAGTTAATCATTTCTCGAGGCCAACTTCTTTTCTATTGTGTGGATTGTAGACTTCACAGACAGTTTTGCTGGTGTTTAATGTGCAACAGTGGATGAGCCGAACAAATTGTAAAATTGGAAATTCATTTAGGCAATACCACGAGCTGAGGTAGATTACAGAAATTGAAACCCTATTCACGAGGTTGTGGGGAAGCATTGCACTTGTACAGAATGTGGGGATAACACGATTCCAGGATTTGGAGGTCTAGTCGCCTGAGGGCTAGTTGACTACGACTTACGCAATCCTAATCGCCATGTGATTAGAACTAAGGACTGCCAACACCAAATTCCATTCAGGTCTTTCTTCCTCATTTTTACCAGCGTGCCCGCTGTCCCAAAGAAATGAAGTTACTAAGTGGGGTCCCTCACTCTTGAAAGTCGGACTCACAACTAAAAGATATACATGCTCTGAACGACATTCACCTGCAGTGAAATTAGGATGCGGTCTTTGGATTTTTTGAAATCCACTTCAAAATAGAACCATATTTTGTGTTCACGGCTATCATGCTGCAAAAGGAAAGATGTGCCTCATTTTTGTACTTTATCACTGATTTTTTCACTTATCAGTTAAGTAGATTTCTCCTTCCTGGTTGTTGCTAGTAAATTTCAATGGAATATCAGCTCTGTGACATAAAGCTATATTCTTTCTTGCACGGATATTACAAAGAGGCGAGATACTTAGCCTGTTTGCTAGCACTCGGTATCAAAACCACTAGTGCTGGTAATGCCTCACAAACGATCTGGGCAGACAATTATGACATCTTATTCATTTACGTTGGGTGCAATCTCGTACTGGTAATTCCATGTAATCCCACCAGACAAACAGGGTTACTAACCCTGAAAACCTTCTAGCCTGTGATGCGCAGTGACGAAAACATGAATAAAAAAACTGAACACCTGTTCGCGCTATCTACTACGAAACTGACAGTCGAATGAACTCCCATGTTCATATTTAGTCTCTTTGTGCTGTGCCCATTAAGTTGCCCGACGAGGTGCCGAGTTAGTACTCCCTATCATCTCGATTTTTCGTCCCCAACGAGACTAATTACCCGCAAAACTCATCGACCCAGGAAGTAAAAAATACGTCCCTATGTCAACGATTACGGCTCTAATGGATTCAGCAGGCAACCAGATATACAACAACGAGAGTACGAATTTTCACTGTGCAAGGATTGACGGAAAATACTAGCGATGTAGATCTTTTTGGAGTATATGAGAGAAATAAGGACGAATAGATGAGATGACACCAGGTTGGTTAGAACTACAAGTGGCGTACAATTTTGATATTAGAAATGGAATTGTCACATTGAAAAGAATGTATATGTCATGAACCCGACAGGGAGAATTTGGGCGAACCTAATAAAAGAGACGTGGCTGGATGGTGCGGTGATACATCGTCCAGGCCGTTCTGCCAGGCAAAGTCTGGCAGGCTTGAGACGGAAGATTAATCGTTCACATTTCCTTTGATATAGAAATTACAAGAGATAAAACTGTGCTTTTTATGGGGTTAACCCTACAGGCGCGGTTAGGCTAGCCCGTAACAGGTTAGTATGTCTCTTCTCATCACCCCGCTTGCCATAAAGTGTGGTCCGGAGTGCAAGACTGACACCTGCACGCGATGCCTTCTACGAACCTGGAAGTGAAATATTCTCACAGAGTCAAGTTCGGTCAAACTTGCAATACTAAAGTGTTGGTATTACAGGTCACTCGAGTGAGCAGGTGAGGTTTTCGGTTGTTCGTTTCTTCTTGTTCTATCTTTTCTACATCTATGGACAGAGTGGTATAAAACCTTATAGTGACGCTAGTCCTATTTAAGTTTAACCCTACAACAGCCTTATCCCCGTATTATATTCCCAGCACTGGCAACCTTTCTTTATAAGAATAACTCCCCCTAAAAATTAAATATGAGAAATAATTGTAGTTAAAACTTATGCCCCTTCTTAATACCATTAATATTGCATGCCACTTACTTCTCTAACGTTTGACCCATCCTTCTACACGAATATTCAGCTTGTTTGAGTCCATAAATTTCTTCAAAGCCGTATTACAAATTGATTTAGTCATGGCATCTGCAGGATTATCATTTCCATTGATCCAACGAATCTCCTGCATCTCTCGTCGCTCATAAGATTGACGCAAAGCCATTATATCAATCATCAGACGCTTTTCCTTAGTCGTTCCGAGCTTCACAAGACATTCGTAAAGAGAATAAGAGTCGGTACAAACGATTATTGGGAGGGCTGATAGTTCGAGTTGTTTTAAAATCATAGTGATTGTACTATTGATAGAATATGCCATATCCATGCCTGCAACCATACCGTACAATTCAGAAGATAATACGCTGCGAGTAACACGCTTACTTTTAGTAGAGCTCCAGTGGATTATATTTCCGGTGATCTCAAATTCGTTTTCTCTTGATACCTCATTAGAAATCATGATCACATATCCAATCTGGGAACTATAGTCTTGATTATTGGCAAACGAACCATCAACAAATACGAAAATCTTTGCAGTGGCAAGGTCAACTGGGATGTAGTCGAGTCCTCGATTTTGATTCTTTATCTGCCAATCAAGTCGTTTGTTGAGAATAGCGGCTTCAGTAATGGTAGGTTGTTTATGCTGAGCTGCTTCCGACAGATCAAATGCTGCTTCTGGTTGACAAATCGTGGCAATGTATGCCCCGCGAGCACGTTGTTCTACGTATACTTGGGCGTAATTCTCATCCTTCAGATCGATAAGTGATAGCTTTTCGCCTTGTTTCTTTTGTCGGATAAGGACATTATTGTTGGCTATGCTAAGAATACAGCCATTGAAGTCAATAGCTTTGCCAACTATGAGTTTTTCCTTTTCTTTTGCCTTAAATCCAGCTTTTCGTAGTCTTTCATCTTCCTTGGCTGCAAACTTAGGTCCACAAACAATTAGGGTATCATCTGTTTGCATTGCTACAACACCAAATTCATCTTTGTTAGTGGAGACAAAGAGACAAGGATCGTATGTCGATGATTGCATTTCTAGTTCCTTTTTGTGATGAGTACTATAAGTGGCCCACCAATGTGTTCCCGCTTCAGGGATTCCATATAACGGTTTTCGAACAACCATAATTGTTCTCTCCGGGTATTGAAGTGCAATCTCAGCAGGCAGAGTTGCAATAATTATTCTATTAAGGCAGCTGGTAGACTGAGTGTATGCTTGGGAGATATCACGAAGCCAAATATGTATGTCCTGATCTTGAAGAAGCATCAAAGATGGCGCAAGTGCTTGGATAATACGTTGAGCCGATCGTTGAATTGTTGGCGACTGTGTTAAAATTGCCGATTTTCCATGATCATTGAACGCTTGGATGACGAGTCTTGACTTTTCATAAGGCATATTAGTCGCTTTACCCTTGACTTCATGAACTAGTCTGGACTTAAAAAGACGAATTCCCTTATGAGCCCCTTCAGGTTCATACTGTACGTACTCAAAAACTCCGCTTGCATTTAAGCCATCAATTTCTAATTTATCGGAGGCCTCGAATGGCTCACCAGGCGTCGTAATCTTACCTTCTTCACGTAACTTTTGTGCAAGTACAAGGTCTGCCTGTTCTTTGTGGGAAATGAAGTTTCCGTTGTCAGGTTCATCATCAAGTTGTTCGAAATCGACTAGGTTCATGTACTGGAGCCTGTTCTGTAGTCGAGCGCTTTTACGAGGAGCTTTGAGATAGTCAGCGCAACTAGATTCTGGAGACCTTCCCTGATGAGCTGGTAGCGTTGGATTTGTCATCGGAGGATTGTAAGGTATATCTACAACATCTTGCACGATATCGTCAGGATTCACATCATGATCATTAGTCGGATGCTCGGCAGGCTCGCGTTTGTAGGGTTTGACTGAAGTTGATCGGAAGTTGGTCGGTCCTCCTGGCATCATAATCCTACAAGTCTCACCTTCCATTGACATTAAAGTGTATGGTCCCATCCAACCTTCGCCTTTCTTCTCACGATGTACCAATACTTCAGAACCAATAGGTAGCTTCAAAATCGGGAGCGTGTTTGGCCCATTTCTCATGCCGAGGGCGTCTTTAATCTGACGCTCCGCAATTGTCCTACGAACTTCTTTCATAGCTTTTCGAACAGCTTCAGCCCTCTGAACAATTGATGGTGATGGAGGGTCGAAAGAGGTCATTCTTGGATACGCTCCAAAGACAAGTAGTGTGGGTACTAATCCATTTGGGCCTGCAGAGTCATTTACAGCCTTGACAGCCATTTGTAATATCATTTCTTTGCTAATTACGTCATTTTTCAATTCATCGCGAAGAATTTGATAGGCTCTACGCAATGGTATGTGGTATCGTTCGACCTTACCAATGCTGTGATGTGCTTCCACAGGTACGACTTTAACTTCAGTTCCCATAAGTCCCGCATTCTGCCGAATTAGCGACGACGAAGTATTTGTTCCAGCATCCGTAATAATGTTGTCAGGTGGCCCTTGGTACACATCAATCCAACAATATCTGAGACAGTTCCAGAGTCCATTGGCGGTTTGATCTGTGAGAAATCTCGCTGCTTGAAATGATGTTGCTGAATCAACAACTTGAAGAACTGCTTTCCCTCTAGATACATAATGTCCACGTAAATCGCGTAATTAAAATTGTGTTCATCCTTTAGCGTGAACTTGAATCGTCCCGGAGATTTACTGTTGGTTTGGCATTGATGGCAAAATTCAGTGAGGCGCTTAATGATTACACTATCAACTTCATGCCCTGCACGTTCTAGAATTTCTGACAGTCTACGAACTGAAGGGTGGCCAAATCTCCGATGAAGCTGACGCAATTCTGTTTCAGTAAGATGACAAAAAGCTGCAGTTTCTTCCATGTTATATGTCATCATAAATGGATGTCCCCATTTACGTACCACCGGCACTTTCTTGGATCCCTGAACTAAGACATTTTCGAGATTGTCATATTTTACTCCCATGTCATCCATATCCTTGAGACAAAACAGGAATGGTGTATTTGCAGCGACGACATGAAAGATAATTGGGCCAAGGGGGGTTTTAACAACAGCACTACCAACCGTCTCTGCAGACCCTTTTCCAAACTTGATATTATGTTTGCCTTTGGTTGAAATATCGAGCTTGATAGTTGGATCGAGCTTCTGCAGCGCCAGAAGTTGGGGGATCCCCGCTGTCGAGATTCCTGAAGCCCCTGTGTCTGGTATAATACCTTGAAAAATACCAGAATTGTATCGGTCTACAGAGAGGAATACATCTTTTTCTTTACGTGGCTCATGGAAAATATCTTGCTTTGTCAAAGCATGGCGTGTGGATTGATTGTTGAGCAAAAAGACGGTTTTGATCGCATCAACGGTGCCAATCTCAGTGAGATAATTATCGTGATTACCTTCCTCGGTGTCTTCAATTGAAAATCCAGCCAAATATTGACCCAAATCATCAGGCGTTGTCATATCTGAACTTGGAAGTCCATCCATGCCTTCATAATGGATGAGAAAATGGCCGTAATCACTCAAATTTGGATAGCTATCTTGTTGGAAGAAATGTTGCTGATTGCGATATCTATTCCAACCTGATTGTTTTTCATCATTTGAATGTTTGCTGGAGAAACAACCTTCTTTTCCACAAATCCAACAAACTTTCTTGTAATTACGTTCATGATATCCTCTTCTGCCGTCGTTGTTGAAATTACCACGAGAATTTGTCCCACGTTCACTAGATCCCATTCCATTTCGATATTGACTGTGGATGCCTTGTGCGCGGCTTCCTCCTCCACGCCCTCGGAAATTTCTTCGGCCATTATTCTGTCCCCTGTATGTACGGTCAAAGTAATATTGTTCATCATACAAATACTCTGGAGCTTGGTTATAATCAATATACTGTTCTGTAGCAATGGCTGGGTATTGACCGACGGGATTTTCCGGTTGTTCAGTATTCAGCGCAGCTCTTAATTGTGAGCATACACCTTCGTAGGTAGCCGCTGGACTAAAGTGCATGAGCTGGGTTCCTCGTACTCCCTTACATGCAATAATTAACTGTTGTTTGATGGTTTCGTCCATGACATATGTTCCCCCAACGCCTGTTGGAGCAATTGCAATTTGTCAAAAAGTATTTGCAGGCAGTCCTGAACGCTCCTGTCTAGGTTCTTTTTTCGAATTCCCTGAAATGTAATTTCCCGCCACTCCTTTAAGTATGCCTGTTGGAACTGGGGAGTTTCAAAGTGTTCTTTGAATTGCGCAATCATTATACTAAAGTTTGTGGTAAGCCCTGCTCGAAGCAAAACATTATAATAAAACAGTCTGGCACCTCCCTTCAGTATTGTTGAGAAAGCCTCATGGTAAAATTCTTCACTTAATGAGACCTTTCGACAGTTATCCTTGAAAATATCTAACTTGACGTCTAGAATGTCGTAGTAACCACCACCATACTTAATTTCTTCGTCATGATAAAATTTGCCAAGGTCAATCAGTGCTCTGGTGACTGTCTGATTGATGGGAATCTTCGGTACGGATTGACTGGATTCTATTTGCTTATCTTGGTCTGCATAGAATTTGTTTCCAGGGGTGGGGATTGTCGATGGTAACTTTGGCTTGGAATCAGGTATAAATTGAGGCTGCTTAAACATTGGATTACGTGCCGAGTTAAAATTCCCTGCTGTCATCATCAAATTTATCTCCTCATTACTCCATTCAGTAGGTTTTTCCTCCTGAAGAAGGTTACATAAAGCCTTCGCTCTAGAGAGCCCTCTCTGCTTCTTGACCCACACTCCTCGTGAGCGCAGAAAGTCCCTGAAGTTTTCGAGAAGATTATCGTTCATATGCTTGAATATTTCTTCTGTCCATTCATCAAATCGCTCACCAAATTTCTCCCAAAGTTCAAAATCCTTGATGTTGAAGGTTTCCCAATAACGCATTGCATACTCAGCATGAGTGTTAACGTATATCTCGGCTTGCTCCTCCGTCATTTTTGATAAAGCCTTTGCATCAAATTTCTTTCCCCATTTTTCGTTGTCAGTCTGCCATAACTTGATGGGGATTTTATCGGCCATTTTTTTTTTTTTTATGGTTCTTGCCGGTGACTGATTAGCGAGTAAATCGTGGCTGGCAGTCCTTGGATAGGATGATGGAGAAATAAATCTCAAATCCTCTTCACCTTCCGTTAACGTAAATTGTTCTGCGTGATGGACGCAGATTCAGGAATACTGTATGCAATGGCGACTAATAGCAGACTGCATCAATAACTGAATCCTTGAATTCGTAAACTAGTCGAAGAGGCTTTCGCAGTCTTATTTCTAGTATCGAATTCCTAAGCACCTTACTAGGAATTTAAAAGAGCTTTTGCAGTCTTATTTTCTAAGCAAGATCTCTTCTGTTTAATGCCTTGCCGTCTGTGACTAACTGTAAAGTTAATCACTGATCAGTGTTGGTATTACAGGTCAATCGAGTGAGCAGGTGAGGTTTTCGGTTGTTCTTTTCTTCTTGTTCTATCTTTTCTACATCTATGGACAGAGTGGTATAAAACCTTATAGTGACGCTAGTCCTATTTAAGTTTAACCCTACAACAGCCTTATCCCCGTATTATATTCCCAGCATAAAGAAGTCGGCCTATGAGGCAATGATCCAAAATACCCCACCACTCCACAAGTTCACTTTTTTACCCCCAACGAGTTCGACTCTTACCAAAGTATCATTTATTTTACAAATACGACTTAGTATATCCTCGTTTCAATGACCACACCTCTCATCAACTATTTTCTGGCCTTGGTTGACTATCAAATACACGTCCACGCCGATATTTATACCCGACAGAGGAAAAGAGCTTGGCATACAAATCCGGGGGACAGTTCATTAGGATGGTGCTGAGAATGATCAGGATAAGTGCATAAGATTACACAGAGGATGGATACAATCTCGACGGGTGTGTAATTTTGAATATTAGCAAGGAGTTTCACGAATTGAGCTGTATGCGCTCCAAGATTTGGCTTTCGAGAGTGCAGCTGACACTATAGAAAACAAGTAAACGATAGAAGTTTCCGTGATACGCCTCTTTTTAGTGCTGTCTAGTGTAGTTTGAGTAGCCTGGACACCTACTCCGCTCGTGAAGGAGACGTCTCAGACCACACTTCGCGCGGAGGAAAGTAAATGGATGATGGAGACATATCTGGGTAACTCAGTGTTTTTGAGACGTTCCCTTGGGTGGCTATTCACGGATGAGGGTTGACTGGTGGTGGAGATTAAGCTACCGTAATTTCGCAGTGGTATTTGCAAATCAAAGACGAGGGATAATGTTCTTGTATATTGAGTCATCAATTGTGTAGTTTCTTTGATATTGTGTCATAGCTAGATAGCTGCATTCGGGATTAAAATCTGATGCAAAAATAAAACATAGTGATGATAGAGTGATGTGCTGAGAGATCAAGACCATACAGGCCGTGAAAGCGATTGGGAATCCTCATCGAAGTGAGGACTTTGTTGCTAAATCTCGTTTCTGCACACTTTACAGTGAGACCTGGATGTTTTTAGGGGACACCACTGACAGGTCTTGAGTAAAGTCACCCATCATCGGCTGAGTGGTACGGCTTTAAACATAGTTCAGCCCGAGGAATTCTTAATTTTGAGGGAAGACCACCCAATGGAGGTAATTGGAATTCCAACACGGCCAAAACTTACGAAAGGCAAAAATTCAGATAACGAAAGGTTAATCAACGGTTCTTTGCAGTAAGAAAAGTGACGATCCCAGGCCTCCAAATAAATCGATTACGATGGCTTCACGATAGGAAGGAGCATCACTGGGTAAAAAATAGTGGACACATCAAGGTCCCTGTTATTACTAGCCTTCCAACAGAGACCCCTCAGAAGGAGGCGATAAAGAACCGGATCGTCCTGAGCGCGATGCTTTTTCCAGCGCAACTCTGGTCACCCAGGGTCTAAGTCAAACAGTATTATAACTGCAATTAATGAGACGACACCCAGGCGTCGTTCGGAAAGTTAACCAGCTGTTGGCACTGCGCGTGGAACCAACAAACTCGGGACTGCAAAAGGAACGAAATATCTTGCTGCAAGTGTGGTAGGGCTTATAGGTTGCGATAAAAGATGACTTGCAAAACCTACGCGGTCAACTAAGGAAGTATGAAATCGGCTCACATGGATCTTTTAAGACGAATAGCAGATATTCATCGGGATATCTCAATCGGGGTAACCCAGAGACCAACAGGCAACTCAAAAGCGGTGAATGAGGATGGCTTCACAACCTCAGCCAGAAGGGGGACTATTCTCAACACCTGTCAGTGGTGTCCCCTACGAACCTCCAGCTCTCACTGTAGAGTCTGCAGAGCCGAGATTGAGTAAAAAAAAGTCCTCACTTCGATGAGGATCCCCAATCGCTTTCGCGGTCTGTATCGTCTTCATCCATAAACACACCCCCTATCACCATTATCATGAAGCTAACCACGATCAGATCAGATGGTAGGGTCGGAGCCCTTCTCATCACCAACTCTTGATCATGGAGGAAAAGCCATCCGATGAGTTTCCGGAGCGAACCCAGCACCCAATCTGGAGACGGTGGATTGGATCAAGTCGGCCTCGACTGTTACAAAGAAGGGAGATATAGATGAATATTCGCACCTCGTGTGGTCCCGGTGTCTAGGCCTCGCCTGGCTGGGGCTGCAGGTTTTTTGAGACTTTTTCCCGCGCACGCAGTTTCCATTGCTACCATTTTTATTTTTTTTGGGTAGAAGGTTCCGTGGAAAAGGTGGCTGAATTCCATGGGTAAATACTGAGCTGAATGGCTATTCATCAAGGGCAATATATCAATGATCTTTCAAGAAACATAAGAGGCAAGGAGCACTGTACAAGATGTGGCCTGGGTCAGAGAGGAGCCCAATGTGCTAGATAGTCTATGACTCAAGTAGTACAATAAAACCCCACTCACAACCTCAGCCAGAAAGAATACAGTAGCGCAAAGAAGGTACTGGGGCAACTGGTTCTATTCCTTGAACTATTTTCCCCCAAATCATGGCCATTCTTCCCCACAGACCTCTAAATATGGGCCACATCGGACAGTAAACTTGTAGACAAGTATATATATATATATGTTTTTGGGATATATAAATAATAAAATAAAAATTACACTGTCACCTGCAAGTATCTCATACTTCGCTAATGAAGCCTCTTTAAATTACCCCTTTCTATTGAACGTTTGACTCATTATCAACCCTTAATGTCCATGTCTCGTTTCTGATGATTCCGTCTATAGCAAAAGAAATAATTCGTCAGCATATCTCGACTTTAAGGGCAGTTGTTTGATATTAGTGAATGAATTACTTACTATGAATTTTTTCGAGTGTCTTAAGAAATGCAGTAATTATAGGGTCATATAGGACTGCACTGTTTCTAGGTGTGTCAAAAGATGAAGCATTTTCTACAAAAATTATATGACGCAACTCAAACGCCAATTCCTCAATGCCGGTGAAGCACGGCGAAAAGTTATCTATCATCCTTTCCCTAAAATGCCTCCCAATATCCCATGACTTTGCACCTTGATTCCTCGAAGCTATACTTGAACACCATTCATTAAAATGGTTATCATGCGAATCGGAATCACGACCGTAACAGACGCATCCCACAAGAAAGACGTAAAAAAACGACTCAAGATCATGACGGTAAGTTCTCACAATTGTTTGTTTTTTAAGGACAATATTATCCAAGACCGCTATCGCCATGAATTTCATGGTACCCATTATACTTTTAGCCTCATTATAGCCTGCGACATACAAGGACATGTCTAGATCGATGAGCTTTCCTTGTGTGATACCATTTTGAGCTGACTTTGTCAAAATGATGTTACTTTCAGAAATGTCGCCATGAAGAATGTTAGCGTCAAGATATAAATTGCGGTGCCCAATTATGGCATCAAGCAAGCCACTTAGAAACTCCCAGAGCGATGTGCAGGTCTTGAAGGGTCGACCGTAAGGAGCAATGACGGCAATAGTAAGCTTACGCTTCAGAAAATATTCACTTGGTGACCCCTCAATACCAGAAAGCCAATTCTTCACTCCCATGTCCCACCTTTTTCCAGTCGAAAAGTCTAGCCCCTCGCGGTGAGTCACAACCTCATATATCTGCTTGGCCCATATCAGATCAACGACACCGCTCACCGCTCGTGCGTCTTTCAAGAAATCGATCTCCGACTTTTCCGCGCCAGACCCCCATGAAAACTTGATCAAGTATTTCATGTCTAACGTCTGAAGTCAGAGGTTTCCGCGTGACAACACAGTCTCAGGTCGAGTTACTGGGTTAGGGTTGATCTCAACCCATCTTTCTAGCGTCAAATCGCTATCTCGAATTTTGATGAATGAGCGTCCTTCATATATTTGGATCGTGGTGTCAAGACCAAGCTCTTCGTCACTCATGATAGTGTATGCCGAAAGAGCCCGGACCAGCTTTTCTTGGTCATTGACTACGTTAATTTCACTGGAGCTATACGCTCCTGACCTGTCGATAATCCAGAAAACAATATGCTTCTTGTGCAAGCAAAATCCATGAACGAATCGACGCAATGGCTGCGCGTAAAACACTTCACGCACGTACAGCATGAGCTGGTGAAATTTAACACTCTTTTTGTCTGCCGTCTTGGTGAACTCGCCCACTACCCTCACGTCTCTCCAGTGATGAAGCCATCGTTTAGGGTTATCGGAATGCTCAATAAATACATCTAGTTGCCGTTTACGTCGACTACCTTCCAGCTGAGATGCGGAGGAAGTAAAAGTAAACTTTCCTCGCACAAAGCACTCGTTAAGGTTTCTAGCTGTAGGAGGCTCACACGG
Organism: Blumeria hordei DH14; assembly: GCA_900239735.1. Taxonomy (NCBI): domain Eukaryota; kingdom Fungi; phylum Ascomycota; class Leotiomycetes; order Helotiales; family Erysiphaceae; genus Blumeria; species Blumeria hordei. The sequence goes on along the minus strand of OENG01000008.1, from coordinate 83,162 downwards.
GTTTGTTGGTTGGACTCTGTATGGTTTCAGGTATAGCCTGTAAAAGGATCTGAACCACTTTCTCATTTCCTTCTCCTCCATATTTTCTCTAAACACGCAATGATTCCCACATTGGCCTCCATCACGATATCTCTCCCAAATTTGTGTGGTTAGACCGTACCAGCTTTTACTTTCGAAATTTACCTCCCAGAATTTATCGACAGATTTATAGGTATAGTATGTAAGCTCGGCCTTGAGTGCCTCTTGGAGTGCTTCTCTGGTACTGTCATAATCGGGTTGTTCCGCGACGTTCCACATTAGGGTAGTTGTCGATCTCTTCTCTGGAGTCATGGGAATTTGTAGATCTGGAAGAATTGGAGGAGCTACACGGGTGAGTACATCGGCAATATGAATAATATGAGACCAGATTTGAAGATCGCTTTCAAAATTGATCAAATAGATCAGATGTGCAAATTCCAAGATGGTAACCTTCCCGTTCATTATTTTTGTTCCGAGCTGATGTAAATTTGAGCTTAAAATTATAGCCGCGTGATTTTCTGTGAATCGAAGGAATTGTGCGATATAACGTCGGAGGTCCATGAGTAATAAATCGATTTCTTTATGGTTAGCCTATTTATTTACTACTAAGTCAGAAAGGTTTACCTCGCATAGATCCAGCTTGAAAAGCCGGACTATCTCTTTACTGAACTAATATTTGGTGAAGAGGGTTTCGAGATGTGTACTCGTAGAATTGTTCCATTTGATCCATTGTGTGAAATAATTTGTGTATGATGGTGAAATGTTTGAACGTGAACGTGAACTTGAAAGTGAAAGTGCAGGTGGAAGTGTAAGTGTAAGATGGAGACGTGTACCATTCTTAGTAGAAATTTATATTTCGGCTACATCACATGATATACCCCGCCACGACACAATATCAAAGAAACTACACAATTGATGACAGGAGGCGACCCTTCGTCTTCTCTCTGATGTTCCCACAGCGTTTGGCTCAGCGAAAATATTTCTCTTTGGCAAGCTTGCAGTAAACTGGAAAAGAAGGTCACGCGGCCAAAACACAACGCCTGGGGAAGTGGCCATCCGATGGTGCCCGGGCCACGCAGGTATTCTGGGAAACGAAGCAGCCGACGCGCTTGCCAAAGCTGCTTGTGCGGCTCCAGCTCTACACTCGGTATTCTCTATTGCGAGGGCAAGAAGGGAAGTCAAAGCCCAGTATGAGGCTTTTGTTGCACTTTACTGGGCAGAAAATTCTCCATCTAGATATAAAGAATTAGGAATTGGTCCTAATACTAAGATTACAGCCGAGCTCGCCTGTCTAGGGCGACGAACACTAGGATATCTTTTAGCTGCACGATCTGGACATGGCGACTTCGCAGACTACCACCGATGGTTTCAGCACAAAAACGCCATTCTTACCTGCTCATGCGGAGAAGAAAAGTTCCCCGACCACTTTTTCTATTGCCACCTTGGGCAGTACCAGGCACAGCTCCACAGAGCATAGAATCCTAGTCCCAGCATACCTTGGGCTCTCGCTTCCGCGGAGGGAGTTCACGCATTTAATAGCTGGGTGCATGCCACAAATTCCTTGGGAAAAGCACAAGTCTGACCGGAAGGGAATCATGTGATTTAACTAAGTTCCCCCTTCCATATTGTTTATTTAATCTTTTATTCATTCAATATAATCTGAATACATGAGAGTTGAAGGGTGACCGGTAATCATGTATAATTTAATCTTCAGGCGCAGGATGATAAGATCCTGGTTTTCATTTGCTTTGTTGGGTTTGTTCAGACGCCAACACGTCGGGTAGTTTTATTTAGACTTAGCTAACTGGCACCTGAGGAGCTCACGTGCTGTGCGCGGGCACGACGTTAAGTATGATAAATAAATAAAAGAAACTACACAATTGATCCAAAGCGCACAACACAATTGATATCACGGCTCCAGACATCCATACATACTTTGCGAAAAATGCCAGATCCCCCTCCCCTCCTATTCCCCCGTTATCGGTAGGGGCATCAAAGACATTGACAGAGACCCTCATTGAAGCAACCTCCGCAGCCAACACTAGAACGCAGGAAGCAACTCTTTTATTTGGCGGCGTGGCTGCAGCATTAGATAACGTCACTCGTGGCACCGCTGCCCCAACAATCCCTCCTCATTTACAGAAATCTTTTAACGATTTCCTGACACGTATGCAAGCTGTTGCACAAGAATTCTTCGAAAGCCATGTGCGTGGTGTACCAATTCCTGCAACAACTGATCGTCTTCCTATATCTCAGCCAAAACCAGCTGCCCATGCGAGGCATTCCTATGCGCACGTTGTAGGAAAACCGAAAGGCAATGCTGCATTAAGTACCCCCCAGAAGCCAAAACCTGCTAAGCCCCAAAAACAGGCCAAATCACTGCCTTTAGACGACAGATTGTTCCTACGCCTTGATGAAAATGCAACTGAACGCCTAGTATCAGCGTACTCCCTTCCCATTCAACTCCGGAATTTCCTTGGAGAGAACTCCGCCCTGTTGAAAGAAGTGCAGCATATTCCATCCGGCCTGACACTCCGTCCCTCTTCAGAAGCGGCCTTACCAAGGCTGGAAGATCTTTTCGTCGAGGGCATCGGGGAAGGGAGATTCCCAGGTGTTCTGGGCATCGAAAAAAGCTCAAAACCTGGACAGTTATCTTATTACGTCTGTACCTCGCACATTCACCACTTTAGACGACAATAATAGACTCGTCAAGGAGCCAATCACCTCAGAGCTCGTCCTCAAGGAGCTTAAAGAAGAAAAAGGTTTTAATCCTACAATTGTAGTCGAAACCAAAGGGAGTATTGCATCCCCTTACGATCCTTCCGCTAGATTTATTGCTCGCTTCCCTATAGGCTCTCACCTCCCACGAAGATTTCATATTTTTGGGATGGGCATCAACTGCCGCAAACTGTCCAAAAAAATTAATATCGCTCAATGTGGCAGATGTATTCAATGGCATAACCAGCGTATATGCGCTCGCGCTCCACGCTGCCGTCTCTGTGGCACAGTTGAGCATACAGAGGAAACCCACACTCCATGTGGACCGCACCAACATCCCTGCCCACCCCGATGCATCCACTGCCATGGTCCACATCCAGCCGATGCACCAGAGTGCCTTCTCAGACCCCGGTCAAATGGTATAAAGCTGACAAAGGGGCAAGTATCCCAAATCCGCAGTACATCTGCCGCATCAAGAATGGGTCTGTGCACTACTGTTGGCTGCATCCGTGACCGCACCACTCCCGCTATAGTAGACGAGGAAATGACTGACACTCCTTCGGGCCAAACTCTCACCTACAAACATGCGACAAACCCCTCTAACTCGCCTTCCGGCCCACTAATGCTTGAAGGATCCCCGAGCTCGACCCAGCTTGTTCGGACCACCTCTCCTCCACCCTCACGTCCCACGGTCTTCCTTGGGAATCGCTACTCTGTCCTAGACGTCGAAAATGAAGTCTAGACGGCACAGGTCTATAGGGCCGCTACGGCTTCTACAGATCAACGTCTGTAGGGGAGCCTCTTCACATGAGCTTGCACTTACCTTTGCGAATGAAGAAAGATTTGACATCGTTCTCATTCAAGAGCCCTATATCTTCACTGACTGACAGCACCGCATCACCAAATTTAATCCCAACTATGAGTGCTTTACCCCCACGGATGACTGGTCATCCCGGCCTCGAGTGCTCACGTATATACGCAAAGGGGCGGGACTACAACTATGTCAACAATGGCCCCTCCCTCTAATGAGCACAGCTGCGAGAGATCTCCTTTTCTTGGAAGTTACTGCACCATCTGGAGCAAAACTTCTAGTAGTGAATGTTTACAGTTCCCCCGCCGGCTCAAAAAATAGGGGTGAGGCCGTTAGAGCCCTCCTTGATCTCACCTTCTCAAGTAATTCTAACCGAATTTTCCTCGCTGGAGACTTAAACCTCAGGCATACGCGGTGGCAAGCATCATCCTCAACTAACAGTCCACTAGCGGAACCGTTTATCAGGTGGATAGATAGTCTCAATCTTACTTTAATCTCTCAATTGGATATTCCAACGCATAGCCGCGGTAGCGTGTTAGACCTTGAATTTGCCTCCAACCCGCTGATGCTCTCGGGAGCGGAATCTTCAATAGAACCGGAGCTGGACGTCACATCTGACCATCTTCCCATTGCATCTTTAATTCCGTGGGATAGCCGCTTCCAGGAGCCAATATCCCGCCTCAAAATCAGCACGCTCGACAAAAAACTTTTCCTTTCCCTTCTCGAACTGGAGATCGCAGGGCTAGAAAACCTCCCCGTAAATCCAAAGCCTAATTCTCTAGATTTCTTCGCTAAAGGCATCTGTACGGCCCTCCAGAATACCTATAGAGCATCTGCGCAGCGAGCCCTTGGAAAGGGGACCGGGCAACCTTGGTGGAACAACGACTGCAGAAACGCTGCACAGGCCTACCGAACGGCTAGGAGAAGCTCGGCTAATCAAAATGATATCACCGCCAGGAAAAAGCTACTGCGCGCTGCAGTACGCAGGGCAAAGCGAAAGTTTTTTCAGGACAAGATAAGTCATGCCAATACAGCAAAAGACGTGTTTGGGATCGTTAACTGGCACCGAACAGTAGGATCCTTTCGCACCCCACCGCTCAAAGATCCAACCAACCCCGGTGCCTCACCTGCAAACACACTTCAAGACAAGCGAGAAGTACTAGTTCGGAACCTATTGCGAAATGCTTCTGATGCAATAGATGTTCCATTAGATACACCATCAGTCGGCGTCACTAGCCTTCCTTTCCCAGACCTAACCCTGACCGAAATCAAGGACTCGGTCGTTAGATCAGGCAATACGGCACCCGGGGAGGACGAAATTCCAACGGCAATCCTAAAAATTGGCTGGCCACTAATCGAAACTCGGGTCTGCGATCTTTTTAGAGGCTGCCTCCAGGCTGGACACCACCCTGCTTGCTTCAAGACCGCTGTGCTGGTTATGTTAAACAAGCCCAACAAGACAGATAGATCTAGCCCACGCTCATACCGACCCATTGTTCTCCTTTCGGAGGGCAAGACTGACACCTGTCCCCGGTGCCTTCTACGAACCTGGGAGTGAAATATTCTCCCAGAGCCAAGTTCAGTCAAATTTCGCAATACCGAAGAAGTTGGCCCACGAGGCAATAATTCAAAATTCTCCGCCACGTCAAATTTTCGCTCCCAACGAGTTCGACTCCTCCCCAAGTCTCTTCAAGTCTACAACTACGACCAAGTACATCCTCGTTCCAATGACCACTCTTCTCATCAACTATTCTCTGGCCTCATCTAGCCGCCAAATACACGCCCATGCCGATATTTACACCCGACGGAGGAAGCAAAGCGTGGCGCACAAATCTGGGAGACAGTTCTTTGGGATGGACGTGAGAGGGATTGGGACAAGTTTACAAGATAGCACAGGGGATGGATACAATCTCGACGGGCGTGTAATTTTGAATTTTGGCAAGGAGTTTTACGAATTGAGCTTTGTGCGCGCCAAGACTTCGCTTGCGAGAGTGCAGCGGACACTATAACAACACGCAAACGGTGGAAGGTGCCGTGGTCTGCCTCCTGGTGGTGTTCTCCGGTATAGTTTGAGTAGCCTAGGCACCTACTCCACTTTGGAAGGAGACAACTCAGACCACATTTCGCGCGGAGGAAAGTAAATAGATGATGGAGGCATATCTGGGTAACTCTGTGTTTATGAGACGTTCCCTTGGGTGGCTATTCACGGATGAGGGTTGACTGGTGGTGGATAATAAGCCACCATAATTTCGCAGTGGTACTTGCAAATGAAATCCGAGGCATGAGTGCTCTTACTGTAAATTGGGTCATCTTTTCTATTTATTTTCTCTGATATTGTGTCATAGCTAGATAGTTGCACACGCAATTAAAATCTGATGCAAAAAAAAAAAAAAGCCCTTGACACCTTCGCGATCTGTAACCTTTCCATTCAATTCAGTCCAAGCTTTGGCTCATCTCATCCAGAGGTCGTTTTCTTCATTGGCGGCCTCATCCAGTCGCCCACCAAGGCCTCCTCAGTTTATATTCCCTATTTTATCTCCATACAGCATCCCTTTGTCCTTTATTCAGTCTCGCCATCCCACAAACTTTGTAGAATGTCCACCCCTCCGGCCTTGCCCCGTCGCTGCCGTACCCCTAACCGTGGATGTCAAAAATGCGACTGAGAGCTCAAGACCGAGACACCGGCGCCCCAGCCTTTGTAGAACGTTCTAGTTAGTATGCCGGCGAAATGTCGCGTGTATTCCGTCTGTGGCGATTCGTCACAGGTCGAGTTGTTGGTGCCCTTAGCCGAGATGAGGGCACATTTAAGTCCGGTATTTCGACCGTACCTTCACAGCGACTGGCAGTTACGGAGTGTGGGACATCCTTTTATTTCTTTGTTGGCGATTTGACTTTTGGAGGTATGGGATAGCTTTGGTAGGTGGTGAGATGACTATGGAGAGGGCCGCGAGATGAGTTTGGCAGGGAATGATTTTCCAGAGATGGAAATTAAGATCTCGAAAGTGTCGGTTGTTGTGACACGAACATCAGATAGGTTATAGCCTGCTGCGGTTCGTATCTGGGGTGTAGATGATGGATTTCGTTGAGTTGTGCAGTCGTGAATTCTCTGCAAGTCGGATTTTCGACCAAAAATGAGCCAACACCACTCCTCCCGATCGCCATCTCGACGAAAACCTCCAAATTCACCCTTTGTCGTGACTGAATCTCGGCTCTGGGGGAATATTTCACTCCCAGGTTTGCATAGGACACCACGTACAGGTGTTCTGTCTTGCCCTCCCTACAATCTGATCAGTACCTGGTGTAAATGTGTTGAACAAAATATGATGATATCTAAATAAAGAATCACATTATTTAAGATTGTTAATATGCAAGCAACTTTCATATAAAATTAATACATCACTAGGTATAGCTGAGTCAAGAGTTCGTTATAACCAGCAATTAGATGAATCCCAAATTACTCATGCGTAATTTCGCTATTACTCGCATTCTATGTTTTGTCATTACAATCTAAGTCACTTAATCTCTTTCTAAATCACATGTATTACATCATCCCTGGCAATAATTTCCACCTGCAATTTGTTATTCAGGATGCAAACACAACCATTTTGAAACCATGTACAGTAGGGAGAAACGAGCTGTTTGCATGAATAATTGTAATTATCGGTCCATATTTGAAGTTGGAAATAATTACGAAGATAATCTGAACATGTATATAAGAAGTAGATAGAGTCTCTCATAAAGGGACAATCAATTCAATCAATTCAGAGAGAGATTCATACCAGTATAACTTTACCTGACAAAATGTGACTGTTAACCTATTTTTCATCACCATGTCTTCTCGTGTGTAGTGTCACAGGCTTTATGCCTGGTAAGCAACAGGTTATGGCTAATAAATATGGCAAGAATTCCTTCAACTTATTTAAACAATATATATGTCATAAACCCCTCCACGACTCATTAAACCGTAGTATAGGCCTTGGCACAGTGCATGCAAATCTATTCTTAAATAGCTAGTTTAGATTGCAGATATGACGACTCGACTACCAGTCGTAAGTCATGTAACCAACAAGCATCATAAACTACTTTAATAACTAAATTGCTAACATTGAAATAAAGCTGGATTGTCACTGTTTGACCGTTATTTGAGCTAAGGTGAATAACCTAAGCGTAATATTGAGGATGATTACGATAATGCTTTATGGGGGGGGGGGGGGTAGAAAGCTTAACAGAATGGCAATACTAATCAGGAGGTTGGAGCGCTATTACAAATAGGTGATACCTGGCATTGCGTGGCCGGGTAGCAGGTATTATTATTATTATTTGTCTAGGGGTAACATTTCACCTACTCATGTAAACTAAGCGAGACAGGTCACATGACCTTCATAGCAGTACATGAATTTCATCTGTAGCTATAGGGTTCTTTAGTTGGAAGTTCCCCTGACTATTTCGCAGTCTGTGGTGTAATTTCAAACTACTTATACATAAGAAGTAAAGTCCCGGGTAGAGGGAAATTTGCTACATTTAAATTGGAAAGCAGAGTGGCGGACAGCTGGTCGGACTCTTTTGTAGTTTCTAGGTGCTGTAGGGCGCGTTAGAGCGTCGGGTAGTTCTGTAGGGACTGGGCCGTCCAGCACGTGACTAAGGTCACGAGCTGTTGACAGGCACGACGTTAAATTTAAACTAAACTAAACTATAGGGTTCTTTAGACAAGATAAATCGCCGGAGCATTTCATGACCTGTCAACACGGCCTACTACAGGCACGGCTTCGTGGAGCCAATGGCCCCCGTCCCCTAGACGCTCGCTGGATTTTAAGCTCACCAAAAGGAGCCATCTTGTTCCGAGACTGGCTTATGTCCACACTATTTTTTCGAAGAGTTTCAAATGTACCAGTAATGGGGGAATCTCTGTCTGCACCTACATTTGTAGGACAGCCCTGATTACTTAGACACCAACGCTGTCTAAATACGAACATCTACATGTAGTTTAATTTACGTTTTTAATTATATAATTTATATCAATTTTAGAAGAGTCTCACTGATCTAGCGGCTATGCAGATCCGGAGCAGCGGGGTCTTTATCGGGTTTTTGTTATGGGAATGCCGGTGCGTCGGGTAGCCCTTAATAGGCTGAGCTAACCGGCATGGGGCTTTAAAGCACTGTTTGTTTATTCATTTAGGTCCTAGGTCTAACCCATTATTGTCATGGTTCTTATCATGACTCTCCACAAAAGGGTGAAAATGTGCCTAAGCAGCGGTGGAGGGGTCTAGTTGTCATAGTAACCCAATGGTACAGGAATGGAAAGGACTGGTGTTGTTATTGACACTAGCGTCGAGCTAGTCCGAGGACACCCTTACGTAGTCTGCGTTCACGTCTTTAGAGGGCGTGCGACGTTTTGTTAGATTTCCGTATCTTGTTTGCATCCTATCTTGTCTACGTTCCATCTTACGTATCTTGTTCATATCTTGACCCGTGACTTCTATCTTGAATACTCTCTCGCCCCGTAACAATTATCCCCGAAGAGTCAAGGACCGGTTTTCACAGCCAAGATCCTATCTCTGATAAGCCCGACTGTGACAGAAACCGAGTTGGTGATGAGTAAATCGATTTATTAAACTATATAAGGAGAAAAGAGAACTCTAGCTACTACTAACAGGTACTTATAAGAGTTGATCTTTGTGGGTCTATAGACTGATGACTTATCCATAGGCATTATATTTGCTACCCAGCCACGCAATGCCAGGTATCACTTATTGTGCTAACGCTCCAACCTCCTGATTAGTAGTGCCGTTTCGTTCAGCTTCATCTACCCCCCCCCATACAGCCTTTTCGTAAACATCCTTAATATTACGCTTAGGTTATTCGCCTAAGCTCAAATAACGGTCAAACCGTAACACCGACTTGATCCCACTGCATGAAACCACTAAACAATGAGTAGATAGTTTAAAATTTGCAATTGTACAAAAATTCAACCTTTGAAACCAAACTCCTACCCACAAAACTATCCAGCCCTGCAGATTTCCCAATTTCTGGTCAGAAATCAAATCTTCTCGCCTTGTATTCCTTCCTGTCATATCATCTTTATGACTAATTTATATGGTCCTCGATGAGATCAGAGGACGAATTAGCATATGGCAACCCAAAACAGCAGGTTTCCATAACAAGGTTTTTGAAAATTTCGGCACACTTTGGCCCAAGAAGCTTTTGGATGAAGTCACTATGTGACAATCTACCTCTGAGTCGACGCGTGACATGAGAATGTAGTCGACAGTGAATGAAGTGGGTTGGAGTGGCCTCCTCCCCGCAGGTGCACTCCATGAGAGCGTATATATTGTTGAAACGGCAATGACAGGCCGCGATATTGCCATGGCCCGTACGAGCTGCAATCAGATTTCGGAGTAGGAACCTCGAAAGTCCCAGCTCAGGTGGTTTTCGTCGTCATATGAGCAGGTCGAGTTTACAATATCGGGGCAGACAAGCTTCGTTCCACCATTTGTCGAGCAATGCTTGCCGCAAACGATTCATTTGGCCATGCAGAAATGCCAGAGTTATGGATTCTGGCCGTGTTTCAGAGCTAGGCAGCTTTCGTAGGCCAGACCAGGCGGCCGAGTCAGCTTCTAGGTTACCCTGAATTCTTGAATATCCAGGTACCCATTTAATTATCACGCGAGCTGATTTAGACAACTCACGAAATTTCCGTACTTCCTCGTGGCTTGTGGTGGACTTGCCTATCTCAAGTGCGTTGATAGCCTGTTGACAATCCATTAGTAGGTAGAATCGTTGTCTCGGGCTCTGGAGTCCCAATGCTGCCTCAAGAGCCTTCCGTGCCCCGGTGATTTCCGCATCTAAAGCCTCCCTCCCCATGCCTGATACCACTTCCTGTGAGCAAAGTCTGCCCGTTCCTCTTCAGAACGAAACCCCATGCAGAGCGTCCATTCCATTCCGATGAGGCATCCGAGTAGGCACAAATTTCCGACTTCGACACCTGGTTGATCCATTGTCTACATATCTCAATTTGCTCTTCTTTAGATCCTGCTTTCGGTAAGTAGGATGTAGGTGGCAGTGGTTCCGCACCCTCTGCCTCTGGTAATTGTCGGTACGCTCGCTGTACTCGAGACATTATTACCTCAGGGACCGAAGTCGCTCGATTTCTCTTCTTGTATTTCCGCGTGCCTATATTTGGGCACACAGCCGCACGAATCCTCAGCGGATGGCGTCATCTAGAGTTTTGAGCCTAACTGACAGTCGAAGTCGATTACCCTCCAGTATGATTTTCCCTGGTGGGATTCCTCCTTCTCTGTGCAGTACAACGTTTGCTGTCGTCCTCATTACCGGGAGAGCAGCTCGAAGTCCCATCAAGACAGCCTTGTCAATCATGCCACATAGGTGTGCCGTTGGTGGGGTTGTCATGCTTTTTCTCGTAGGGCGTTTGAGACCTGACCACCAAATTTCTGCACCAAATGTCGCAATAGGAACAACACACATGTCGACTGCTCTGATAAACGCTCCTGAGGCGGCTCCTTGGAGAGCAGTATTGAAGCGGCGCAGGTTCTGTGAAACTTTCAAGGCTTTACCGCACCATGTTGTTACATGGTAATTAAAGGTCAGCCGGGGATCTAGGTAGACACCCAACCAGCGAACATATTCAGCCGGCTCAATAAGGGTTCCATGTCACGGTAGTAGCGTTGTAGTTGGCATGGTTTAAGGTTAAGCGACAACTGAGCCTCTAAAGACCTTCGTGTAGCTAGATAGACTCTTCCTTCCTCATCGCACAACTCATGTGTAACATATACCTCGCACTTCGTACCATCGCACTGTGACATTTTGTGCGATCTCTTTTTACACCCTGTCGCATATTCCAGCCTGAAGATATTCACTTTCAACATAATAAGGCCAATTTTTGTACCCTGACCTGCCTGTTTTGCGACCCGGTGAATATACTTGTTAAGAATACCTAGATCAGTAAAAATTTGCAAAATTTACTCGATATCCAGCTTCCGATCAGAAAATCTCTAAGTTTATTTTTCACGTTCTGCTTTCAGCTTTATATTAAAAATAAAAATAAAAAATAAGTTCTCTACTGCAGACTTGCAAAATGACCACTACAAATACTGAATTCAAGCATAGAATCAGTGAATCCTTTACTTCTTGTTTCCCTAATCTTTCTGGAGTTTTCTCCGAGTTCGATTTTACTCACACGCTTGCGAACAGGCCCTTTTCCCCCCCAAAGCTAGCAGAAATCATCAATGTGCTCCCAAACCCGAACTTGGATGATGACGCAAAAGCCATTTTCGCTATGCTCCTTGCATTCGAGCATGGATTTGAAAAGATTTGCATGAAAGCAAGTGAAAATGAATTGGCATACAACGATGAGCGCTCTAGAAATGTAAGGGCGCGCAATGCTCGTGCAGCTACCGAAAACGAGAAGGACGTTCTTCGCGCACAGCTCGAAGCAGATAGAGCCACACTCACAAGAACTCGTGTTGAGCTTGCAGACTCACTGGAAAAAAAACTTGCGGCCGAAACCCAGCTCCAAATTGCAATCCTTCAAAATGCCCAAAACTACGTCTCAGGCGAGAGTACAGCTGCCAGAGCCCAAACTGCCCGTCGAACCCAAAAGGATCCAAATAAGTTTACGGCATTAATGAATGAAAAGAACCCCGTCCAGCGTCAGGAGAAGTACGACACTTTCAAGACACAAGTACAAGGGGTAATATTGGTTGACTCTGCATGCTTTCCAACTGAGGCATCCAAAATATTATATATATGTGGCTTAATGGATGGCCACGCTTGGGATGCAGTTTGTGACGGTCATAAGTCGATCACCGCTAATTTGAATGATTCCTCGCAATGGCAGTGGCAGAATGAGAATGCGCTCTGGGAAGATCTTGACAGCCGTTACGTTCTATTTAACTCGGCAACACTTGCAAGGAATACGCTGGATAATTATTCTCAAGATAGCCCAAAAAACGGTACTCGACCATACGGTGAATGGAAAGCTGAATTTATCAGGCTTTCTAACCGCGCCATGTTAGGTTCACGGGAAAAAGTTGATAAATGGCGCAGATTTATTGGAGTTGACATCAAAAAGATACTTCGATCCCAGGTAGATAACCCAGGTGATGAAGATTTTCTTGGATGGGTTGCTAGATGTGACAATATTGCGCGCAATCAACTTCAGGAGGCTCACTATGATACAATCAATCACTCTAGCAGTTTAAGTAAGAATGCGACATTCAATGAGCCAGCCAAATACACTCCAGATATATCAGTTGCTGCTTCTGGGTCCAATCTTCTAGATGACCCCATGGATATTAGCCGGCTTCAAATTTCTGATAGTGAAAGGCAGCGCCGGCGTAGTCAAGGTCTTTGTCTAGCCTGTGGTCAGAGCGGCCATATTGCCCGAGACCATCATCGGAAATTCAACCCAATCCCAATGCCGAAGCGTGCCAATATCACGTCAGCCTACAGTAGACAAAATCGCCAAGATATGGAGAATCGCTCTAGCATTCGACCTCAGAGCACTGATTCACAGGCCTTTATGTAAATCCTCAGTTTTTTCCGCAGCCTCCTCAAATGCCCATGTTGTACTATCCCCTCATGCAACCAAAAATAGTGCCGCAGCAACGCCCTCAGCAACCAGCACAGCCTCGTTTGCGTGCCATAGGTGAAAATTCTGGATACATGTCTGATACTAGTTCTGATAATAGAAATCCTTATAGAATCCAAAATGAATCTGAAGAACTGGATCAGTTAAAAGGCAAACCTCTGATCTAAGTCGCGATCAGAGGTGTGATTGGTATGGTGAAGAGGATGAATCAATTCGAGCAGTGTTGTTAGATAACTCGCCTTTAGAGCTACGTTCTACTGGCTCTAGAAATTCAATGTTGCTTCAAACTCAACTCTCAGATCCGCGCACTAGTGACTCTTTAACATTCCACACCTCCAGTTTAATTGACAGCGGCTGTACAGCCTTCGCATTTGCAGACTCGGAGTCAATTGTAAAGCGCTTCAATATCTCAACCAAGAAACTAGTCAAACCTCGCAATGTTCGTCTAGCTGATGGTAGTACCCAAGCTACTGTTACCGACTATTTCACCATTTGCATGCATTTGGGCCAGCATTCAGAGATAATTGTGCTCTATGTAACAGTTCTGGGTGAGTGCAACCCAATAATCCTGGGTATGCCATGGCTTCAGCTTCATAACCCCCTTTGTGATTGGAATGCTATGACAGTTAATTTTGGCTCTCAATTCTGTCAGCGTCATCGTCTTCCATGGAGGATGTCAAAATCCGACTTATGCCTGCCCCCACAACTTTCTGGATTCCATGAAGCCCCGCTAAAGATCCAGATCAAACCCCCTCCAACTACACCAGAGTTATATCAAGCCACTGTAGAAGATTGCCCTGATCATGATATTAAAGCTATATCAGATGATAACATGGAAATTTCTATGGATCTCTTACGAAGAAAAGTAGATCAAGTTGATGTTGACAGATTTCTTCAAGACAGGCACGAACCTTCAATAACTGATATCAAAGATCGCCTCCCCATAGAATTTCACAATTATATTGAACATTTTTTACCAAAAAATGCAAAGCTTTTACCACCACACAGACCATGGGATCATAAGATCGAGCTTTTACCAGGGAAGCAACCCCCATTCCACAAAAATAGACCATTTTCTCCTAGCGAACTTCAGTGTATCAAAAAATGGATTGACGAGATGTTAGAAAAGGGATTTATACGCGAATCATCTTCGCCTGCCGCTGCTCCGCTTCTTCTCGTTCCTAAACCTAGTGGTGGTGTTCGAATCTGCCAAGATTATCGTGGACTCAATTTAGTCACTGTGAAAAACCGGTATCCGCTTCCTTTGATTCGGGAAACATTAGATTCAATATCTGCAGCTGAATTCTTCACTAAGCTTGATGTAATTGCCGCTTTCAATCGTGTTCGAATTGCAGAGGGCCACGAGTGGATGACTGCATTTACTTCTCGTTTTGGACTTTACGAAATGCTTGTAACACCATTCGGCTTGTGTAATGCGCCGGCCACCTTTCAGAATTATATCAATCATGTTCTCCACGATGCTCTCGACGACTACTGCACTGCATACCTTGACGATGTCCTGATATACTCAAGAACCAGAGAAGAACATACAAAACATGTTAGTGAAATAATTCGTCGACTTGGTGAAGCCGGTCTACAAATTGATATTGATAAATCGGAGTTTTACACAAAAAAGACCAAGTACCTGGGCCTAGTGATCTCCACTGAGGGACTTAGTATGGATCCTGAAAAAATTAAAGCTGTAGTTAGCTGGAAAGATCCCACAACAGTCAAGGAATTACAGCAATTTTTGGGCTTCGCGAACTTCTATAGACGGTTTATTAGGAATTATTCAGGAGAAGTCGAGCCTTTAACTCGTCTACTGCGAAAAAATGTGCCTTGGGCCTGGGAAAAGGATCAGATAGATGCTTTCACAAATCTCAAGAATTTGTTTACTCAGGCGCCAACAATGGCTCATTTTGATCACCAAAAACGCACTGTAGTAGAGACTGACGCTTCTAACTGGGCATCTGGTGCTGTTCTTATCCAGTTAGGAAACGATAATATACCTCATCCTGTTGCATTCTTCTCCTCAAAACATAATCCTGCCGAGTCGAATTACGACATCTATGATAAAGAACTACTCGCTATTGTCAAAGCCCTTGATGAATGGCGCCCTGAGTTGTCGAGTACGCATGAATCATTTGAAATTGTAACTGATCACAAAAACCTTCAGACTTTTCAGACTGCAAAACAACTAAACCAACGTCAAGTTCGGTGGTCAGAATTTCTGTCGCAATTTAACTTTAAGATTACATACCGACCTGGATCGAAAGCATTGCTCCCCGATACATTAAGCCGCCTACCAGGTCTCAAGCCAAAGGATGCCTCGGATGAACGACTTCAGAATCGTTTTCGCTCGCTAATACCATCTAGTAAAGTTAAATCCAGTCTAGCAAATAATTCAGCCTTGCAAGATAAAAATACTGATCATCATGATGTTGATTTTATCAAGGTGTTAGCCCCTGAATTAACTCTATCTGATTTAATAAGTCGAGCTTATAAGACTAACCAGACAGCTCTATCTATGGTAGAATCCTTAAAAACTCCGTCTCATAGGTCCTGGCCAGTTTCCACTTCTCGCGTGCTTCGGAAGGATAAAATCGAGTTTAAATTAATTGATGGACTGATCTACTTCCGAAATCGACTCTTTATTCCTGATCTGGAAGATTTACGCCTTGAAATTGTTTATCGCACTCATTCATCCGGTCCCGCAGGCCACCCTGGTCGTGTTAAAACGCTAGATCTAGTCCAACGCACATACTGGTGGCCACGAATGAGTCAATTTGTGGCTGATTTTGTGAGAGGATGTGCTCTCTGTTTCAGAACTAAAACTCCCCGCACTTCGCCACCTGGCTTCTTGAAGCCCCTAGAAATTCCCATTCGCATGTGGGCCGATATTTCTATTGATCATGTCGTAGATCTTCCACCATGTAAACGCAACGGGCGAACGTATCTCCATATTCTCGTCATTGTAGATCGACTTTCAAAGATGCGACATTTTATTCCTGTCACATCTCTAGACGCAAGTGAGCTCGTTGAGTGCTTTATCCAAAATGTATACAAGCTTCATGGTGCACCGGACTCTATTATATCTGATCGTGGCTCAGCTTTTGTTTCTGAATTTTGGCGCAGGTTAAATAAACGTCTCTCTGTAGCACTCAAACCTAGCTCGGCATTTCACCCCCAGACTGATGGCCAAACTGAAATTATAAATTCTGCTTTGAACCAATATATCCGAGCCTTTTCAAATTTTATACAAGACGATTGGGTCGATTGGCTTCCTCTAGCGGAATTTGCCTCAAACAACCAGAATAGTGAAACTACAGGCGTCTCCCCGTTTTACGCCAATTACGGATACAATCCTCGCCTTGGTATAGAGCCTCCAGATCCTCGGCCCCCAAATTTAACTGAGAGTATCAAAAAGGAATACTTACGAGCCGATGTAATAGCTGAAAGATTTGGTCGTATACTGGCAAAGCTACATGCTCTTACTAGACAATCACGAGACCGTTATGAGAACAATGCAAATGCTCGAAGATCAGAATCGCCAATTTATCAACCTGGAGACAAAGTGATGATTAGTTTGAAGAACTTGAAGACTAATCGACCAAAGAAAAAATGGGACGATAAATGGGACGGACCTTATCAAGTTCTTAAAGTATATAACGGCGCAGTGATTGTCGATTTGCCAGACCACATACATGTTAATAAAAGTTTTCACACTTCATTAGTAAGGCCATGGGCGAAGCCTGTACTTAATGGCCAAACGGATATTAATAGCATTGAAAAGCGAAATGTTGTAGGTCGAGTTGCCGAGAGGGATGATGATGGAAACATTATGGATAAATGGGTATTTGAAAAAATATTAGATGTGCATGCTGATGATATTGAAAAATCAGGTCTTACTTATCTCATAAAATGGAAGTACGACAACAAGCCTACCTGGCAGCCTCAGGCTGATCTAAAGGGTTGCGAAAAAGCTCTCCGAGAATTCCATGTCAAGAATCCGGACAAGCCGGGACCCCCGCACGAATTAGATATGCCATTGATACTTGAAGCCAGAACGAAGCCTTCACTACGCCGTTCCAAACGATTACGACGCCTCAAATTGAGGATTTTGAAATAAATTAAATATATTTGTTTGGAGACCAAACTTTGTGGAGGGGGAAGTACTGTCACGGTAGTAGCGTTGTAGTTGGCATGGTTTAAGGTTAAGCGACAACTGAGCCTCTAAAGACCTTCGTGTAGCTAGATAGACTCTTCCTTCCTCATCGCACAACTCATGTGTAACATATACCTCGCACTTCGTACCATCGTACTGTGACACACGTGGCCACTAAAATGTCGGGGCGTCACACTACCACCCCTTTCTAAAGAACACTGACCGCAGAGTTCTGTCCATAGACGAATTGTCTTCAAGATAATCATAATCTTCTATTCCTTTTTCCCACGCATTGATCCACCTCGGAAGTGCTACAGGAGGGCCTGGCATGGCGGGGTTTTCGAGATGAAACTGCTTAATTAAGTGTGGGGCGTACATGAAATTAGAAGCGGGGTAATATTCCGGGTCTTCATCAGCTCCCAGCCAATTTGCTCTGTAATACAATTTTTTGTACTTTAATTTACAGGTGCGGATAGATTCAACAACCCATTCTTTATGACCTGGAATTATTTCTAGAGCTTCGTGCAGCGGATTTATCTGTCCTGGTACTGGCTAGCAGGGTCTTTCGAAGGAGCTTGCGTGGAAAACACGATGAATTTCTCCCATCGACGCTGGTAAGTCTAATTTGTATGACCATCCTTTCTTGTTTACTATTTTGAAATGGTCCTACATTTTGATGACCAAGTTTTTTACTAGGCCGGTCTAGAGATAAATTTTTTGTAGACAACCAAACTTTATTGCCAACTTGAAAATCCGGTTCACGACGATGAAATGTTGACGTCTTTTTGTTTCTTCCGCTGTGCACTCTCCATATGATGACGAACCCATTCCCATGCTTCTTGCATTTGATGAATTCGATTTTTTGCTTCTTCTTGTGCAATAGCTTGACGAGCATTTTCTGGCTTTTGAGGAGCTTTCCAGTCAAAAGATAGGCGAGGTGGATGGCCATGAAGTAGCTGGAATGGAGAGGTATTGATACTATCATGATGTAACGCAAGTTGTGCAAAGTCCATCAGTGGAGTAGGCGAGACCAGTTATTTTGAAAGTGATTTACAAAAGGACGGAGTCTAAGGTCTAAATATTGATTCATTATTTCGGTCTGCCCGTCGGTTTCTGGATGGTAGGCTGTCGAAAGTTTTCTTTTAACTCCAAGGAGTAAGCAGAGTGTACCAAAAAATTCTGAGATAAACTGCGGGCCGCGGTCGGACACAATTGATTCGGGCACTCCCAGGTGTCGAAAGCAATGGACATAGTACATTTCCGCGAGATCTTTTGCATTCACAGATTTTTACAAGGAATGGTGACTGCTTTTTTACTTAGACGATCAATAAACACAGCCACCATATTATGCCCCTCATCATCTTCCGGCATGTCTTTAAAATCAGCACAAATGTGTTGCCATGGGTAGTTTGGAACTGGCAGCAAATGAAGCCATCCGGGAGTTTTATCGTGGTTCAAGTGCGATCTCCTACAGGGGTGGCAATTTGCAACGAACTGTTCAATGAAGCATTTCATACCTTTCCAATAATAACGCTCTGCTAACAACTTATAGGTTTTCTTGGTTCCCGGATGGGCTGTTGAAGGTTGATTGTGTGCTTCACGCACGAGTTCTGTTCTAATATTATCCGCATCTGGAACCACTAGTCGCCCATCAAATAGTAAAAGATTTTCTTCCAGCTTATAATGTTCTTCTTCTCTGGTTTTAGCAAGATCACGAAGCTTAGTCAGTGATGGATGAGACTTGTTTACATTCAGGAGGCGATCGGCAAGCTCAAACGTCTCGATAAAGGAGATATTAAGAGCTAATTCTGTGGGGGGGTCTTCTACACTACTTTTGGTTAATAGGGCTTTATTCCGTATTGCTGATTTCATCGAAGCTTGCTGTTTACGTCTTGTTCACGACGAGACAGTGCATCAGCAGCGGCATTTGCTTTGCCTGCACGGTATCTTATTAAGAAGTTGAATTCAGATAGTGCCTCGGCCCATCGTGCTTGACAAGCATTCAAGGATTT
Source organism: Blumeria hordei DH14 (assembly GCA_900239735.1). NCBI lineage: Eukaryota > Fungi > Ascomycota > Leotiomycetes > Helotiales > Erysiphaceae > Blumeria > Blumeria hordei. Next base: position 63,831 of record OENG01000008.1, on the reverse strand, counting down.
GGATGTCATGAAATATTCCAAAGCTTTATGGTCAGTGAAGATTTCGATTCGCTTTGGTGTGCCTTGTAGTTCTGCGCGCCAGTGGAAAGAGAGCGCACTATTGCTAGCATTTCCTTGTCATGAATCTGGTAATTCAATTCAGCTGGGCCATCGTTTTCGAGAGAAAGCCACAGGATGCCAATCATTGTCATCAGATAATTCGGAAAAAACTCTAGCAATAACACCATCAGACGCGTCAGTTTCAATCCTGGATTCTTTGCTACGGTCATAGTGTGAATGAACGGGGCGTTAATCATACAATTTTTTAGTTCTGAAAGGCAGCTCTGCATTCCTCTGAAAACCAAAACTCGGCATCTTTATGAATGAGACGAGTTAAGGGTTTAGCAATTACTCCATAATTTCGGATGAACCGTCGGTAAAAATTGCAAAATCCGAGGAAAGATTGTACTCTTTGACGTTAGTTGGTTTGCTTCCAATTTTTAATGAAAAATCTTAATAGGATCAACGCGAATTCCGTCAGTACAACAAAAAACCCCAGATATTTTGTCTTTTTTACGCCAAACTCGCACTTTTTAATATCCACCTGAAGCCCGGCATCCCTCAAGCGTTGTAAACAAGCTTGACTTGAGTCTCGTGCTCGAAAGGTCATCGGAGTAAATTAAGATATCGTCCAGGTAAACTGTACAGAAGACGTCCAAATAATCAAATAGTGTGTCGTTCATATATCTCTGATAAGTAGCGGGCCCGTTAGTGAGGCGAACGGGAGAACACGGTACTTATAGGAACCATATCGAGTACGGAAAGTCGTTATTCTTCTGAATCAGGATGCATGCGTATTCGGTGAAACGCTTGGCGAATGTCCAACTTCGTGAATATCTTNCATTTTATTCCTGTCACATCTCTAGACGCAAGTGACTCGTTGAGTGCTTTATCCAAAATGTATACAAGCTTCATGGTGCACCGGGACTCTATATATCTGATCGTGGCTCAGCTTTTGTTCTGAATTTTGGCGCAGGTTAAATAAACGTCTCTCTGTAGCACTCAAACCTAGCTCGGCATTTCACCCCCAGACTGATGGCCAAAACTGAAATTATAAATTCTGCTTTGAACCAATATATCCGAGCCTTTTCAAATTTTATACAAGACAATTGGTCGATTGGCTTCCTCTAGCGGAATTTGCCTCAAACACCAGAATAGTGAAACTACAGGCGTCTCCCCGTTTTACGCCAATTACGGATACAATCCTCGCCTTGGTATAGAGCTCCAGATCCTCAGCCCCAAATTTAACTGAGAGTATCAAAAAGGAATACTTACGAGCCGATGTAATAGCTGAAAGATTTGGTCGTATACTGGCAAAGCTACATGCTCTTACTAGACAATCACGAGACCGTTATGAGAACAATGCAAATGCTCGAAGATCAGAATCGCCAATTTATCAACCTGGAGACAAAGTGATGATTAGTTTGAAGAACTTGAAGACTAATCAACCAAAAGAAAAATGGGACGATAAATGGGACGGACCTTATCAAGTTCTTAAAGTATATAACGGCGCAGTGATTGTCAATTTGCCAGACCACATACAGTTAATAAAAGTTTTCACACTTCATTAGTAAGGCCATGGGCGAAGCCTGTACTTAATGGCCAAACGATATTAATAGCATTGAAAAGCGAAATATTTAGGTCGAGTTGCCGAGAGGGATGATGATGGAAACATTATGGATAAATGGGTATTTGAAAAAATATTAGATGTGCATGCTGATGATATTGAAAAATCAGGTCTTACTTATCTCATAAAATGGAAGTACGACAACAAGCCTACCTGGCAGCCTCAGGCTGATCTAAAGGGTTGCGAAAAAGCTCTCTGAGAATTCCATGTCAAGAATCCGGACAAGCCAGGACCCCCGCACGAATTAGATATGCCATTGATACTTGAAGCCAGAACGAAGCCTTCACTACGCCGTTCCAAACGATTACGACGCCTCAAATTGAGGATTTTGAAATAAATTAAATATATTTGTTTGGAGACCAAACTTTGTGGAGGGGGAAGTACTGTCACGGTAGTAGCGTTGTAGTTGGCATGGTTTAAGGTTAAGCGACAACTGAGCCTCTAAAGACCTTCGTGTAGCTAGATAGACTCTTCCTTCCTCATCGCACAACTCATGTGTAACATATACCTCGCACTTCGTACCATCGTACTGTGACACACGTGGCCACTAAAATGTCGGGGCGTCACACTACCACCCCTTTCTAAAGAACACTGACCGCAGAGTTCTGTCCATAGACGAATTGTCTTCAAGATAATCATAATCTTCTATTCCTTTTTCCCACGCATTGATCCACCTCGGAAGTGCTACAGGAGGGCCTGGCATGGCGGGGTTTTCGAGATGAAACTGCTTAATTAAGTGTGGGGCGTACATGAAATTAGAAGCGGGGTAATATTCCGGGTCTTCATCAGCTCCCAGCCAATTTGCTCTGTAATACAATTTTTTGTACTTTAATTTACAGGTGCGGATAGATTCAACAACCCATTCTTTATGACCTGGAATTATTTCTAGAGCTTCGTGCAGCGGATTTATCTGTCCTGGTACTGGGCTAGCAGGGTCTTTTCGAAGGAGCTTGGCGTGGAAAACACGATGAATTTCTCCCATCGACGCTGGTAAGTCTAATTTGTATGACCATCCTTTCTTGTTTACTATTTTGAATGGTCCTACATTTTGATGACCAAGTTTTTTACTAGGCCGGTCTAGAGATAAATTTTTTGTAGACAACCAAACTTTATTGCCAACTTGAAAATCCGGTTCACGACGATGAATGTTGACGTCTTTTTGTTTCTTCCGCTGTGCACTCTCCATATGATGACGAACCCATTCCCATGCTTCTTGCATTTGATGAATTCGATTTTTTGCTTCTTCTTGTGCAATAGCTTGACGAGCATTTTCTGGCTTTTGAGGAGCTTTCCAGTCAAAAGATAGGCGAGGTGGATGGCCATGAAGTAGCTGGAATGGAGAGGTATTGATACTATCATGATGTAACGCAAGTTGTGCAAAGTCCATCAGTGGGAGTAGGCGAGACCAGTTATTTTGAAAGTGATTTACAAAAGGACGGAGTCTAAGGTCTAAATATTGATTCATTATTTCGGTCTGCCCGTCGGTTTCTGGATGGTAGGCTGTCGAAAGTTTTCTTTTAACTCCAAGGAGTAAGCAGAGTGTACCAAAAAATTCTGAGATAAACTGCGGGCCGCGGTCGGACACAATTGATTCGGGCACTCCCAGGTGTCGAAAGCAATGGACATAGTACATTTCCGCGAGATCTTTTGCATTCACAGATTTTTTACAAGGAATGGTGACTGCTTTTTTACTTAGACGATCAATAAACACAGCCACCATATTATGCCCCTCATCATCTTCCGGCATGTCTTTAAAATCAGCACAAATGTGTTGCCATGGGTAGTTTGGAACTGGCAGCAAATGAAGCCATCCGGGAGTTTTATCGTGGTTCAAGTGCGATCTCCTACAGGGGTGGCAATTTGCAACGAACTGTTCAATGAAGCATTTCATACCTTTCCAATAATAACGCTCTGCTAACAACTTATAGGTTTTCTTGGTTCCCGGATGGGCTGTTGAAGGTTGATTGTGTGCTTCACGCACGAGTTCTGTTCTAATATTATCCGCATCTGGAACCACTAGTCGCCCATCAAATAGTAAAAGATTTTCTTCCAGCTTATAATGTTCTTCTTCTCTGGTTTTAGCAAGATCACGAAGCTTAGTCAGTGATGGATGAGACTTGTTTACATTCAGGAGGCGATCGGCAAGCTCAAACGTCTCGATAAAGGAGATATTAAGAGCTAATTCTGTGGGGGGGTCTTCTACACTACTTTTGGTTAATAGGGCTTTATTCCGTATTGCTGATTTCATCGAAGCTTGCTGTTTTACGTCTTGTTCACGACGAGACAGTGCATCAGCAGCGGCATTTGCTTTGCCTGCACGGTATCTTATTAAGAAGTTGAATTCAGATAGTGCCTCGGCCCATCGTGCTTGACAAGCATTCAAGGATTTGGATGTCATGAAATATTCCAAAGCTTTATGGTCAGTGAAGATTTCGATTCGCTTTGGTGTGCCTTGTAGTTCTGCGCGCCAGTGGGAAAGAGAGCGCACTATTGCTAGCATTTCCTTGTCATGAATCTGGTAATTCAATTCAGCTGGGGCCATCGTTTTCGAGAAGAAAGCCACAGGATGCCAATCATTGTCATCAGATAATTCGGAAAAAACTCTAGCAATAACACCATCAGACGCGTCAGTTTCAATCCTGGATTCTTTGCTAGGTCATAGTGTGAAAGAACGGGGGCGTTAATCATACGATTTTTTAGTTCTTGAAAGGCAGCTCTGCATTCCTCTGAAAACCAAAACTCGGCATCTTTATGAATGAGACGAGTTAAGGGTTTAGCAATTACTCCATAATTTCGGATGAACCGTCGGTAAAAATTGCAAAATCCGAGGAAAGATTGTACTCCTTTGACGTTAGTTGGTTGCTTCCAATTTTTAATGACAGAAATCTTATCAGGATCAACGCGAATTCCGTCAGTACCAACAAAAAACCCAGATATTTTGTCTTTTTTACGCCAAACTCGCACTTTTTAATATCAACCTGAAGCCCGGCATCCCTCAAGCGTTGTAAGACAAGCTTGACTTGAGTCTCGTGCTCGGAAAGTCATCAGAGTAAATTAAGATATCGTCCAGGTAAACTGTACAGAAGACGTCCAAATAATCAAATAGTGTGTCGTTCATATATCTCTGATAAGTAGCGGGCCCGTTAGTGAGGCCGAACGGGAGAACACGGTACTTATAGGAACCATATCGAGTACGGAAAGTCGTTAATTCTTCTGAATCAGGATGCATGCGTATTCGGTGAAACGCTTGGCGAATGTCCAACTTCGTGAATATCTTTGCACTGTTTAGGCGGGCGAGGGTTTCATCAATTAGCGGGAGAGGGTAGCGGTCTTTTTTCGTAATGTTGTTGAGCTTCCGATAATCTACGCAAAATCTTAAACCTCCGTTGGGTTTTTTAACAAATAGAACAGGGGAAGAAAAGGGCGCTTGACTGGGGACAATCCAGCCCTTGTCTAAGTTGTCCAACAAATACTGTTTAACATTTCGCAATTCTTCGCTGGATTGGTTGTAAAGAGGACCATAACCTAGAATTTCGTTCCTTCACTTCTATTTTATGGTCATACGGCCGATTGGGCGGAATTGAGTCCGATGCGCTTTTTGAAAAGACATCCAGGTAGTCGTGATATTGTGATGGACAAATTTGACGATCTACATCTTGACCATTTTCACAATTTGCGTTATCTAATTCTCGACTATTTAATTCATGATCGATTTCTTGGAGACTAGTCGAGAAAGTTTCCACGTCTTTGCGGCGCGCCAGCAGGTTAAAAGTCACTGCAGAAATTTCGAGGATATCAGCCTTCACTGTATTGGAAGCTATAATCTTTCTTTTTGAGTGATGGAGACGCTCATTTACCAAGGGCTTACTTGGTCTCGCTGCAAGGTTATTTGATTTCGATGAAGTAGTTAATGGAATTAATGATTCTGAGGGTAGGGAGAATCTCACAACTTTTCTTTTGAGAAGGCGTACCGTATGATTTTTTTTAAATATTTCCTGGCCTTCAGGGATATTTATTTCTTGGATAAATGCGGCGTCTCTTCTGTCTGCGTCAATTTGGTGTTCAGGGAAAGGACGAGATTTTTTCAGCGGAATATTGAGGGTACGGCAAAAAGAAGGTTTTTGTTGGGGAGGGGTGCGCCAAAATAATTTACGATTACGCAAGTCTGGAAGAACGTCGAAGTGAGCCATCCAACCGTCACCAAGTATGGCATCTTGGTTTGCGAGATCTAGAATGAGAAAAGGAATTTGGCTGAGAGAATATCCGTCAACCACCATTGTACAAACAAGAAAATGAGTAATGATACGCCCGCGCGAGCCGTTATAACCCTTTGGTGTGATGGGTTTGGGTAGAGCCATAGGCTGGATTTCTAGGCGGTCACAGACATTTTCTGCTACCTTTTGGTCTATGAAGCAAAACCCATGTGCTCCGGAATCAGGGAGAGTTAGAATTGAAACCGATATTCCATTGGAAACTAATCTACAAGGAACACGAAATATATCTAGATTCCCCATCAACCGGTCGTAGTTGGTTTGGAACAACTCGACCAAATGCCCTAGAGAGGAGACTTCCTCTAGGGCTCGTTGTTTTCCGAATCCGACTGAGTTTGATCTTCTGTCGTTGTTTGATCCACCTCTATTTCCTGAATTTGGCTGGATATGTTGGACTGGCTACGACGGGCCTGCGTACAGTCAGTACTGTAGTGACCTATCTTCTGGCAGTTGTAACACTTTACAGCTTCCGAATTGATGGTCGTGGGCAGTAGACGTGAGCTTTTCTGCGCGGCGAGAGTAGAATGGGAAGATAAAGGACCGAGGCTTCGTTCACAGGCCAAATTGTTTGGTGAGCTCCACTTTTGGTGGGGAGATCTCACGTGAATAGGTGGATTTGGAGTTATTCGACGAGTTTGGCTAGCTATTGCTTCTCGGTTAAGCTTCAGCTCGTTATCGAAATACGTGAATCTTTGGAGCGCTATCAATAAAGTGGGACCCGTAGCCATAAACGAAATGGCGATTTTGTGCAAGTCCGGGCTGAGTTTGTGGAATAGATCCGACAAAGTATCTTCAGGGGCGATGCGTGCTTTACTTGATAACTCCGAGAAACGACTGTAAAAGTGATTAAACGATTCCGAGGTCGACATCCGGCATTTATTGTAAGACACACGCGCTGTTTCGCGCTCATTAGGATCACGAAAGAATCCAGATAGCCAATTTATCATTTCTTGGTCGTCATGGAAGTGCTGAGGATGATCCGACTTCATCCGTTGGGTCAGGTGTGACTGCGCGGTACCTTTTGTCTGGCTTAATACGTATGTTTTCCGCGCTATTTGATTTGTTAGGTAACATGCGTAGTTGGACAGATTTCCTTGGAGCATTATTTCCCAAGCGTCAAAGGTTGGGCTTATCCCGTCGTCCAATTTCTCTGAAAGGTCGGGAACTCGATAGACTCGGTCATTTACGGGGGCTCTAGAAAAATTGGTTCTTCTGGAATGTCTTCGGTTCGGGGTATCATCGTGAGATGAACCTACATCATCCGCGCTACCGTGACTATCGTTGGATTCCAGGAACTTGTTTCTACGCCTGGCCGGCACTGTGTAGATAAGGTTTGTTTCTTCTTCGGGTGATTTCTTTACCTTTTAATGCGGTAAAACCTCAGGAATAATCGAAACAGGAGGATGGTAATCAGGTTGTTTGCCTTTGTCTTTTTTTGTATTTGTGGTTTTTGAGGCTGACAAATTAGCAATTAGTTCGTCCTGGACAGTTATCTTTCGAGATTGTTCGGATAACTGAAGCTGTATCGTTCGGAGTATGTTGGCTATGTCCTCATTGCTCGTTTGTTGGAGGGGAGGTGGGGGAGATAGCTGTAAATCATCACGAAGATTCGGGTACAGGGGACTTATCGGTGAACGACGGAGAGCAGATGCACGGGTTGGAATAGCTGTAGATGGCCCAGGAGAGCCTGCTCTACAATGGACGAAGTCAACTGACGAGGTTTGTTTATTCTTTGATTTTCGGCGTTGGTTAATGTTATTCCATTTATTATTACCATCTTTATTGGAATGTTTGCCGGGTGGTGTGTGCATCATTGCGTAAGATATATTATACAGAAGGCGGTACAACACAATTGGTGAGACAAGAGTTAGAGGTGAAGCTTAGAGTAAGCAAGGTTCACCGACGAAGCTATCAATCAGTAGGTTCATATATAAAAAACTTATTGAGGGATATTGTTTAGACCTTCCCAGGTCTTTGGAGAGAGAGTGAGTTTAGAATAATGTGGAAACTCGAGGGACAAAAGACAATTGGCGAGTGGTCAAAAGCTGGCGTGGACTCAAATCATAAGATTCTAAACTAAAGAGAAAAGTATCTAGGAGGATATGAATCTGTATATGTACATAGGAGGTTCAACTGTTCAAATAAAGTTGCCAACACGAAACCTCCTGTCCCTCATTGCCTACAACCCAAGGGTTTTGCATGAAAACCAATATCCATGACAAACCTTTCGTATCGTAATCTGTCACACACAAGACTCGTGTGTGTGAAACTAGTCGTTGGAATTCCTGGATTGACCCTGTGTCGGCTTACCAACTATTGGACCGAAGACCACGTGGCCACTAAAATGTCGGGGCGTCACAGTTTGTAAGTGCTGCGGGTTATCTAAGATGTTCAATGAAAAACTTTTTTGAACTGGCTGGTCCTCTAACAGATCAGTCCGTCGGCCAAAAGAATCAGCCGGTTAATTTAACAAAAGATTCAATTGATTCCTACAAAAAGATCAAAAAAGCTCTTACAACTACTCCACTGGTGAAAAAATTCAACTGGCAACTCCCCGTAATCCTAGAAACAGATGCATCGCAAAGGTTCATTGGTGCTGTGCTATTGCAGCCTCATTTAAATGCAAAAAATTCAGAACGTTCTTTTTTACACCCTGTGGCATACTTTTCGCGGAAACTAAATGATACTCAGCAAAGATACTCAGCAAAGATACTCAGCACAAGAGAGAGAACTGCTATGTGTACTACTTTTGTTACAGCATTGGCGTCACTGGATCGAAGGTGGTGACGTTACTGTTATCACTGACCATCAATCATTAAAATCAATAAAAAATAAGTCAGAGCAACCAGCAAGAATTTTGAGATTCTTAGACTCAATAGAACACTATGGAATGCGTATAATTTATCGCAAAGGAAAGGCAAATATGCTTGCAGACTATCTCTCAAGGCCTCCAATTAATAACAACAATAACACTGATGACAATAATGATAACGATAATGATAATGATGATATTGATGTGGATTTCGATTGATCACAATTGTAACAGGATGGTGACAAATATAACTCGTGGCTCAACTACAGCTAGTTCCGCAGAATGCAATAGTTAAGCTTGAGTTATAATAAATTTGTCTATGTCCTCCTCTAACTCCCAACTCCGAAATCTACACTTTGTGCGTAGCTTACTAATTGTAGGCTAACCGCATTTAGTAGTCTATATTACATTACGTAGCCTGCTACGTTTAGGATCCACAAATCATCCTCCTTCTCCAACTGAGCTGTCCGCAGCTCACCAAAGTTTATTACTCAACATTACAATCCTCCACAGTCCTTCAAGTTCCTACGATCCTGCTCTAACATTCTTTTACTCCCGTACCATAAGCTTTGCACTAGGTGACCTTTACGAACGTATGCTGGGAACAAATTAGTACCATTGTAGCGGTTACCTAACTTGAATCCTCCTGGGGAGATCAGTGAGTAGGTGTTATTAACGTGACATGCTGCGATCGCCCAGGGTCCGTCATAGTAAGGTTCGAATTTATGCTTCTTTTGACGGACTTGCAAGACCCAATCTCCCGGGGCGTAAATTCTCGAAATGGCTTTCTTTCCTTGGAGGTAAGCTCGGGTCTTGTCGCGGATTGCTTTCATGCTGGCCACGTACGAGCGAGCGATAGGTGCAGCGTGAGATGTAACAAGTTCTTCTGTCCAGTCACGTTCTTCTTGTAGCGTTGGTTCTCGGACATATTCCGTATACGCTTGTTCTTCGTTTGAAGGTTGTGTTCCAAAGAGCAGGAAGAACGGGCTGTAGCCGTTAGGAGATATACGTCGGTTGTATATGGAAACAGCGCAAGAGAGTGCGTCGACTAATTTCATTCCAGGGGCATCGAGGAGAGTTCTTGTTAGAATGGCCTTTAAGACGCCGTTGGCCTGTTCTACCTTTCCATTACTCCGTGGTCGGATAGGCGTCGACTGCGTGAATGAGAGATTATGTCTGTGCTGGAACTGCTGTGCTTCCATTCCAGTGAAGCGCAGGGCATTGTCGCTAATTACTTGACGCGGGGTACCGAAAGTGTTCATGATGTACCTGAGCAGAGGAATGGTGTTCACGAAGTCTGCGTTGGGTACTAACCTCGATTATAGCCATCCAGTGGCATATTCAATTGCATGAAGAAAGATTTGGGGTCCGATTTTTGTGTGGTCAATTCCCAAACGTGTCAGCGGCAGTGAAGGCTTTATTGGAGTTAGGTTACCCAAAGCTGGATCTGGTGGTTTCATCAATTGGCAAGAATGACAATTAATGATTGCTTCGTGTGCTGCTAACATTAATTCTGGGTGCCAGTATCTCCGTTCGGTTTCACGCATTGTTGTACCAATGGATGCATGACCTTGGTCCTCGTGTATTCTTGTGACAGTTGATACCAGATCTTCGTACTCCAATACCTCTAAAAGTGTCGCAATTCCTGTTGGGCCTGGTGGATCACCGATTTGATGGGTACGGGTCGTTTTGATGAGGTGAAGTTTGTCATTGAAAACTGTAAAGTTTTGGTTGACCCAGTCCTTGGAAATCTTTGGCAGAAGTTGTTGAAGTAAGGTTAGATGTTCGAAAACACATTGGAGGTTGACACGATTCAACTGGTGAGGGTATTTAACCTTGTCATTTTCTTGCAATTCGGAGACCCTTCCCTCTTCTTCTAGTAGCGGATAGGCTGAGTCTGTCGGTCTAGAAAGGAAGTCTGCAAGAACGTTGGCTTTGCCTGGTCGGTAATGGATGCGAATATTATAATGCTCTATGGTGTCAAGGAAACAAATCATCCGCGGTGGCTGTTCCGCTTTGGTCGGGATTGACTTGAGAGATTCATGGTCTGTAATGACTGTTATATCTCCACCTTCAACCCAGTGTCGCCAGTGTTGTATGGAGAGGAGTATGCCAAGCAACTCTCGTTCCTGCGCAGAGTAGCGTTGCTGTGTTGGATTTAGCTTCCTGGAGAAGTAAGCAACAGGGTGTAGAAGCGAAAGCTTGTGGTTGTCATTGGTCGAGTGAAGATGAGGTTGCAGAAGAGCTGCTCCCACAAACCGTTGTGAAGCGTCGCTTTCTAACATAGTTGGTAGTCTCCAATAGAATTTTTGTATTACTGGAGCTGTTGTGAGGGCATTTTTGATTTTATTGAATGATTCAATTGCCTCTGGAGTCAGTTTTACTGGAAAATTTTTTGGTCCTATTGAAAGGTCGGTTAGTGGGCCAGCCAGCTGAGAGAAATTTTTAATTAAAGAACGTAAGTAACCGGCTGCGTTAACAAAACCCCTAATATCTGAAGTTGTTGACGGTATTTTCATGGATAAACGCAGTAGAAGCTAGCATGGTGTTTCATGGGGAGTTCCATGCCAAAACAAAACGCAGTGTTAGATTGAGTTCCTAAACAATTAGGACATACTCAGGAACATAGGGTCGTTTCATAGGAATTACGTAGTATCACTGTTCGAGACAGTGCTCAGGGCTGTCCTATTATCTGATGTACATATATACTCAGCGTGAAGAAGTATTCTTCTTCACGCAACGTCTTCTGTTTATACTCATACCTATTGTTCACCTACTTATCTCTTCTCTAAAGAAGACCGCCATTATTGTACCATTCTCTCCTATTACTTACTTTACCTTTACCTCTTCCGTGAACCCTATACCTCACGCTGATTTATACCTCCTACTCTTAGGAATCACCACTATCCTCCACATCTATAACCTACTTGCACCCAACTCGTACCCTATGGAATACCGATAATACAGTGCCTTGAGAGGTATAGGGCGTTCGCGAATGGCAGCAACTTTTTCGGGATCTGCTGTGATACCGTACTTTGAAATGAGGAATCCGAGGAAAACTCCTTGTTCGACAAAGAGTCTACACTTGGCTGCGTTGAGAATTAAGCCATATTTAACAAAACGGGCGAAAACTAGCTGTAATCTCGCATGCAATTCCTCGTGCGAATCCCCCCAAATGCACACATCATCCAGAAGGCCAGATACAAACAGTCGATATGGCTGTAGTACCTCTTCCATTAAAGATTGGAAAGTTGCTGGAGCATTGCATAGACCAAAAGGAATTAGAATGGTTCCGGAGATTGTAAGAATGACATACCAAGTATGAGGATGAGTTAGAGTTATGATGAATGTGTTTAATGTACGACAAAGTCTACTGATGTGTAATGGATAGTTAATTGTAAGGAAATTGCTATAATTCTATCTGTGTAGCGAGAAGTCCCTCTATATACATGAAAGCGTGGTTTTCCGCACACTAGTGTAAATTCCAACATACTTCCTTATCTAACCTAAATGGGAAAGTTGTTGGAGATCCTGAAGCCAATGTATGCTGTAAGGCATCTATTGGCTAAATACTATTCATGCCAGTGAGTGATGATATAGGTTAATCATATCTCATTGCGTCAGTGCATATTATTCTAATATGAACTATTTGTCTACTGCAGTCATGTTGCTGCCTTAATTACAACAAAAGGTATGACAAGCCATTCATAGATACCAAAAGGCGTCACGAAGGCTGTCTTTTCTTGTGAATCTTTATGCATTGGTACTTGCCAGAATCCATTTTCCAGGTCTAAGAACGCGTAGAATTTATGTCCCGCAGCTCGCTATATTTCGTCCTGAGCATTTGGGAGTGGGTGTGCGTTTTTCTTAGTGACCTTGTTGAGTTCTCTGTAGTCCACACAAATTCTCCAGATTTGTTTGTTTGTCTTGGATGGCGTCTTTTTGGGTGTGAGGTGCAATGGTGCTGCCCACGGGCTTTGACTTTTCTGTATAATTCTTCCCACGTGAGTTTTGCAAAAATCCCGTATTGCTTGTAACTGATGTGGGCTATAGCGCCTTGGAGAAAGCTTAATTGGCTGACAGTCACCCGTATTTATGACGTGTTGTGTCTTGTAGAGAAGGTCGGTTTTTCGAAGAGATTTATTAAAAATAGAAGGAAAGTTGTGAATATAAGAGCTGGTAAAAGGAAATGCGTTAGCTGGCATTGACTTGTGCCATTTTGGCGTGAGAGGGATAGAGTTAGTCGTGAAAACATGATGGATATTATTTGAATTAGAAAAAGGAAAAAGAGTTGGAGATGATTGCAAGTTGGAAAGTTGGATAGTTTTGTCAGAAAGAAAGTGTAATCTGAGAGCGTGGAAAACTGTTTGGCCCAAGGTGAGGTCGGCGGGAAATGTATTATCAGGGACGACTCCAGCAGAAAATGTAACTGATTCGGTCCATTTGGAATGATTATTACTGCGTTGAATATGGAATTGTACTGTTATAATGGCATCTTTGGTAACTGTGGGTCCCGTTCCACCAATTCCTGAAATCGTAGAAATGAACGAGGTGTTATAGGAAAAAAGTCGAGTGGCCAAGGAGTTGGAAACAAAGCATGTGGAAGATCCATAATCGAAGAAAGTAGAAAAGGTAACAGAAGGAAATTTTGAAAGACGTGTAAGAAAAAATTTGTGTGGCTTTCCGCATCCCTCGCAAAGAGGATCCTCGTCGGGAGTAGCTTTTGTATAGCCTGAGCCTATTGCCACAACATAGGCATCTTGGCACCCTCATTCTAGTTCTTCCTCGGCGAGGACTGGAGTAAGCAAGTCTTCTAGTTCCTGGTCAACGTTGCCGTGTTCAATGGTGTTGGCAGGACTTCTTTGATGGCCATCGTCTGGAGTCATGGGTTCGACAACAAACGATTTCTGATTGGGACTGAAGCGCTTAAATCCTTTTTTCTTAATAGCCGCGTAACGTTTCTTCAGGTCGTCGCTGAAATTGGAGCGGGCTGGAAATCGACCCGAATTTGACTGAATACGGTTATTTTTAGGCGGTGGATTCGAGCGACAGTCTTTGGACCAGTGTCCTGGCTTTCCACACTTGTAATAGTTGCCGTGTTGAGGGTTTATAGCGTATTCTCCACCTTTGTCAAATTTACTGTATGCGGGGAACACGTTATTTCCCTGAAGCCTAGGATCCATTATTTTCTGGCCTAACGCAGGTGGGGATGAATCAACAGCTGTATTTTTAAGACTGGGTACACGCTGAAAGTTGGTGTCTTCAAACGGCCAACGGGCAATGGCTTCAGTAGATTGGACAATATGGTCGGCCAATTCTTCATTTGAAAGGGACGGGGCTCGAGAACTGATTGCAGACCATGTCCGAGGTTAGAACTGTCGGACATTTTGGCTTAAAATATCCCGAGAGTGGGGTCCCACTACCATATCTGTTGGGAGAAAGAAAAAAGCTTTCCTTAAACAGCGTGGAAAGTCTAAAGTTGTCTCGCTGTTATTGGCAGTAAGTTTAGCGAAAGTGGTGAGAGGAGAACTTAAGGCATTATTGTTATGTAAGACCTTAAGGATGCACTCAACTGTGCTTGCCCAGTCTAAAGAACCATTGGCAATAGCTCTTCTAGCTGTAATGAAATCGTGGTCCATTAAAGAAGCGACCCTCATCGGCCAGGCTGAATAGGGTAGCATTGACTGAACCATACCAACTTGCATCAGATAGAGGATTCCCAGAGTGTCTTCATTTGCGAACCAGAGTTTCCTGTCATTTGGGAACACTGCCTTGTTCCTTTCCGTCGCTTCGCGCAGAGGACCATTAGGATTCTCTGCTTCCTTACGCGTAAAAAAATCTGGGAAGTATCTTTTCATTCGCATTTCTTGATCGCTTAGACCTGAGTTTTGGGGGTTGACCGATTGATAGAGATTTATGGTTCCGTCGGCAAGGAACTTGTTGTTGGCTGTTGTTGGTGGGGCGTTGAAGAACTGGATTTGAGTCGACGATGAATTGTCGTAGCGTCGACTTTCAGTTTGCATGGAAGTTGGGAACTTGCCCGAGACTTTCGGTATCGGTGGTTCCTGTTTGGGCACCGCCACCAATGAAGCTGATGCTTCCTGGTTGGAAGTCGAAACTTGTCGTCTCTGTTTGCCCTTGTCTAGCGGTGGGGCTTCTTGAGTTGACGTAACTGTAGGACGTAGACTGCTGGTAGCTGGATTCTCACTAGTCTTGGCGCTGGCAATAACAGAGAGTTGTTGCAAGATGTGCGAGAGTGCATCATCAGTTTTGTCCGCCCTGTGCAGAAGCTCACTAAAAGTCAATTTAGATTTATTGGTCAGTTCTTGGATTGAATTTTCTGTCCTTTCCGCCCTTTCCGCAAGCTTGTCCAAGTCCTTGCCCATTTTTTGGAAACGTTTGGTCGTATCTTCCTGAAATGCTGCCTGGTCGGCGGTGGCTTTCTTTAACTTGGATTCGAGCTCCAAGTTTGTGAGCCCTACCATTATGACGTGAATTGTGTCAGAGGAAAGCTAAGAATGATATAGTTGGGTCTGAATCATGAGCTATATTTAATCTAAAGAGAGAAAGTTCTATGTACATGAAATTATCATACAAACTGTGTACCGAGGCCGGAAGATTATCAGCCGAGCCTAACCAGATCAAGATGAGTATGATTAGGCGAGTGCATGCTTAGTACAGTTTACAACTGTTACAAATTGAAAGTGATAAATAATGGCGTTTTTTTTATTGAGATTTTCTCTACAAAAATATATATTTTTGTGGATTTAGATCGATCACAATTGTAACAGGATGGTGACAAATATAACTCGTGGCTCTACTACAGCTAGTTCCGCAGAATGCAATAGTTAAGCTTGAGTTATAATAAATTTGTCTATGTCCTCCTCTAACTCCCAACTCCGAAATCTACACTTTGTGCGTAGCTTACTAATTGTAGGCTAACCGCATTTAGTAGTCTATATTACATTACGTAGCCTGCTACGTTTAGGATCCACATTGATGACAATAATGATAATCTAATTAATTCCACAAATTTATTTCCTGCAGGAGAAGAGGAAGGCGACGACCCATATCTGACAGAAGATGAACCAGAACTGAAACAGGTAGAATATCCAGAGCAGCTAAACCATATTGATCTTCAATGCATCTTCGAATTTCTCGTACAGGAAGAACTACCTCCTAAACTTCATCCTGATTGGGTTCGAAAACATTTTGGATTATATGACAAAAAATTGCACTTGATAAAAACCAACAGAGCAAATAAATTTGGCGACCCTCCCAAACCACCTGGAGTTTTAATATTTTTTGAAGTACTAGAGTACGAGGATTTACTTCAAACTATGAAATTATTGCATGAAAGCCAAGGGCACGCGTCAGTGGTAACAACCTTACGAAGTGCAAGTCATAGATACTGGCACCCAGAGATGACATTAGCAGTATACAAAGATCTTCGAATCTGCCGCAAATATCAATTGATGAAACTTCCTGACGCAAGTCTTGGAAATCTTAGACCAATCCAACCACCACCTCCTTTGACTCGATGGGGCATTGATCACACACAGGTGGGCCAAAGAATATTGCTCAACGCAGTCGAATATGCCACTGGCTGGTTGGAGTCACGTATTGTCTTAAATGCTGATTTCGAATGTACAGTACCCTTACTTCTCTATATATTTCAAACTTTTGGCACCCCAAACCAGATAATCAGCGACAACGCAAACTGTTTCACAGGAAATGAAGCAAAACAGTTCCAGAGACAATACAGATTTACCATGACTCACACCACCCCAAATCGGCCTCATAGTAATGGTAAAGTTGAACAAGTAAATGGAATTCTAAAAGGTATCTGTCGGTTTATCACCGGTTCAAGATTATGTGCTAGCACAAAGAGTGGGTAACTGAGTTATTGATCTAAAAAACGTATATCTATCTATCTCTATCATGAATACAGAACGGAAGTAAACCCCAACGCCGCACTGACACCACGTGACTAATATCCGTATACTTCTCCCATAGGTACCCTACCAACGCCAATATTGATACACTGACAACTCTTTAAATGGTAAATGTCTGTCAGGATTGCCTTCTGTATAATCTATATATGTGGATATAACCAGAATCTAGTGTTCTATGATTCTGGTCTGGCCTTTTGGCCGAGTGGTTGTGCAACTATCTCATGCATAATGTAGGATGGCGCCCTTTAGCCTGAATACCACCTCTTTGACCCTTGTCTCCGCCCTGCTGTCTACATGCTGCTCTGACAATGTCGAACTCAAGAAATATAAAAGAAAGTAATTCATCCCAAAATACGAGTTTTTATTTGCCATTGTGCATTCACTTCCGGTTTACCCATCCTTCCAGTCTAACTGTAAGTTTATTTGTCTCAATAAGTGTCCTTAGGGCCGAGGTAGCATTTTATTTTGTCATAGAGTCTGCTGGATTATCTTTACCATTTATCACAGGGCAGGTTTACTAACTGTGTGGCAAAGTATCATATTTGAGTTGTGCAATGAGAAGAGGAAAGACTATCTAGCTACACGAAGGCCTGTAGAGGCTCAGTTATTGCTTAACCTTAAAAGACGCCAACTACCATCTCACTACCGTGACAACATTGATCCACCTAATCTCTGCTAGCTCTTTTCGCTCATATGACTCACGTATTGCCATAACGTCAATCATTAGTTGTTTTTCTTTTGTTGTTCCAAACTTCACTAAACATTCATATAGGCTGCGACTGTCAGTACAGATAATTAATGGAACTTAAGGTAGACCAAGTTGGCCAATGATCTGATTGACCGTTATGCAGAGTGAGGTTGCAATATCAACACCATGAGTCATTGCATGTAGCTCGGATGCTAGAACAGCTCGAGTTACTCGCTTCCATTTGGTTGAGCTCCAATAATTATATTACCTCAAAATGTGAAATCATTGTCTCCAAAATTCTCATTTCCAAGTGTAATTACAAAGCCTATCTGAGAGGTGAGGTCTTTGTTATTAGCAAATGAGCCGTCAACCCAACAGTAAGCTTTTAACTTATTCAAATCTAGGTTGACGTATTTTAATCCCTTGCTTGGATCAATTTGTTGTTTGTGAAGAGCGTTATTGAGTTCAATGATCTCCTGGTCTCCTGGCTCTTGATGCTGAGCTGCTCTTGACAATCTAAAGGCGACTAGTGGTTGACAATTAGATGAAATCCAGGCTCCAAGAGCTCTTTGTCTCTTGTAAATATCGATTCTGTTTGGATCTTTTACATTGACCAACTTGATTTTCTTACCTTGACCATTAGTTTGTATGTGTAAAGAGTTGTCGCAGAGTTATATCAGTAGACCGTTAAATTGCAGTGAGTTGGTATCAGATAATCGCTCAATAGGCTTCGCAGGGAACTGGGCCTTGTTTAGTTTTTCGTCTTCGAGTTCTAGAAATTCCCTAGTTCCGAGAAAAAGCGTATCGTCAACTTGCATGCCTGTAATACTGAAAGGTTTAATGTGGGTCACAAGTAGACACGGATCAAAGCAAGATGACTTTAAGCCTAATTCTTTTGTAAGGTATTTGATCCATGTGTCGAACCAGTGGTTGTTATGAATCCGAATCACGTGTTCATAGCCTTGGCGTTTGCGTAATGGGTCTGTTTGACAAAAGCATGTACATAACACTTTTCACTACACATTTTAGTTAGACAGTATCATATACGAGCCATATTATTATCAACAATAATATCTTCTCTACATATCTCTGTCACACAGTGTACACTTTCACAACAGGTTAGAGCCCGGTAGTAGCGTACAGCAATCCGTGGATTATCAACATCCATTATCTTCTCAAATCCCGGGATTATCAACATCCCATTCTCTAGTTTCCCTTCTCTCGAAAGAATCAAAAGACTTTTTCCAATATCTAACGTTAATCATTCTCATTTAGCATTACCATTCTCTTGCTAAGGATGTCCACTTACAAAGATGATACCAGGTCAATAATTCTGAGGTCCGGCATACCATTTCTAACTTGGTCGTCGGATCTTCGAAGTGCCCTCGCACAAGAAGATCTGGTAGGGTTCGTCTTTCACAACATTGACGGTATTCGTCCTAAAATTGCACCATCTGCACCAGATAGCGCAGAATCTATCAAAGATCCTTCTTGCCTTGAAAAATATCTTGATCAATATGAAGCATGGAAAACGAAGGATCTACATGCATACGGAATAATTTTACGAAGAATTGACCAAAGTATTAGACCAGAGTCAACTGATACACAGACAGCTCTGCAGCTCTATAACATGATCGCCAATACCCACAAACCATCTTCCGCCATTCCATATCAAACATCCTTCAATAAACTGATGAATACCAAGCTTACCTCAAGCGCAACGCACTACTGTAACAAGTTTCAACAAAATCTCTCAAATTTCCGTAATGCCGCTGCAAACCTAGAGACAACTGTGAAGAACTCCACAAAATACGGTATTACAGATGGAATGGCGTCGATGATGTTCTTTGAAGGAACATCCCATATCGATTGGCTGGAAACTTGGAGAGCAACGGGAGCCGTAGATAGAGATAATCAGACATATGCATCGCTTGATCAGATGATGGCAACGTTACGATCTGTTTCAGGTGACCGTCATGCCCAACCACAACATGTCAAAGTGGCAGCTCTGTCAATTGGCCGTAGAGACGACGACCTGTGCTACATTCATCCAAAGTTAAATCATACCAATAAAGAATGCCGAGTTCAACATCCTGAGCTCCGAGGGGTTCTTAAAAATAGGTACAAGGAACATAGTGGACACTCTAATGCCGTGATAGCTCAAGACTATGAAAATGATGATAGTTCTCCTTTAGCTATGACAGTGTTTCCACCGTCCCTCATACGAGCAGCTAGCGCATCTGGTATTTCAATAAAAAGAGACTCATTTATATGGGACTCAGGTGCGTCAAATCATTTTATCAACAAACGCTCGGCATTTTCTAGTTTAAATAAACTTGAAACCCCCTTCACCTTTGACCAAGCTATCGATAAAACTTCTCTCAACTATGCGGGTACAGCGCTCATCAAAATTGGAAAATTAGACTTACTTCTTGGTGACGCACTTTATTCTCCAAAATCTTCTATCAACCTGATCTCAGCAGGTCGGGCTTTTCGTCTTTCCAAAATTTCGGAGGATCGTAAAGCTGGTCTTCTCATCCGAAGTGTCAACGGTCGCCAAACACCAGTAGCTCGGCTTGCTACTATAAGTGATATCTCCATTATAGTCCCACTCTCAGATACCTCGCCTCATAGCTCCAACTCAATCAAACTAGCTGCACCTCTGCTTGCGAAGCCAGCAATTTCCAAACTAACGAAATGCTCATCCGCTGACAGATGGCATCAACGCCTTGGCCATGTCGGGCCTTTGATAATGTCCAAAACGAAGAACTTCGCTCAAGGACTGGGCGCACTAGACACTAGCGATCTCTCACACTGTGAGGCTTGTCATCTCAGTAAAGCACAGCGCACCGTAGTTCGAGAACCTCGTCCTATTCCCTTTGAGCCCCTGGATGAAGTCTTTGTTGATATGGTAGGACCCATAGACCCTAATATTTACAATCAAGCTTATGCCGTTATCATTACAGATGCCACTACACGTATGAGATGGTGGTTTGGTGCTGTTAAGAAAGACGAAATACCGGATCAGCTTATTGAATGGGTATCAGCAATAAAAAATCAGTATGGCAAAACTATTCGCATTTGTTTTTCTGATGGAGGAACCGAGATTCAAAAAAACACGCGGTGGCAGACCATTGCTCGAGAAAAAGGCATACTGTTGGAAATGGAGACACGGAGTGTTGTGGACGTATGGGCCCTCCATTTCGTCTAGGTTCCCGACACGATCTTGTGTGTGTTTAAGAGGTTGGAATGGGTAATATGGTAGCGCTTCAGGCTACCTATTAGATATACGAGCGGCTGTATGGCGTGGGCACAAGGAGGTTATTGGGGGTTTTCTATGCCTAGATGGCGCCACACTCGTTTATGGTGTGGCTTAGGCTACGTGTCGCTTACACTTGTACTTGTAGCGCACACTTTCCATACTTTTAGCTTTAATCCGAACATGACACTCTTTTAGTCAACTTCTACTTTCGTTCCATGAATATTGCGCCCATTTCATTGCGCGATATTTCCAATACATACGTCAAGATATTTCTTCTCCATACACACCAGAGCAAAACGGGGTGGCGGAGGCAGCCAACAAAGTCATCATTACTCGGGCACGCTGTTTATTAATTGATGCTGGTATGCCAGTTTGTTTTTGGTTTTGGGCAGTTAATCATGCAATTTATCTGACTAATCACATTTACAATCTCTCCACCAGTGACGTACCTATCTTACACTTCAATAAGGGCCTCAATATTGCTCATCATAAATTGCTAGATTTCAGATGTCTCCCACGTTTTGGCTGTAAAGCCTACCGAACATTGAATAAGCCAGAAAAAGGTGGTAAATTTGACCCAAGAGCACAAACAGGATGGTTTGTTGGTTTCCAAGCCAATACAACTAAGAATGCTATCATTCTCTCCCCGCACAAAACACCACAACATGAATGGTCTTGGAAAGTTTTCAACACCCTTCATGCCTCTTTCTACGAAAACTGCATGTATGGGCCCACTATGGCAAAGCTCAATGAATCAACACCTCTTGAGTATCATTCAGGGGGTGGTCTTGGATTTTACTACCCAGGTACCACGGAGAATGATCTAATACCTCCACCAACGCCTTCATCAAATTTAACGCCATCCCCATCAACACCGTTGCCTCCCAGTCCTTTACCTGAGAGCTCTATTGATGAACAACCGCTTGAGGGGGAGCCAGAAATTCATGAATCGTCCAGCCAGGGGGAGCCAGAGAATACAGAAAAATACGAGGACCATGCATCACAGATGATGACCCTAGTGATCATGAGCACAGCCATAATATTTATGATACCTCAATGACACCTTTTGAGCCCCCAACTTACGTAGGCCAGAAAAGAAGACACTCTTCAAGCCTAGAGCCTCTACCTACAAGTAATCTGGTCCCTATAAGCTCCGTAGAAAATGATCATCTGCAGCAAGAAGATGAGGTTAACTATGATACTTTAATGACTCCTTTTTTCCCTCCATCTTACTCTGGCAAAAAGCGCATCCATTCACCAAGCCCCCCATCTTCTCCTCCCAGTTCAACAATGATAACTAGTCGCGGACGTACAGTTAAACGCCATGATTACAAACGTCTTAACTCTGGGAGAGCCGTCAAAATACACTCAGCCTACACTGATCCAAAATCATGGACAGAAGCGATGACGAGATCAGATGCAGACATGTGGATGGAAGCTGCCGAATCAGAGATGCAATCTCTAATCTCCACCGGCACTGCTATCATTGTAGATCGTAAAGAGGTTCCTAGAGATCGAAATATGCTTACTGGAAAGTGGGTATTCAAACGTAAAACCAATGCAGATGGCTCTTTAGATAAGTACAAAGCACGATGGACTGCACGAGGATTTACACAACTAAAAGGTCTGGACTACTTTGATACATTCGCTCCCACGCCTAGAGCTGAGACAACAAGACTTCTTCTGGCCCTTGGTCATCATCTTGGATGGCATAGAATCCAAGGTGACATCCCAGCAGCTTTTCTCAATCCAAACCTAGACGTTGTACTCTTCATACATATGCCTCAGGGATTCGAGCAAAAAGATAAAGTAATAAGACTTGAGAAAGGGCTCTATGGTCTCAAGCAAGCTGCGGCTTTATGGCATGATAACGCAAAATCGGAGCTACATAACCAGGGACTCGAAGCTACGGAATCTGATGTCTGCCTCTTTTCTAACAAAGAGAAAGATCTATTTGTCATACTTCATGTGGATGATTTTCAAATTCTTGGCCCAGATAAGAAGAAGATTGTCGGCCTTGCAAGAGCTCTAAAGGAAAAGTTTGATTTTAAGATCGTCACAAGTGATCAGTTCCTAGGAATATTTGTCAGTCACGAGGGGGAAAATCTAAAGCTTTCTCAAGGTTCATATGCGCGTGAATTACTATCGAGACATGGGCTTGCTGACTGCAAGCCAGCGACTACTCCCATGGAACGACGAATGGAACCATCATCTGAGCCAATTTCGGCTGAGCGCGTAACAATTTTCAATCAGATTGTGGGAGGTCTTCAGTACTTGTCAAATCAAACACGCCCAGATATATCATTTGCGACAAATCACCTATCCCGATTTCTTACTAATCCGTCTGAAGAGCACCTAACCGCTGCGAGGCACGTACTAAGATATATCTCCAAAGATCCTGACTCCGGTCTTATCTTCACCAAAGACAAAGTCCTGTTCTAGAGGCATTCTCGGACTCAGACTTTGCAGGGGATCCCTCCACAGCACGCTCAACAACTGGATCTCTTATAAGACTCGGAGGTCCAATTTATTGGAGATCTCATCTACAGCGAGATGTTGTATTGTCTAGCACGGAAGCTGAATACCTTGCACTCACTGAGACCACACGACAAGTTACATGGACTCGCAATATTCTCGAAGAAATCGGACTCAGTGAGCGAATAAAAGGATCAAATTGCACTAGTATTTTCGTAGATAATCAGGCTGCCATTTCATTAACAAAGAACCATGACAATCACAAACGCTCACGTCATGTAAACGTTCGGAACCACTATTGCCGACAGCAATATCATCGTGGGCTAATTGATATACACTATATACCGACAGGTAAACAACAAGCTGACTCTCTTACCAAGCCCGTATCAACAGTTCGAATTGAATGATTGTAATAATTCTAGTTTTCCATGTATTACTTTTAACACTGTACACAGTGAGGGGGAGTGTTATGAATCCGAATCACGTGTTCATAGCCTTGGCGTTTGCGTAATGGGTCTGTTTGACAAAAGCATGTACATAACACTTTTCACTACACATTTTAGTTAGACAGTATCATATACGAGCCATATTATTATCAACAATAATATCTTCTCTACATATCTCTGTCACACAGTGTACACTTTCACAACAGTGGTTGCCAGCTTCTGGGATACCGTACAGAGGTTTGATAATGTGCATGATTGTATCTGCCAGTAGATCCATAGCTTTGATAATTTCTGGGGAAGGCCAGCAATAAAAATCCCTAACAAGATGAGTCCTTGACTGCGTGTACGCTTGCTGAATATCCCGAAGAAATAAAGTTTGGTCAAATTGTAAGATTAAGCAGATTGCAAAACAAAAAATGAGGCGTTGACTTGCTCTTTGTACAGTAGGTGACTGGGTTAGTACTAGAGACTTATCTTGGTCATTGTATGCTTGAACGACCAAACGAGATTTCTCAAAAGGCTTGATTGTTTCCTTGCCCTTAATTGCCTTGACAATTCTACATTTGTATATTTGTTTTCCCAGTAACGACTTATTCCAAGGCATGAAGCAGAAAACGTTACTGGCAATTAGGCCATCTATCTACTTTTTGTTTGAGGCAGAGAACGGTGGTCCAGGGGTGGTAATAAGGCCCTTTGAGCGTAATTCTAGGGAAAGCCGGATCGCTTCTTCATCTTGAGAAAGGTATACAGGAGAATGTTGTTCTAGGCAAGGTACGAAATGGTCATCAGATGGATATTGACCAGCAAAACTTCCCTCTCTTCTGCTGTGCCTTAGTGAGTGCGGTGGCATTGGTTCAAGTTCCGTTTGGCTATCTAAACCTGTTGCCGGCTGCTTCAAGTTACTGTTATCAAGGTTATTAGTATCGTCATCATGAAACCACTTTTTGACTGATGTGAATTGGAAGTTTTTCTTTTCTTTATTGATAATTACCGTGATTGTCTCGCCCTCTTTGTTGTATAGCTCAAAAGGTCCTGTCCACTTGCCTCTTGAGCTCTTGGTTGCTTCACGCCACACTCTCAATTTTCCTCCAATGGGGACATCTTCAAGGTGATGATGTTGTGGACCGTTCCGCATATCTTTGGCTTTATTTACAAGTTGAGTAGCACGATATTTTTGAAGCTCTTCCATCGCTTTACGCATATTTTCCACCCTTTCTTTAGCCACTGGTGCTGGACCGTCGTCCCAAGTAATTCGGGGATAGGCACCGAACGCGCAAAGTGTTGGAATGAGACCATCTGGTCCTGCGGTGTCAGTAAGCGCCTTAACTGCCATCTTTAAAATTGAATGCCGGTTTACATTGTGTCCAGTAAATTGTCGCTTGAAAATAGAATAAGCACGACAAAGATCTTTATGTGCATGCTCAACTTTTCCGATAGAGTGATGAGCTTCTATAGGGACTTCAACCACATGTGTTTTCCATCCTGAAGCAGTTGTGCTAAATTCTGCAGACGCAAAATTCTTGCCGGCATCATGTATTAGATTTTCAGGTGGACCTATGTAGACGTTGTTCCAGCAGCGATCGATTGAATTACAGATAGATGTTGCTCCTTCTTTCTCAGTACCTGTAAGGAAATCTGCAGATCCTAGGTTGGTTCCAGCGTCTACTAAATGTACAGCAGGGCCGTCTTCTAAGTGCAATACATCAACGTAAACTGTATGATTAAACGGTACGTCTTTGTTAGTAAGGGTGAATTTGAAACGAAGGGGCCGATTAGCGTTTAACTGACAGTCCTTGCAGAACTTGGAAATTTGGTTAATTATTTTGATATCAACGTCATGGCTGGCTCGTCAAAAGATCTTCCACATTCTTGTAGCGGTTGGATGCCCCCATCTACGATGACAGGTTCTTATTTGTTGCTCTGTCAAGTAACAAATAGGATGTTGGTCAGCTTCGTAAATGAATAATGACTGGATGTGATTGAGGGTCATCAATAAGTGACCGTATTTTCGAATGAGAGCTGCTACTGGTCTTTGATCTTTCATCATGGCATTTTTCAGAACATCTGGAGTAACGCCAAGACGAGTCATATCTTGTAGGCTAAGTAAAAAAGGTGTGTTGCAGGGTAAAATATGAAAAGTAACTTTGCCAATGGGCGTATCAAGAGTAACTGAACCAATAGAAACAAATACGCCACTCCCAATTCGCGAGATTTTTACCTCCCCAGCCTTTGTTTTATCAACCTTAAACTCCTTTTGAATTTGCTGCAACGCTTTGGCCTGTCCAATTCCAGCTGTAGACCGCCCAGCAGCGCCTGTATCAACCAAAACTCCATGGAAGACTCGATCTTTGTATCTATCATCTCTCATTGTTTGTAGAGAAAAAACTTTCTCGAGTAGGTGTACTTTTTCGGCTGTTTCTATCTCCGAGTCAAGAACGTTAATGTGTAAGTCCAAATCAATATTAAGAGAGTCTACCCTAAAAATAATCCCATGTTCCTGCTCAGATACCGCATATTTCATTCTAGGTGCTGTAAACTTATGTCTCGTAGTTTGTTCTTGAAGATAGGCGACAGCATTTTCTCCTCCAATTTCCTCGAATAGATATTGGTCGATGTTGTCATGCCCGTGCTCATTGCTGAATTCGCTTTCATGAGGCAGGTCCTCAATGGTTAAGAAATGATATAACTCCGTATCTGTGGATTGCCCTTCAAATTGGACAATGAATTGCTGAACAGCGTCTTCATCTTTTGACAGATAGGTTTTCTTGACTTTGTTAAATGCTGCCTGTCGCTCTTCCGCAGAGTGATTTGTTGACCAATAGTTCGCCTTCTTACAAATCAGGCAGCGTTTAACCCAGAATGATGAAGCACTCGATCCTTCCATTCTACTGCTGACTCTATCCCTGCCATGAAAAGACTTACCACTTCGGCCTCTTCTAGATCCCCTAGCAGTTTGGTATTGACGCTCTGCTAGATAGGAATTATCACTTTTCTGGCACTCGTTGAGTTCGTGCTGCGTGTATTGACTGGTTGGTGTACCTGATAAAGAAAGTTGCATGAAGCGGGCTCGGATATCTGCGCAAACACCTTCAGCAGTCTTTGCTGGTGAGAATAATACGAAGTGTAAATCAACTACTCCAGAGCAAGCATTGATAATCCTAGTGTTGAAACCTAGAATATACAATGTTAGTATGAGCTAAATAGCAAATGAGTCATACATTTACCTGGCTGATGGTGTTTACCAGCTAGGTAGAACATTTGTGTGGTGTTAGGTTGAAAGAGACGTCAATCACGTGATGCTGACCTTCCGCCATTAAACGGGAGGCAGGAAGACAGATCACTCACTTCTATCAGGATACCAGTAGAGGACACTTGCACCGTCGTTGAAGAACTAGATCACTCGTGGACTGCTAATTATGTATATAAGATAGCAATAGTTCGTAATGGTTTTCTTATGTATTTTTACTCTAATTAATAGATCAATAATTATTTCATCTCAACACCTAGTTCGTAAAGCAGCGTCTCCAGAGTGTGCTTCCAGTCCTCTTTGAACACGACGTAACTCCCTTTCAAGGTTGTTAAATGCTTGGAGCTTATCTGGACATTTTCGCATTTCTTCGATCAGGTTAAGAGTGTTCCAGATTGTCTCCCTTCTATTTATCCAATAGACTGTCTCGTAGTGCGACTTTATTAAATCGCAACGTTCATCAAATGACATATCCTCAATATGCAGTGTTAAATCTAGGTATTTTTCACTAGCATCTCCAGCAAACATTATGGCGAGCGCGTCTTTGAAATGCCTCTTCTCAACACAAGCATTATTGCAGTTATTGAAAAATATTTTTTGCTTGTAATCAAAACTGTCAGTCCCGTCTTTATAATTGTCCTCGTCTTTGTACATTTTGACAAGGGATTCTAATTGCCTGCTTTTATGGAGTGGACGGTCTTCCCATGGGAGATAATTATCTCTTTGTGGGTATGGTCGCTGATTTGGTGCGTTTGACGAGGAACGATTGTCTTTGTCACTATCACTGCGTCCATATTTGTTTCCCTCGTCTCCATGACTTGGAGAGTTGCTTTGGGGCTCTTTACCTTCCTGTTTAGTTGAGAGATCCTTATCTTCTTCTTTAATTTCTTTGCGCATGTTCCCTCTTGTACTTTCATAATCCAACGCTGCTTGGATTGTACGTTCGTATTCCCTGTAGCTTGGGTCTTTTGGGTCGCACCGTGAGCTTACCCCTAATGGGTTCTTCTTTTGATAGCATGCAATTTCTTCGGGAGTCCATTCATGGAAATCATCTCTCTTGACTTCTGGTGCAAGTTGTTGATCAATGTGTTTTCCCTTCAGATTTGGTGTCATATATATTCCTCGGGAAATGAGATAATCTCGGAATTCTCTCCTGAGTTCCGAGTCAACTTTGCTAAAGAGATTAACATCCCAGTCCTCGCAGTCTTCTACCCATCTTTCCCATAGAGGGTCATCTCGTACACCTTTCGCTCTGTAGAGATCCAGCCTATTCTGGACATATATTGTTATTACTTCATCAGAGTCGAATTTAAGTGGAGTAGAAGAGGATCGCTTGGCAGACATTGTTTGATTTTTGCGTGATAGACGCGAAGCAAGACTAGGGAATTTCTCCTGGTTAATGCTTGAATGACAAAATGCGTTAATGGACGCGGAAGTAAGAAGAGCAAATACTTAATACTTCTTAAATTTGACACGTCAGAGCTCAGTTCAGACGGGGTCTCAAGGGCGAGGTTAGGACAGTGTTCCACAGGGTATGTATGTGGTCTAACGGAGATCTAGGTGGTAGATGAAGGTGATGAGTGGGTCGAAGGGATGACTGGTCTTCTCTAGGAAGAGACGAATTGGTAGATAGTAGCAATAGAGGCTACACGTGGGTCTTGCTGATGAAGAGCTGGAAAGATATAAATGGTCTTCCCGAAGAAGAGATGGGTAAACAAATGTATTGTTAAGGTAATTGAAGAAGACGTTGCGTGAAGAATAATGCTTCTTCACACCGAGTATTTATATACATAAAATTACCAAATAGCATGTAACACACCGCCTCTATGCAAAAAAATCTGCTACACATCACCTAATGAGACTAGCCTACTCTTATCTGTCTTCCTTGCTGGTTTTAAAAGTGCATTGAACTATTATTTGTGCTTTAGCCTAGCCGTCCACATGACGTTTCATATTACGCTATTGTCACAAACCATCTCTGGGATGTCGCGTTGCACCCAGTCAACCGAGTCATGACGTACATTCAATAACATAATTCAGGAATTGTAATGGTTACAGTGTTGTGATAGCAACAGTTGCCACTCGAAGTATTAGTTAGTTGCTATGTGAGAACTGTGGACTATTACACCCTTGGTTATAGCATTGGTGCTCATGTACTTAAAGAAACCCTGGGACTGGATTTAGACTGTAGCTTTTTGTCTTGTAAATTACTCATGTTTTAGAATCTAATTATTTATCTAAATATATCGTCCTCATTATCAGCTTCTGTCTTCGTCTCCGTCCTCGTCTTCGTCCTCGTCCTCGTCCTCGTCCTTGTCTCCGTCTTCGTCTTCGTCCTTGTCTCCGTCTTCGTCTCCGTCCTCGTCCTCGTCCTCGTCCGTGACATTACAAAAAGCTCTAAAAATAAAAATCTTGCAACATTACCAAAGAAGTCACCTATAACACATGAAGCCTTGAATATGGCAAGCCTCCTGGAAGAAACTACACACACTTCTACTGAACTTGAAACTTTTCGAGATATGCTAAGAGAAATCAATAAGGAATTACAAAATATGAAGGGTTGTGGACTATTTTCAAACCCAGCTAAAACTACCAAAATTCCAGATCCTCCTATATTCACAGGAATTAAAGATGAATTTGAGACCTGGGTAAATAGCGTGCAAATGAAGTTGAATGTCAACCATGACTGTTTTCCAAATGAATCATCACGGATGACTTATTTTATTCTCGCCTGAGTTACCAATGTCAAGCTTATCTTCATTCATGGGTAAAGAACGGAATCCTTACCTTCTCTTCGATGGATGAGATGATACAAGTTTTATATAGAGTTTTTCACGATCCTAATCTAGCTCGTGATGCTTCAGAGCGACTACATTCAACTAAGCAAGGGAACAAGGCCTTTTCTGTCTGGATTTCCGAAATTAGACGTGATGCATCAATTGCTAGATACGAACCAAATTCAGTGTTTCTCCGAGGTCTCGTCCTTCACAACTGTAATCTAAATCTTAAAGAAGCCTTGATTTATGAAAGAGGTCTAGAGAGGATTGATTTCGAAGAACTTGTGGCCCGTCTTCATGATATCGAGAACTACCAGAACTCTTACTTGAATGCATTATCCAAATCAACTATTAGACAACCCATGGACTCGAGTAATCTACAGTACATTCGGAAAATTTCGCAGCCTACTACCAAGATGACCCCTACATATCCGAGAATTCATGGACCCCTGACAACTCAAGAGAAAACTCGACGTCTTCAGCACCGATTATGTCTTTATTGTGGAAATATTGGGCATTTAATTAATTCCTGTCCTGTGAAACCATCTAGCTCGAGGAATCTTGGCCACTCAGACAAGACTGTTCGATTTAATACCGAAGGTAACTTTAAACCAAGCTATTCGAAATCTCCTGCAAACAGCAAATTACCGACATTAGAACTTTCGTCAGCAGCAATCCACGGGGGATCATGGGATAGTTCACGTCATTTTGTAATTAATTGTGTTGCACACAATCGAAATACTAAACCGATACCCTCCCTCGCATTGATTGATAGTGGTGCATCTGCTTATGGATTTGTTGATACCAAATTTGCACATATAAACAATTTAATGTTGATCCCTTTGCATGTACCTCGATCCCTTAGGGTATTTGATGGCACCGAATCCTCTGCGGGTAAGATAACCCACTTAGCCGAAACCAAATTATTAATTGAAGGTCACTCCGAAAGTATCTTGCTATTTGTTACGACTCTTGCTCATTTTGATATTGTTCTTGGCCTACCCTGGCTACAATTGCATAACCCGAAAGTATTCTGGTCTGAGAATACTATTTTATTCGATCATCCTGCCTGTAAGAAGCACTCGACTTACTTTCCTGTGAGGACAAATGCTATTAATCCGGAGGATGTTTCTCAACTCAAGTCTGCCAAAATTTCAGCCAAAAACCATCGAGCGCCTTTGACAATTGAAGCTTGCGACCTGAAGTCCTTTCAAGAGTCTGCCACCAGCGAGGATCATTCTATTTTGGCAGTCAGTTTAGATGATATAAATGAAGCTTTGAAGGACAAACCAATAGTAGACCCGGCTAAACTACTTCCTGTGGAGTACCATGATTTCCTCTCTGTGTTTTCACGGGAAGAAGCCGACAAACTGCCACCTCACAGACCCAGTGACCATCGAATAATTTTAAAACCAGGTTCTGAAGCTCCATGGGGTCCTTTGTATGGCATGTCTCGCGAAGAACTTCTTGTCTTAAAGAAGTATATTAAGGAAAATCTCCAAAAAGGTTTCATTCGACCAAGCTCTTCTCCAGCATCTTCTCCAGTTTTATTTGTTAAAAAGCCAGGGGGCGGACTTCGATTTTGTGTGGATTACCGAGCTTTAAACGACCTCACGATCAAAAATCGATACCCAATCCCGCGAATTCATGAAACATTGAGTCTCCTAGGAAAGGCAAAATACTTTTCCAAACTAGACGTTATTTCAGCTTTTAATAGAATGCGTATTGCCAAGGGAGACGAGTATCTAACAGCTTTTCGTTCGCGCTTTGGTCTCTATGAATACCTAGTCATGCCTTTTGGGTTGGCGAACGCACCGAGCTCCTTCCAGAATTATATTAATGACACACTCAAGGGCTATCTGGATGAATTCTGTACAGCCTATATTGATGACATATTAATTTTCAGCCAATCTCTTGAGGAACACGTAACTCACGTTAAGAAGGTCCTATCTCGACTTCAAGAAGCTGGTCTCCAGATCGACATCAACAAATGTGAGTTTCATGCAAAGTCTGTCAAGTTTCTCGGCCTTATAGTTACCACCGAAGGTATCAAGATGGATCCACGCAAGCTGGAGTCAATTATGTCCTGGCCAGCTCCCGAAAATTGCAAAGAACTTTCTCGCTTTATTGGATTCTTAAATTTCTACCGAAGATTTATTAAAGGGTTTGGTTCAGCTGTTATGCCCCTTACTGATTTAATGAAGAAAGATAAGCCTTTCTTGTGGGGTAGTGAACAGGAGAATTCATTCAATCTAATTAAAAGTAAATTTAAAGAAGACGTAACGCTCCGTCATTTTGATTGGGATCGCCCTGCCCGCCTAGAAACAGACGCCTCTGATCGTGGTACTGGCGGAGTTCTGCTTCAGCAAGATGAGTTCAACAACTGGAAACCTGTAGCCTTTTTTTCTCGTAAAATGTGTCCTGCAGAGTCTAATTATGAGATTTATGACAAAGAACTATTAGCAATTGTTCAGGCTTTCGAGGAATGGCGTCCCGAGCTTGAAGGCTCTTCTGAACCTATTGACGTTATCACAGATCACAAGGCTCTTGAGTACTTTATGAAATCCAGACTATTAAGTCGTCGACAAGCTAGGTGGAGTGAATTTCTTTCCCGATTCAATTTCAAGATCTGCTATCGCCCTGGGATTCAGAACGGATCTGCCGATGCACTCTCTCGGCCCTCCGGTTCCCCTGACCCAATGTTGCATAAATTTCTTGAACAGCGGCTTTTGAAGCCTCAAAATTTGTCTCCTGGTATGGAAGATCCAGAATTACAAGCTACCGACTTGGAACCCAGCAAATTATCGGTTTCGCTCGAATCACAAGCTCCACTTAATGAAGATACCTCCTCTGAACCATCGCCATTATCATTTGTAGAGAGAATCCGTCATTTTAGCCTTTCCGACGAGTCTATTTCCGCTGTTGTTGCGGCTCTCAAAAGTATTCAAGCGCCAAGAATTCGTAATTTTACTCTAGCTGAATGCAAATGGAACAATGGTCTCCTATTCTATCGTGATAAAATTGTTGTACCACAATGCGATCAGGACAAGTCTCTAGCAATGGAAATTATACAGTCGCATCATGATCCTCCAATGGCCGGACATCAGGGAGCTGCTGCCACATATTCAGCAGTCGCACGTATTTTCTTCTGGCACGGAATGCATCATCATGTCAAGCGATTTGTTAGAAATTGTCATACCTGTTCTCGTACGAAACCCTCGAGGGAAGGTAAACAGGGATTGCTCCGCCCTCTTCCTGTTGCGAAAGAGCGTTGGCGGAATATAGCGATGGACTTTGTGGTTGATTTACCTATCAGTAGAGATTGGAACAATGTTGAGTTCACTGCAATGTTGGTAGTGGTGGATAGAATGACTAAGCAGGTCCACATGATTCCTTGTAACGATTTGAGCGCACGGAGCACAGCACACATGTTTTACAGAGACTGTTTTCGACTGCACGGTTTACCAGATTCTATAGTTTCAGACCGGGGAAGTCAATTCACATCAGAATTCTGGAAATGGACATGTAAACTTCTACAGATAGATCATCGCTTGTCAACCGCATTCCATCCACAAACTGATGGACAGACCGAACGAATGAATGCACGAATCGAGCAGCACCTTCGCGCTTATGTAAACTTTGTTCAAAACGATTGGGTTCGCTTTCTACCTTCTGCAGAATTTGCATTGAATAATCACGACACGCACGTCACTGGGATGTCACCATTCCTAGCCGTGTATGGTTTACACCCGCGCTCCGGCTCCGAAAATTCGGCGCCTCTTTCTTCACCCCTCGCACCTGCATCTGTTCGATTTGAAAGACAAGACGCCGAAAATTTAGTATCAGATCTGCAAAAAATTGAAAAGAACTTGCTAGATAATATTCAATTCCATTCTGCTCAGTACGAAGACCAGGCTAATAGAGGAGAACAGCTGCACGAAACTACCGGCCCGGCGATCTTGTTTGGCTCAACTACAAGAATATCAAGCTTCTCCGACCGTGTCGCAAGCTAGATTTCAAGAATGGGGGACCTTTCAAGATAATCGAACCCATAGGGAAGTATGCATTTCGACTAGAACTTCCCTCGACCAAGGTTCACCCTGTTTTCCATGTATCACTTCTTTCTCCTGTCGCCAATGATCCATTACCTAGTCAAATTTCTGGACCTCCTCCAACACTTGATGCAGAAGACCATAATCCTGAGTACGAAATCGAGAAAATAATTGGATCTCAATGGGTAGATAACGAATTGCATTACCTCGTCCGCTGGAAGGGTTATGGTCCTGAAGACGACTGGAGCATACCAGCTTCTCAAGCTGATGGATTCAAAGAAATGATCCAAGACTTTCACGACCTCAACCCCTCTGAGCCTAAGCCTAACGATAGACCCTCAGCACAAAATTTTAAGACATCTCGCAGGAGCTCGAAGAAGTTAAGGAGGGGGTAATGTCACAAACCATCTCTGGGATGTCGCGTTGCACCCAGTCAACCGAGTCATGACGTACATTCAATAACATAATTCAGGAATTGTAATGGTTACAGTGTTGTGATAGCAACAGTTGCCACTCGAAGTATTAGTTAGTTGCTATGTGAGAACTGTGGACTATTACACCCTTGGTTATAGCATTGGTGCTCATGTACTTAAAGAAACCCTGGGACTGGATTTAGACTGTAGCTTTTTGTCTTGTAAATTACTCATGTTTTAGAATCTAATTATTTATCTAAATATATCGTCCTCATTATCAGCTTCTGTCTTCGTCTCCGTCCTCGTCTTCGTCCTCGTCCTCGTCCTCGTCCTTGTCTCCGTCTTCGTCTTCGTCCTTGTCTCCGTCTTCGTCTCCGTCCTCGTCCTCGTCCTCGTCCGTGACAGCTATGCCACAACGATCCATGAAACGGGGTCGACAACTCCAAGGGACGTTCCTTCATATGAATACCGCGTACGAATCTGTGACCAATAAGATGGATCACTGATCAGTGTCGGTTTATCACCGGTTCAAGATTATGTGCTAGCACAAAGAGTGGGTAACTGAGTTATTGATCTAAAAAACGTATATCTATCTATCTCTATCATGAATACAGAACGGAAGTAAACCCCAACGCCGCACTGACACCACGTGACTAATATCCGTATACTTCTCCCATAGGTACCCTACCAACGCCAATATTCATACAGTATCTTAAGTCGTACTTTGCTTGATAATAGAACGATGCCTTTTGCTACGGCTCTCGCCAGAGCTGTTTTCATCTTTAAAAGAAGAATCTTGCCGCTAGGTTATAGCCATTTTTCCTCCTGTCACAAGATTGGGACTTCGATATTTTCTCAGAGAGAAGGGAAAGAAAGATGATTGATTGCCCTATCCTCCATGATCTTACTTCTGTTTAAGTACAAGTTCGCTCGTCTTCTTTCAGTATGTTTGCATCGTCCAGACCATGTAATCTCCCCATCCCGTCTTACAAACATTGTTTGTTATCCAATCTTAAATACAAGATAAAACATAATGAGCGTTAATATCGCAAACAGTAAAATGCAGGCATAGCCAATTGTAGTATATAATTCCAGATGATAACCTAAATACAAACAAACAAAGAATGACTGCAGGGGCGATAATAATAGACACAATGTGTAACGCACGGATGATTGCGTGTGCCTCCTTATCAGCCTTATTCAGCCTCATATTCAGGTCTCGATTAGTTCGACACCTCCTGTATGGCACTCAACCTATGGAAGAGCAGATATTATATCCCATCTATGCACGAGAAGCGACCACCAGCTGTGACGGGCTTTGCCCGGATTGGGACTGGTCACTAGGACCACTCCGTCTCCAAGGGGTTACGTACTAGATGGGGGTGTACAATACAGGAGAGGAGTTGTGCCGGGAGAAAGGATGATTCTCAGGGGCCAAGGAACAGAGCCAGGGAGCTAAGGAAGATAGCCGGGAGAAAGGATGATTCTCAGGGAGCTAAGGAAGATAGCTGGGAGAAAGGAGTATTCTCATATGGCCATAGGGGGGAGTTAACACTAGCGTACGCGGAAGACATAAAAGGCAGGATACGATACAGTAGTTTAGCTTCCCA
Source organism: Blumeria hordei DH14 (assembly GCA_900239735.1). Lineage (NCBI taxonomy): Eukaryota > Fungi > Ascomycota > Leotiomycetes > Helotiales > Erysiphaceae > Blumeria > Blumeria hordei. The sequence continues at coordinate 28,157 of OENG01000008.1, read as the reverse complement.
AGGAAAAATTATCAATTCCTATTGAGTCAACGACTTTCGAGTACATCCGAATTCCTTGGACCTTTTACACCAGCAAAGAAAAAGAATGGGCAAATGATTTGGCAAAATCGCATGCAGCACCAATCGCTCGATCTTATGTTAATAGTTGTTATTATTACGAGGTCAGATGGATAAGTATGGTGGTAGGATAGTATGTGTGAAGAAGAATGTGGAATGATGTTCTTGGTGGTGGGCGAATGTATTTAGACTATCTGAGTATGAAATGGATATCTAAAGATGAACGCATAGTCTACCTAAGAGGTAAATGGACCTGATAATATACATGTACGATTTACTCTACAGCCATGCCCACTGATTGTCTAATGTACTCATGTAATGCGTATCGACATTGTTTGATCCTTGAGCTCCTGATAATTAGCACGACTCACATTTGAGTCATGCATTAATATGAGCTTGCATGAATAAAGTCATGTTGTTTTATCATCGAGTCTTGCCTATGAAGCCCTTGCTCCCTTGCGCAGACTAGGATCACAACAATAGTGTCAAAGCATCACGGGCTAAAACACGCGAATATTTGCAACAATCTAAAGCACTGCTGAGAAACTTTACATCAGGAGACTGGGTCTTTCGTACAAGGCAAAGAAGACATAAGTTTGAACCCTATTACGATGGCCCATGGGCTATTGCTACTTGTCATGCGAATAATACCTATTCATTAATTTCACCTGGAGGTTACAGACTTGTAAACCGATACAACGGAACAAATCTATTCCCTGCCTATGTGCGCGATTGTTGGAATTTACCACGTTTCTTACAATAATTGGCATTCCTTGCAAGTATGAACAACTTTCCTACATACTGCATAATACATCCTGTACTCTATACTTTAATTTCTTTTTGCTGTTGAGATTTTCTCTCATGCATTTGCATGTGCGGGGTAATATGATACTAGGTGCAAATGCAGTGAGAGACATGGTTATGTTCACTTTGCGGCAAATAGGACGGCGTTGATGGTGCGGGGTCGGCACTGCTTTATTCCCCGCGCAATGGTTTCGTGGTCAGCTGTGCTGAAGACTTTTTACTGTAATAATTGTTGTTTGCATACCCACTTTAACTCTAGGATATGCGCACATAAATTCGCGTCTTACATGTAACTTAGAACTTTAATGGAAACAATATTCTTTGAGCTTTACTTTCTGCTCATCTTACTCGGAAATCGCAACAGATTATGAGACCAAACCCGCTTTACTTATCTCTGGGTATAAATACTTCTGACTCTGTCTTCTCTTTCTTTCTTCAGCAATTTCTTGCTTCCATTCACCTGCTTACTCTTTATTCTTTTTGAACTAAGTTCAAACGCTTTCGACATCTTTCGACATCTCTCCACTCTATCTCGCGGTATCTTATATATCTTTCTACTTACAACTCTCGAGATGTCAACTAACGATATTTTGAAGGCACTTCAATGTGCTCCCCAGTTAAGTACTTCAACGTTCACTCGATGGTCTGACCTCGTTGAAAGGGTTTTCAGCAACCTCGACATTGAAGCTCACATTTATGAGCACATATCGGACCTTCACGATGCCAAAGTTGAAAGTACAAAAACCTCGCCTCTCCATCAACAGGATCGTCAAATACAGGTTGCGCTTATCTCGCTTGTCCCGGAGCAATTATTTCACCTCGTCTCTAACTTGAACACGGCAAAAGAGATGTGGGACTCCATCCAGACATTTTCAAGCCAAGATGCGAAGGTACTGTTGTCACTCTTCTGAAGGACTTTTGGCGCTTTGAAATGCCTGATGGAACCAGTGTCAACAAATTTGCTGAAGAACTGGTTTGTCGACAGATGCGGATCGCCTGTGTCGATCCCTCACTTCAGCCTAGAGACAATATCATGAAAGGCTACCTCCTTGATTTCTTTGATACTTGTTGTGGAGGCTACTTTGCTGGGTCTGTCACAACCCTTCGAAATAATACGGACTGTTCTTTTGCTAGTGCCGTGCAATCTCTCCGGTCAACTCAGGCCAATTATGAGGGCCACAAACCTCTTCCTTCTGCTTCTTTCGTTTCCGGCAACCGCGGGCCAGGAGCACCACCCGCCGATAATTCTTCTAACACATCGGGCAATCCTCACAAGGGTAAGACCTGTGGCCACTGCGGACGGATAAATCACATTTGTGAAACTTGCTTTTCTTGGCTTCGGACTCCGGACGGGACAAAATGGGCCGCCAAAAATCCTGAAAAAGCCGCCAAAACTCGATCTCTTTTTCACAAATTCGGAAAGAAAAGAAATGGTTCTGGTTCTGGGGGTGCTTTTTCCCATCAAAATACTGGTGAAGCTTGGATTATGTCGGAATATGTTTTGTCCGCATCCAGCTGCCCGGTAGTGAAAGATGTAGTTCTTGACATTGGTGCTATAAACCATATTTTTGCGGACAGAAGCTATTTTACTTCTCTCTCTGCAACTAAAAAACGTGTCCAGACTGCATCTGGGCATGTTCTCGAGGTTCAGGGTATCAGCTCTGTCAGTTTTGATGTCGGGAATTTCTCTGATAGTTCATTGAGTAGAACTATCACCCTCGACAATGTTTGGTACCTTCCTGCTTGTATCAAGAACCTCGTCTCTGGTTCTCAGCTGCATTCCAATGGCTATGAAATGCACACTTCTAAAAATGGGTTGTATATTGTTCATGGAGAGGACAATAATTCTTTGGCAACCGCTAGGGTAAAAGACGGCTTATTCTGCTTCAACGTCGTCAAATCTTCACCCAATTCTTTAATTTCTTCGCGTACTTTACTTTCGTCGAACCGCTCTTCATCTTCTAACTTAACCTCGTTCACTGCTCTGATCACGAAGGGAAAATCGCCTACTTCTTGCGATAACTATTCTTCTTTTTCTGACGTGCCTTCCGCTGCTTTAATAACGAAGGATAAATCGTGCATTTCTCGCGGAAAATTTTCTTTAAATTCTGCAACTTCTTTAACTTCTTTACCTTCGAAATTAGCATCTGAAATTTATTGGCTTCTTCATCACCGATTTGCGCACATCGGTGCTGGAATTCTTTCGTTACTTGACAACAGCCAAATAAATAAGATGATCGACAAGAAGGTCTCTTTTGAATAGAATTCTTTCTTACAGTCAATGTGACGGGCTTTGCCCGGATTGGGACTGGTCACTAGGACCACTCCGTCTCCGAGGGGGTACATACCAGATGGGGAGTATGATACAGGAGAAGAGTCGTGCCAGGGAGAAAGGATGATTCTCAAGGGGACAAGGAAGAGAGCCAGGGAGAAAAGATGATTCTCAAGGGGACAAGGAAGAGAGCCAGGGAGAAAGGATTATTCTCAGGGGGCCAATGGAGGGAGTTAAGACTAGTCTACGCAGAGCTTATAACGGATGGGAGAGTACGTGGTAGATTGTTTTCCCAAGGAAGTTATTAATTCCTAACGAGTTATTGTCTTTCAAGTACATCTGAATTCATTAAACCCTTACAGTCAATTAAGGACTGTGATGTTTGCCTTTCTTGCAAACAGGTTGAAAAAAATCCGTCGTGACCCCTCTCTCCGGCCAAAGAGTGTTCTACAGCTGGTTCATTCTGACACCTGGGGGAGGTGTCGTGCGACTGGTATACCCGGTGCCAATTACTTTGTCAGCTTCACCGATGACTTTTCACGCGAGAGCGAAGTCTTTCTACTTCGGAGTCTCACTGAGGTTCCCTCTTATTTCATTAAATGCAAGGAATCGAAGGAACTACAAACCGGGGAGAAAATTAAAGCTTTTCGAAGTGACGGCGGCACCGAGTATAATCTCATCAACTTGGGGGGCATTTCTCATCAAAAGAGTGCCCCGTATACGCAGCACCAGAACGGAGTGTCAGAGCGATTAAATAGAACGCTCGTCACGATGGCTAGGTGTATGCTTTCTCATGCACATCTCCCTCTTCGATTTTGGGATGCTGCAATTTCTTCGGCCTGCTACTTACTTAACCGTCTTCCTCATTCTCACCAAAAGATTTCTCCTTACGAAATCTTTCACGGTTTTTCTTCTGGCCTTTCTCACTTGAGAGTCTGGGGCTGTCTCTGTTACGTTCTTATAGACAGTGAAGACCCCCAACGATACAAGCTTTCTCCAACCTCCCTCAAGGGAATCTTTATTGGTTATTGTGATTCGCCAACACAATACCGTGCTTACTTGCCCTCGAAGCAGGGTCGCAACAAAATTGTCGTCTCGGCAAATGTCCGGTTTGTGGAGGACAAATTCTGGGATTGGAGTAGGTCCGCTCAAGAACAATTTGGTGATTTAGAAATTGAGTCTGAAAATATTGGCAGCTCAAATCACAGCATAGAAGATTTCTCAAGCTCCGAGGGGCCTAACCCCAACCCCATACACTCAAGGATGGATTTTTCTTACCAATCTCATCCTATTTCTTTCTCAACTACTTCTTCTGTTGCCTCTCAGGAAAATCTTTTAATTCCTGATGAAGGCATAACTTCAATAAATTCTTCCAGCACCACTCCAACTGTTACGCTCCATCCAGCTGCTTCAATAGAGCAGAATGATCCAGATGATCAACTTCCTATTGCAAGTCTTAGAAGAAGTAATAGGATAGCCAAACAGGTTGAGAGTAGGTCTAATTTGCAGCCGGAGCATCGACTTCTTTACGTCGGTGGGGATGCCCCTATCCCCCGAAATTTCTCAGAGGCAATAAATGGCCCCAATCATCTAGAATGGAAGGCTGCGATCAAGGAAGAGCTCGAGTCACTGACTGAAAAGAAGGTGTTTACTCCCGTTACTCATATTCCTCACGGGAGGAAATCTATTGGATCAAGGTGGGTTTTTAACGTCAAATCAGATGGCAGATTTAAAGCACGACTTGTCGCTCAAGGATTTCGTCAGGTCTATGGCGTCGACTTCTTTGAAACTTATTTGCCCACTCTTCGGATGGATTCTTTGCGGATTCTTTTGGCTATATCAGCCTACCTTGACTGGGAAATTCACCAAATTGACATAAAAACAGCATACCTAGAGGGAGATATCCAGGAGATTATTTTTATGAAAGCACCCGAAGGTATGTCTGGTTCGAAATTCTTACAGGTAAATAAAGCTCTGTACGGGCTCAAACAATCAGGCAAAGCATGGAATGATAAGCTTAATTCTAAATTACTTTCACTCAATTTTCTTTCTTCTTCAAGCGATCAGTGCATCTATGTGCACTCCAGAAAACCTGTCGCACTGGGTGTTTATGTTGACGATTTGGTAATCTGTGGGAAGCATCTTTACGATATTCTTGACCTGAAGAAGCGACTTTCATCGGCTTTTCCAGTTAAGGACCTTGGTGAACTTACCACAGTGATTGGATGGCAAATCACCCGCGATCGAAGTACTCGGGCCCTCAAAATTTCTCAGTCCGAGTATATTTCTGATAAAATTAATTCTTTTGGTTTAGGGGAGGCAAAATCATCATCTTCGCCTCTTGACGGGTACGAAGGGATCCTTCCATCTCTGGAGGGTGACACTAGCGCAGATGAGTCAGTTTATTCCAGCGCTGTGGGAAGCCTTGGTTATGCTGCAAACGGCACTCGTCCCGACATTTCTTTTGCTACCTCACAACTCGGTAGTTATAATTCTTCCCCTTCACAGCGACACTGAGAGAGTGTCTGTAGGGTGCTCAGATATTTGAAAGGCACCCTCGATTTTTGTATTACTTACAGCTTTGGGCCTGCTTCTCATTCTCAGGATCCTAAAGCAATTCTTTTTTCTGATTCTGATTTCGCTTCCGATACTCATTCCCGGCAATATACAAGTGGATATATAATTATGCTTGGAAACAGCCCCATTTCTTGGCAGTCCCGAAAACAGAAATCTGTTTCGACATCTACTGCAGAGGCCGAATATGTTGCGCTCTCAGAAGCTTTGAAGCAGTCAATCTGGTTTAGTTGCATGCTTAAGGAACTACATGTCGCCGACCAATTTCTTTATAAGGGAGGCATGTTAGTATATACCGACAACCAGAGTGCTATGGCGATTGCAAAGGGCACTAATTCTTCAAAAACCAAGCATATTGATGTTGCTTACCACTTCGTTCGCGAGAAAGTCAATCGAGGCGAGGTTTCTATTTCTTACATTCCTTCTGGCAAAATGATTGCCGACATTCTCACCAAGCCTCTATGTGCACCAAAGGCTAAGCCACTTTGTGCAGAAATCTTTAATTCTAAATGATTGTACAATTTCGGATACGTTGTTCAGGGGGAGTGTTGGAATTTACCACGTTTCTTACAATAATTGGCATTCCTTGCAAGTATGAACAACTTTCCTACATACTGCATACTACATCCTGTATTCTATACTTTAATTTCTTTTTGCTGTTGAGATTTTCTCTCATGCATTTGCATGTGCGGGGTAATATGATACTAGGTGCAAATGCAGTGAGAGACATGGTTATGTTCACTTTGCGGCAAATAGGACGGCGTTGATGGTGCGGGGTCGGCACTGCTTTATTCCCCGCGCAATGGTTTCGTGGTCAGCTGTGCTGAAGACTTTTTACTGTAATAATTGTTGTTTGCATACCCACTTTAACTCTAGGATATGCGCACATAAATTCGCGTCTTACATGTTGTCACAGTTCGAGGTATAGATGCTGGGGCGATTGAATATACGAAGGTTGTTTATTATTTTCTATTCCACAATATTTGTGTCCTAACTCAACTATTTATACACTTATTAGGCTATCTAGAATATTCCTTCCTGTATGATACTAGCTTCTGTTATGTTCCCCTAATACCAGTTCACAGTCTCACTGCCAGTTGCTAGAATCTTCTAGTCATGTTCAGAATAAACTAGAGTGAAGATTCGCCATTCACAGAATTGTAGAGGCACGTGATTAACATCACGTGATACAGGACAATTATCGGCTCACTAGCCATTACACATGTAACTTAGAACTTTAATGGAAACAATATTCTTTGAGCTTTACTTTCTGCTTGTCTTACTCGGAAATCGCAACAATTTTCCAGTCGTGGTCAACGGTGTCCCATTGCGGACACGAATTGAAGGGGGCAGAGATGCCGACAATTTCGCCATCATCAGGGAGATAGAGACGGCCATGAAGGCTAGAATTCCTGGCTTAGTCATAAGTCGTATACGGTGGTTATACGACGGAAAGGAACACCAGCAATCGAAAAAAAACGGTCGCAATCGAGGATCAATTGTGGTCAGTCTCCCATCAGAGGCAATGCAGACGGAAGTGGTCCGAAACGGCCTTGTTATGAACGCCATGCTCTTCACGTCGCAGGTGTGGTCACCACGGTCCCAGCCAAAGCAATGTTACAACTGCAGTCAGTGGGGACACACCCAGGCGTCGTGTGGAAAGGCAGGCAGGTGCGGTGAGTGCGCTGGCGCTCACCAAACTCGGGACTGTCCGAGGAAAAGGGTTTCTTGTGCCAACTGCGGCAAGGAACACCGTTCGTGGCAGAAAGCAGCGTGTCGGACCTACCAGGTCTACAAGGGAAGTGTGGAGAAGGCTCGGATGGAGCTATTATTGAGAACGGCGGAAATATGGAATGAAAAACCAACAATGGCGCCAATACAAACAGTCGGACCAACTGATGATCAGGGATTTACTTTAGTCACCAGTAAGAAGGCTGAAGGACTCAAAAGGGGGCCAGGACGACCACGCAAGGTAGTCGAAGTCCCAGCTGCACCACCATCAGGGCCAACTCTTTGAGCACTTCGAAGACCATCGCCGAGTGAGGAGGTGCCTTCTCTTTTCAATTTCTCATAACGTTAGTCTGATTGAAGGGGGAGTTAATGAATTCTGGGGAAAGTTTAAAAAATTACGGTTGAAAGGAACGTCCTCAGCATTAAGCCGGGCCGGTTCAGAGTAGCGGGACTTCGGGTTTTGTTTGATGAAAGCTTTTTCCCTAACCAAAGCGGCTTACCGTCTTCATGGTTCTGTATATAGATACCGCATAGGACGTTAAACTAGAACAATGAATGAATGAATTATTATTATTTTTTTTTTTTTGTTTTGAATTTGATTTCATTGTCCTGATTTGGCGCCCTATGTGCCCATGCAGGTGTCTATCAAACTTTCTAATTTATAGAGGAGGAAACCTTGCAGTAAAAACCCCCTTAGCTATCTGATTGGATTCTGTACCATTATAGTCTTACCTTTAGGAAGTGCACTCACACTGTTGTTGCAAGTGTGGACTCCATCCTTGTCCTGTGTTCCCGTTTTCCCCTCTTTGCTTGATGATCACCTCGATTTCTCCCGTCATCTGAAATTGCTCTATCCATCCTTCCTTCTGATTCCACTGCGCTATTCTAGTCATATTTTTGACGTTATTTACCATTGCTTCGAAGGATCAGGTCGTCGATTTACGAAGCAACTCGCCTCTTCTGTTATGGCCAGGCATCCTTGAAGAGGTTTCAAGGAGAAGGTTCTCAGGAATAGTGGATAGGAGAAGGTTTCCGAGAAAACTCTGACAGTTAGAGATGGAGGGGCTGGCGTCATGACTATATTTGCCATAGTATTAGTTGAGTCAAGTACTGTCTCGAGTTAGATATAAGGAAGCTGGAGCTGCCACATAGTAGTTCTCCAGCTTCTCAATCTTTCATTCTTTTGATCTTCAATCTCGAAATCTAGCACTTATATAATATCATACTTTTAGATCCACACAGTCCGATATTCTCAGTCTTTCATTTAGTATTTACATACTCGTACTTGTGTTCACCCTAATCTATCAGCCTTGATTGCTGGCTCGGCAACTCGACTGCTTGACTTGGTGTCTCGACTCTCCTGTAGTTCTCCGACCTTTGACCACCTGGCAACTCGCCGGTTGGATTATATCTGAGTATCCTTCGTTAGCAATTATAATCTGAACAATTATTAGTACATTACCTTCGGCAGACGGCGATCTCCAGTATCCCTAGCGCACGCCGTAACATCTTCCTTCTGCCCATCTTGGACAAGACATCACCATGTGCTTTATATTTTGGGACGGATATCCAAATTGGCAACGTGATTTTCCTACTCCTGGTACATTTCTTCGGTTTAAGTAAGCATTGAGCCCAATGTGCTCGCTTCTTACTGGTGTGGCAATGCTGCTCTGGGCCCTGCTAAGGATTTGGTGGATTTGGATGGGTGACTGTTACGGTTTGTCCATTATTTGAGCTTAGGCAAATAACCTAAGCGTAATATTGAGGATTTTTATGATAAGGCTATATGGGGGGGTAGATGAAGCTGAACGAAACGGCACTACTAATCAGGAGGTTGGAGCGTTAGCACAATTAAGTGATACCTGGCATTGCGTGGCTGGGTAGCAAGTATAATGCCTATGGATAAGTCATCAGTCTATAGACCCACAAAGATCAACTCTTATAAGTACCTGTTAGTAGTAGCTAGAGTTCTCTTTTCACCTTATATAGTTTAATAAATCGATTTATTCATTACCAACTCGGTTTCCGTCACAATATAAACTATATCATCACATCCTTTGCCCGTCATTAAGTATATGGCAGCCTTAGATAACTGTGACTTAGGGCATCTTTAATTGTTGGTTTCGACGCACAGGGATCCGAAGAATCAACAATGGGTTCAAATATGAACAATTTTAACATCGAAATAGACTCTATGGCAACTGGTTTATCGAACCAGGAATCGATGCCATACGGAGAAATACAGTCGGAAATGCAGCGACTGGTTGAAGAAATGAAATTAAGGGGATTGGAACACAGAAGAGATCCGGGGAAGCTACAATCTCAATTGAACGGAATGATGAAAACGATGCAGGAACGGTCCGAGGCTGACAAAAACTTACCCCTGCAACCGTCAAGAGCTAATGTGGGAGGCCAATCAGAATGCAGAGAATGTTTCATAGAAGAGGAACCACTGAAATGGCCAGAAGCATACAACCATAAGGATAGAACTAAGTGGGCAATTACACATGGAATCCTACAGTACAATGACAGGCGTGATGTAGAGGAGCGATGTATTCTTCAACCATCTGATTTTTTAATGCAACTTTTTAGTCATGCAGTAACTGGAACTGCAAAGGATATGATCACAGGCCAGTTCCAAAATATACTTGTAAATGGCATGGAATTGGATGCGCTAGGGCTGTTACAGGCTATGGATAATACCTACCGCGACAGAAACGAGGAACAATTGGCGGCCGCATTATTTTATGCATGTCAACAATTCCGGGACAAGAACCTATCGTCATATCTACTGCGCTTCCAACAAATACTCCCCCGAAGTCCTAGTTCAAAAGGGAATGAGAAATGTAAGATTTACCAGTTACGGAACTCTCTGAACAAGACTACTAGGAATTACATGATTGGTGGTGTGCACCCTAAGACACTCAGAGAATTAATTGATTATCTGTTGATCCTGGGTTCTGTAATTGACGAGGTTGGTTTAGAAATTACAAGGGAATACCTACTAGGTCAGACTGGCTACTTTGACAATGGAACACGAGGTGTAGCTGGGGGCAAATTATTAGGGGAATCCCACAAGAGATAACTCGCCACCTTCCAGCTAGAGCCAGCTTATACAGTGAAGTTGCAGATATTGACACAAGGATGACCGGTATCAAGAAAGTCCGTGCAAAGTGGGTATCACGTGATGAGTTGAATGGGCGCAAAATTGATGGGTCATGCTTGCGATATGGGAAGAAAGGTCACGTTATAGCTAACTGTCGACTGCTACCAGCTAAGCATCCTAAAATACTTGTCCAAGCAGCAAAATTTGTAGAGAATATTGCAGATACAGTCAAGGCCAAAGTTGCGAAAGATGAGGTGTCAAAAGAATTAGCTCCCAAATCAAAGCATGTTCAGAGACAAGAAAAGGGACCTATAAACATGGTCACTAGCTCAAAGTTAATTGAAGATAAGGAAGCTAAAAGCTCTATGAATGAGTCTTCTTTCATCATAGACACTGTTATCAATGGAATATATTCAATTCCTACTTTAATTGACAACAGATGCAAATGTCTAGCCACGGTTAGTAATTCCTTAGTACTTAAAGCTAACATACCTCAAATAAAAATCACTCCACAAAAGCTTACTGAAGCTACAAAGAATCGGAACAACAATGATTCTATAACAGGAATGGTTAGAATGGAACTTGATATTGATGGGTATCAGCGTACCTTATATGCGCACGTGATACCAGATCTATCTCATGATCTAATACTCGGAAAACCATGGATGGAACAAGAAGATGTATTCTACAATGCAAGGGAACATTTTATGGATATTGGAGAAGCTATTGTGGATGATCGACCACTGACAGTATGGGAAAAGGGTCAAAAAGAAAATATTGATTTGTCTTACCTGACAGCAAATATCAAAAGTTTGTCAGCAGGAGTATTCCTTGTAACAGTTAGAAAAGCTAGGAAGTCAAGGGCTGGCACAGCCCAGATATTCTCTGCAACACTTGCTGATATTCAGAAAGCACTTGCACCATCAAAGAAGTCACCAACAAATTTGGATAGGCTTCCAGATCACTGCAAAGAATTTGCGGACCATTTTCGAAAAGAGATAACAGACAAACTGCCGCCTCATTGCCAAGGAGGTGATCACGAGATAAGGCTCGAGTCTGATAAAAAAATACCATGGGGACCCCTGTATGGAATGTCAAGGGATGAATAATTGGTACTGAGAAAGACCTTAACAGATCTACTTGACAAAGAGTATATTTGCACAAGTAGTTTGCCAGCAGGGGCCCCATGTGACGGCTAGTAAGCCGATAGGATCCCTGTAGCCTGTGCTATTCAGCACAGACATATCCTTAGTGTCAGCGCTAAGTTACGCTTGTATTGAAAGTCTGGAACTGCCTATGTTTGAGACGTTAGAAACTAACCCGCACCTGAATAATGGGAGCACGACTGGAGGACAGCTACTAGTGTTTGGAATATTGGAATCATGTATATAAAGGGCATTAGATATAGCATTATATTTGTTCTTCAGTTAATAAATAAACTTACCTTTCGACATACAAACGCCCAAGCTTTATATATCGGCACTGTTACATATTTATTAACTCTTCTCATCAGTTAAATTCAGTCAGTTCAGTCAATTCAGTTAATTCAGTCAATTCAGTTAATTCAGTAAATTCAGTCAATTCAGTCAATTCAGTTATTTCATTTATTTTATCATCTCAGTAAATTCATCAATTTCAGTCAATTTTGTAATTTCAACATGTCGGATGTGTCATTAAGGCAAGAATTGACCGGCCTGCGGAAACAGATCAACGAACTCAAAGCTTCTAACTTGTCCCATCAACAGCCATGTCAAGTCGAGCGGGTTATCATCGAAAAAGACCCACCTACAGAGGGACTGGGACTAAAGCCAACCAAACTACCAGAGTTTGATGGTGATAGGGTCAACTATTTGTTGTGGAGAACAGCGGTCCTAGATATTTTTAGGATGGACTGGTACGCCTTCGGCTACGATGATTCAAGGGCATTCGTTTGAATATATACTACACTAAAAGGCTCGGCTTGAAAGAAAGCTGGCTCATTCTACGAGGTAGGAGGAGCGCACGGAACTTGGAAACCGGAAGACTTCATTGAGTTTTTGGACAAATTATACCTTGATCCCTTAAGAGTTGTAAGGGCAGGCAGGGAGCTACATGCAATGAAAATGTCTGAGGGCCAGCGTTGGCCAGAAATTTTCGCAGCTTGGACAAATAAGCTGACAGAGGCACGAGGAGACCTTTGGGACGACACCAATAAGATATCGATGCTCTGGAATGCGCTGAATACGGATTTGATACTAGCTCTGGCGGGGAATACTAACTTACCCAGTAATGATTTCAATGCCTGGATAAGACTAGTAAATCAGGTAGCTCAACAATTGGAAATGGCAGACAACTGGGTGGGCCAGAACCAACCCGTCCAAACACGCCAAAGGAGTAGCTACACTGATACAGACCTGGTAAATAATACAAACAGCGACCATAGACACTCTCGGGGAAATACAAGTTTGACTGACTCGTCTGGGGATATAATCATGGGTGGAATAAACACTGCTGGTATATCAAACACAAATGGACAGCGTGCCAAGTGGAAAACTCATGCCCAGCTAGATCGGCTAAGACAAGAAAGGAAATGTTTTCGCTGCGAAAGGGTGGGTTGTTCATCAAGGAAATGCACACTTCTGCTGGCGCGGAACCCGAATAAAACGGGTATAAATATCAATGTGGCAAGTTTACCAGAAATTGATCCATCAGTAATAGATTCAGAAGTACAAAGACTATCGGTAAAGGGATTTTTGAGCGGGTCGGAAAACTAGATGCTCCTGTGCCCAGTCGCGTGCAGGAGCCTAAGGGAAGTTATAATAAAGAAGTTAGGATGAATACAGAACCATTTCTAATAAATGCACTTTTAAATGATACTTTTATGGTGCAAGCCTTAGTAGATAATGGATGTCTGTGTTCTGGAATCATCAGCGATGAATTAACTGAACGATTAAACTTGCCGCGCATAGCCATATCCCCACGAACTTTCGAGACAGCAGAGAATTCTTCGTCGATCAAACCTACTGTTAATTATATAACCCATATAGCACTCGACCTCGATGGGTTCCATCTACCTAAACTGTGGCTGTATGTTGTTCCTTCAAGCACGCACAAAATGATCCTAGGAAAGAAATGGCTTGAAGATCAAGACGCAATAATCCATTCAAAGGACCAACAACTTGAGCTCAGAAAGGGAAATATGAGTGTTTACAGTGTTAAGAGATGGAGGCAAAATTTGAGACAAGTGCCTCATCCAAAATATTCATCAACTAAAGATTTGATGTCAATGAGCGACTCAGTGCCGATCGGCAAAATTACGATAGAAGATATAAGTAAAGCACTCCGTAAAAAACCCTTACTCTCGGAAAATGAGGCTAGAAATCGTCTACCGGAAAAAGTGAAGGACTTTGCACAACTTTTTGCTGATAGCTCCGGGGCAAATAACCTACCCCCATTGAGAGGAAACTTAGATCACGCAATCAACCTTCGTTGTGAGAATGGAAGACCCTTGTCACCCACGTGGGGGCCCTTATACAGCATGTCACGAGAGGAACTTTTGGTATTGCGGAAAACCCTAACGGATCTATTAGAAAAAGGATGGATAAGACCAAGCAGCTCTCCTTCAGCATCACCGGTACTATTTGCGAGAAAGCCAAATGGCGGCCTACGCTTTTGTGTGGATTACCGTGGTTTGAATGCAATCACGATTCCAGACTGTTACCCACTCCCACTTTTTAAGGAAACATTGCAACAGCTTTCTAAATCCAGATGGTTCACGAAACTGGACGTCAAGTTGGCTTTCCATCGCCTCCAAATTAAGAAAGGGGACGAGTGGATGACAGCTTTTAGGTGTCGCCTGGGACTATTCGAATGGCTGATGACTCCATTTGGGTTGACAAATGCACCAGCCTCATTCCAGCGATACATTAACGAAAAGCTACGCAATCATTTAGACGTGAACGTTACGGTATACATGGACGACATTTTGGTGTACACCAATGGAAGTGAGGGTGACCACTGGGAAATAGTCCGGAGTGTTCTATCGAAGCTAAAGAATGCAGGATTATATTTAGACATCGAAAAATGCGATTTTCTTTGTAAGGAGATGAAGTATCTAGGTTTCATAGTCAAAGCAGGCAAATGTGTTGCTGTAGACCCATCGAAAGTCAAAGCCATACTCGAGTGGGAGGCCCCGGTAAATGTAATTGGAGTAAGGTCTTTTCTAGGTTTCGCAAACTTTTACAGGTGTTTTATTAGTAAATTCTCGGATATAGCTGTGCCTCTAATTAGGTTATCGAGAAAAAAGTCAACATGGAAGTGGGATGAGGAAGAAAGCACATCTTTCAATGAGCTAAAAAGATTATTTGCAACAGAGCCAGTATTAGCCCAGTGGGATCCGGACCGTGAGACTATTTTGGAAGCGGATTGCTCGGGATATGCTATGGGAGGATGCCTTTTGCAGAGAGACAAACTCGGCAGATTACGACCTACAGCTTATTTCTCAAAGCGCCTTAATAGTGCCGAAGCAAATTACCCAATACATGACAAAGAAATGCTCCTAATAGTAACTTGTCTTAAGGAATGGAAAGTAGAGTTGAATTCTGTTGTAAAGCCTTTTACTATCTGGACAGATCACTAAAACTTGAATTACCTTGCAACAAAACGACTTTTAAACGAACGTCAGACAAGGTATAACGACGTGTTGCAACAGTTCAGGTTCGAGCTGAAGTGGCGAGCGGGTAGAGCAAGCGATAGACCAGATGCCTTATCACGGCGCGACCAAGACAAACCCAAAGATTTAAGTGATGAGCGGCTAGCGGGTCGAATCGTGCAACTGTTACTGTGTTGTGATCAGGCCCACTTATAGATCACACAACTTGAAATGGCTAGTATTAAGCAAGTGTAACCAACAGGGCAGGCAATCCTGTGTCAATGATACGTCATTAACATACAGCAAATGACAACACCAGTATCTCAGCCATACATGATGATATGATCATATGACGCAGGTATATCTAATGATATGATTGTTGAATGGCTGCATGGTTGGGAGTTATTGCTATAGAGAGTAAAGTTTGTGTACCATTTTTGTGTATAAATACTTGCTGCTAGAACTCTGTACATGGTCAACCTTTTCTACTCCTTTCTTCAATAGTCATCAATATAGCAGATCTACAATACATATCCTTCTTCTTCACGTTAGACTTACAGCGCTATCATATATCCACCCAAGTTGACTGTTACATCCATTGCCACCATTCTTAGACTTCTCATAACCTCGTTATCACAATACTAGGCACAACACAATCAGACTCAACGTTTGAGTCTGCTTGAATCCAGTTCTTCCCGAACAAAACCAGTCATTGGTTTGTTTGTATTTTCTATTGCATGACCCAATATTCTGAGTCAGTGGGTAATTCTTTTCTGGTCTGGGATCTCACTCTTCTGCAGTCAAGTCGGTTCTGGGTAACCTTTCTTCCTTGTAAATCCACTGTATATATCGTAATACCTGTAGTCTATTAGTCAATCAAGCAAACTGAACTTCTTCTCCGTTCTCAGGCAATTCTTACTCCGAAGTTCTCTCCATACTCTAACAAGGTATTCCGAAGGTGTTGGGTATGACAGAAAACTAAGCGTGGAGAGCTCAGCTTCAGTAGACCAAGCCCTTATTTATTTACATGATTTCCTTCCATTGTTCCATCATGACATAAGTCTTATCATAATAATAGAGTACCCAGTGCCAAGAGCTACGGTATTGTCATAGCCGCTTGGAAGAAGGCTAAAAATATATACTAAATAAAGAATGAAACAGGGAATCCTTACAAGGGATCAGAACAGAAGAGATAATCTCGTGATATAGACCTTAATCTGCAGCAACATTTATTTTAGAACAGGACAGAAAGTAGCTGGAAAGAACGCCGCATTTAAGGAATGGTCAGAATCCTGGACGAGCCAAAAGAACGAGCGGCGATTGCGTCACCAAGCACAAGCAGATCCGGATAAGTGGAAAGCGGCAAATTTATACAATGACAAGAAAACAGGTAGGCTTATGATGAACTACAGAGAGTCACTGTGACAGAAACCGAGTTGGCAATGAATAAATCGATTTATTAAACTATATAAGGTGAAAAGAGAATTCTAGCTACTACTAACAGGTACTTATAAGAGTTGATCTTTGTGGGTCTATAGACTGATGACTTATCCATAGGCATTATACTTGCTACCCAGCCACGCAATGCCAGGTATCACTTAATTGTGCTAACGCTCCAACCTCCTGATTAGTAGTGCCGTTTCGTTCAGCTTCATCTACCCCCCCATATAGCCTTATTGTAAAAATCCTCAATATTACGCTTAGGTAATTTGCCTAAGCTCAAATAACGGTCAAACCATAACATTACCCCCCTATTTACCCTATCTTCTTTTCTTTCCTTGACGCTGGCCTATTTTTTGTCTCTGCTGAGCCCCACTTCTTCTCCCACACATCGAGCGCTGCGGCATCCTGCAAGTTTGTGAGCGATGTCCACTCTAGTAGCGCCAATCCAGTCCATTTCACTAAAGCCTGTCTTTCTCCCTTCTTTGTTCTGCATCTAAGCACTTCATCAATTTGGTACTCTTCCTTGCCATCATCACCAATGATAGGGCCTGGATTTTCGTTCTCAAGGATTTGGGACGGCAACGGATTTTCTTCTGCTGGTAAGAGCATATATCAGACTATGGATAGTTTGGAAGCGATCAAAGTCAGATTTAGAGTTAAGGTGTTAGGTTTACAAAGCTTGGAGTTACTTGTTTCGGACAATGGTATTTTGCTTGGGCTATAGTAATAAGAACTCTATATCCTATGACTAGAGATGTTTTTATCAGGGGTGGGTCTTGTTGGAACGGAGTCACGAGCAGATCGGAGATACGAGAGGGCGAAGTACGGGTAGGAATATATTAATAAGATGTTGCACAATCTATCCTAGAGTGCAACTACTTAGATACTTATACTTAAATCCTGCGCTAGCATCAATCATACAACTAAGCAAGATAATTGTGCGTCATGTGACTTATAGGTCAGGTCATAAGCGAGAGCCACAGGTACCATGATAGTTTTGTTCTAAACTATGAGAAACTTAGTTCATGGAGACAAGTAGGGGACAGATCAAGCATTGTCATTTTCTGGACAAACATAATCTAGATAGTAATAGATAGAAGAAGGGTAGCGAGAAATCAATAGACACTTTTTACATTTTACATTTATTCAATTGACTCGAAGAGTCTAACAGCATATCCACGTGGAATTTATTGTGTATCTTCCCAGGAATGTTAAGCTGCACTACTTCAGGCAATATAATTTTTGTTACAGTATATTTTGCATGCTGCCACCCCAACTTTTTGGAAGGTTGGTCCACTTACTTAATATTTTGCAGCAGTAGCCAAACTTTATCACCTACCACATATCTAGGTGCTGGTTGTCTCTTTTTGTCTGTCAATTCCTTGAAGCGTTCTTGAAAGGCTGCCATTGCAGATTGCATAAAGATCGTAGTTTCTTCCAATCACTCGACAAATTTTTCAGCCCTTTCCTTTCCTGTTGATGCGTAAATAGTTGAATCTTCGGAAGTGGTTTGGATAGAATTGACATGATACCCATGTGTTGCGAAAAACGGACTTATGCCGCCTAAGGATACCACATCTCGATTATTGATTGCAAGCTGAGCCGCAGCAAGACAATCAGACCAATCATGTTGGGTGTAGGAAACATATGCCTGTAAGTAGGTTTGAACTTCCTGGTTCATTCTTTCTGTTGCTGTTATGGTTATGAGCGATGCGGAAGCTCTACTGCAGAGTGATGAGGAATGGATGATGTGATTGATGTGGGTGATAGTGAAAATACTTGTATGATACAATGCTGTAAGGGTATGAACAGAAAGTAAAAGAATAAACCTATGTCCTTTAATTGTGGGTACACCTAAGAGAATATATACATGCTTGCTTAACCATTACACTAGTGACACCGTCCTGTGGCCTAAGGCCCTGCGCAATGCCCTAGCCCCGACTACCAAGTTATCGCATATCATAACAGTTGCCCCATCACCTTGAGGGTGATAGGCTGTACTTAACTTCTGTTCTATTCCAACTAATTCACACAATTGTCTCCAGAATTTTCTTGTCCAGTTAGTACCTCTATCGCTAGTCAAGGCTTTCGGGAACCCATGATAATGCCAGTGACATTCGAGAAATCTCTTAGCACAAGACTCCGAATCCATTTTCTCCATGGCATCTAGTGTCACCGATTTTAACAATCTATCGGTAATTACCATAATGTTTGTTGCTCCATTTGAGTTTGGTAATTCTACCATGAAGTCTATAGAAAGCTCTTGATGAAATCTATTGGGTACTGGTAGTGGCCTAAGAAGTCCTTTTTTCTGATGTCGCCAGATTGATGACCTTCCACACATATGGCAATTTTTACAGAACCGCTTGACTGATTTGCTTATTCCAGGCCAAAAATATTCTCGGGCAACTTGGGAAAGCGTTGCATCTCTTCCAGGATGACCAGCGACAGCTGAGTCATGAATGTTCTGTATAAGGGCTGTTGTAAGAGGCTCAAAAAGAGGTACCCATATTTGCCCTTGATACCTAACTACTCCCACAGCTTTGTCAAATTTGCATGCAGCAATCATTGTTTTAATTTGACTAGCCTCTTCCGAACCTTCTATTTGTAACTTGAGGTCCTTAGGCCACGCACGCTCTCTGCTTTGCACCTCATTTATAACCTTAATGTATGTTTTATCTCTTTCTATTGCTTCATCCCAAAGCTCCTGTAAATCTTCATTGACAAATATTTCATGGCCTTCTGCAATATAAGTACCAGTTATATACAACTTTGAAGCGTTGATTGGAGTTAAAACTTGGCGTTTGCGACTCAAGAGTCAAGGGTCGCCTTCCACTGGTCTATCCTGGTCCCTTCTTGAGAGTGCATCCGGACGCTCGCTATCTACCCCTTTCCTATACACCAGTGTGTACCTAAATCTCGATATGAATTCAGCCCATTGAGTCTGCCGCTCTGTCAACTGTCTTGTGGTGAGGAAATATTTTAGGTTCATGTGGTCACTGAAGATAGTGAAAGCATGCGCTAAACCCTTCAGCTCTGCATCCCATTCTTTCATACTAGCTATAATGGCTAGGATTTCTTTGTCATGAATTTCATAATTCATTTCTGCTCCAGTCAGCTTCCGAGAATAGTATGCCACTGGTTTCCATGTGGTATTTTCTTGCTTCCGTAACAAGCATCCACCAAGCGCATAACCGGAGCAGTCCACCTCCAACATTGTTTCTCGGTCAGGATCCCATTGGGCTAGAGCAGACTCTGCTACAAACTTTTCCTTTAACAATTTGAATGCTTCATTTTGCTCAGCCCCCCACTTCCAGGGTGTACCTTTGCCTGTTACAGATGTTAAGGGGGCACAGATTCTTGAAAACCCCTTGATAAAGCCACGATAGAAATTGGCAAACTCTAGGAATCCTCTTAGCCCCTTAGTTGTTGTAGGCGCCTTCCATTCTGATATTGCCTTGACCTTTACTGGGTCCATCTTTACTGAAGAATTCTCACCATCCGAGGATATGATGAAGCCCAAGTATTTAGTTTCTTTAACACTAAATTCGCACTTGTCAATATCTAATCCCAGTCCAGCTCTATTAAGCTTTTCAAGTACTAGCCGCACGTGCCTTTGATGCTCCTTTTCATCTCCATTGGTGAAGATAAGTATGTCATCCACATAAGCCGAACAAAAATTGTCGAGGTACTAATGCAAAGCTTTGTTAATATATCTCTGGAAAGATGCCGGAGCTCCATTCAGTCCAAAAAGCATGACAAGCCACTCAAATAATCCAAATCATGTTCGAAAAGTTGTTTTCCATTCATTGCCTTCCTTGATGCGCAACTTGTGGAATGCAGATCGTATGTCTAGCTTGGTGAAACATTTAGCTTTACTCAGTTTGGCTAAAGTCTCTTAAATCAACGGAAGCGGGTAGCGATCAGCCTTTGAAATAGCGCTCAATGCACGATAGTCAACACAAAATTGCAGACCTCAACCTGGTTTCCAAACAAAAAGTACTGGGGTGTAACAGTTCCAATATATAAAGCTTGGGCGTTTGTATGTCGAAAGGTAAGTTTATTTATTAACTGAAGAACAAATGTAATGCTATATCTAATGCCCTTTATATACATGATTCCAATATTCCAAACACTAGTAGCTGTCCTCCAGTCGTGCTCCCATTATTCAGGTGCGGGTTAGTTTCTAACGTCTCAAACATAGGCAGTTCCAGACTTTCAATACAAGCGTAACTTAGCGCTGACACTAAGGATATGTCTGTGCTGAATAGCACAGGCTACAGGGATCCTATCGGCTTACTAGCCGTCACATTGCCATCGGCCAATTCAGTTTGTAAGGGTCCAGGGTGAGCAGGCCCTAGGGGAAAACAAAGTCAAATCAAATAGATACTCGAATCAGGATTATAATATAAAGGATTCTGAACTCAGGAAGAGAAGGGAAAGCAAGCATATATAGATCTATAACTTCAAATAATTTACACCTGGCCCGTGGGTTCCATACTAGGTAACTCCTTATAATACAGACTAATAATTATGTCATTGCACTCCTACTCATTACTATGATGCAGGGTCTTCTCCGAGTTGGGGAAGTTTTAAAGGCAGACAACTCAGCAATAAATTCGTCTTGTGTCATTATTTTTCGAGACTGCGTAGTTAATTCAAGCAGGAATGTTCACACAATATTTGCAATATACTCATTGCTTGTTTGTGGTAGTTGAGAAGAAGGAGATAGTGGTAATGAATCACAAAGATGTGGATACAAGTGATCAATTGATGAACAGCAGAAAGAAGATGCTCAGGTCGGATAAGCCGTTGATGGCCCAGGAGAGCCTGCTCTACAATGAACAAAATCAACCAATGAGGTACATTTATTTTACAATTTCCGGCATTGGTTTATATTATTCCCTTGCAAGATAACTGTCAGGTGAAGCATACTGCTTGTGGTGAATTTGTTGGAAAACCAGTATGGGTTCGATGAGTAAGGCGGCTCAAAGAATATGGGCGCAATTTTATGAATAGAATAATAATGATATGAATCGGGAGAATAAGTGATAAACTGTGGAGAAATAAAAGATGGTTTGAATAAATTGATTTGATTAGATTATCTGTCTTAGTGATTCCTAGACAGCTTATATACATGTAATCTTGATAGACCAAATCCGGACTAGATACCATCCATCACTCGTTCCATACTCTAACAATGACAATGAAACGCACGACAGTATACAACATGAGTATGGGGTCAGGGTCGGTGGATGAAAGCCTACACATGTATCAGACCATACCATGCACTAGTCGAGTCTCAAGCATCAAACATGCTCAGTAAGGGAGATATCAATCATCTAGGTCGTGAGTCATATGTGAGAATCTTAGTTGTTCCAATCATGGGAAACTTCAGACACATAGAGTCTGAATTTCCAACAGAATTATCAGTTATATTTAAGCTAAAGAGAGATGACTATCATTGCTGCATAGAAATTACAAAGATTACGTAATCCCAATTGAACTTTGCCAAGTTTAGCCTAATTTGAGTGCAACATTGGGAAAAGACGAGTACCTAGATATCTACAGGCTACGGCTGTCACAATACCATCCTTGTTGGAATTTTTGCCAGGTGCTGTACGCATTATTGCTTCAGATTTTGTATACAAAGGAGATACAACAAATAAGTGACACGGGAATTTAAGTGGAGCTTAGAGTAAGCAAGGTTCACCATGAAGCTATCAATCTATAGGTTTGAAAATAAATTATTATATGGTCATATGGTTTAGGCCTTCCAAAGTCTTTGGACAGACAGTAAGTTAAGGACTAAGTGGAAACCTGATGGACAAAGAATATTTTGCAAGTATTGCATAGCTAGCGTAGAGTCGATTCATAAGATTATAAACTCAAGAGGAATATATAAATAAGGATACCATTGTGTATATATATACATAAGTATCAGACTTTAAAATGGAGTGCCAACAACAAACCTTTGTCACTCATTGTCTTCAACCCAAGAATTTTGTTTAAAAACCAATTTCCATGATGAACCTTTTGTACTGTCATTTGTCAAACTCAAGACTCATATGTGTGTATCTAATTGATAGGATCCCTGGAATAACCCTGGGTAGGCTTAGCTACTAATGGACCAATAACAATGTGGCCAATAAAAATGAAGCAGCATCACATCAGTCAGATGGTTTTTCCCAAACTCTACATAATTGTCACAAACATAGAACTAGAAGAGTGAAGGTTAAGGTGTAGGACTTGAATTTTAGCAAGTAATTGTCAAAAACATGAAGACACATGGATGTCCATAACAATTTATTCAAAATAATTGTGATTTGACTTTTGCATTCCAAGTCTCGTGAGAGAAACAATTAAGGTTCTTTGCTGCTGAGACAAATTTGTTACCAAATTTCTGATCATTTATTTACAATTACATAATATTTAGTTTCTCTTATTCTGATTTACTAACTTTAGCCAACTATCCCAAAAAGGGATTTTTTGCAATGAATTAGTACAGTACATCCTAATAGATTATCATATAAATTATAATAGGTTACCTGTCAGATTAAAATATTCTCATGTAGCCATAGTGGATTTGAGCCACAATTGGAGCATAACCCCATTGGGATAATCCTCCACTGCATCCTCTATATTTTGGGTAAGACACCATTGATCAAAATGCCTTTGTTTACAACCTCTTATGTCTTATTAGCAAGTGCAACACAATTTATTTACAATATATTATCTAAGTAGCTTTAATAAAGAGGTGCTTTTCCTCATCATTTATGGAATATAATTGTTTGCTCCATAGTGTAGAGATACCACAGATTTGCAGTATGGCAATTTTCCTGCACCACATTTTGATAATGAAATAATGAGATGAATAAATAGTATTTAGAAGTGAAATTTATTATTTTTAACAGAAAATTCCTTTAAATCACGCACACATATAGAAGACTATTAAAAAGCTTTGAGAGTGTTACTTGATATACCAAATGTTTTTCAAATATATAAAAACTCAAACACAAACTAATACAACTGCACACACACCTAGTTGACAAGTTGAACATAATTGAACTATACACATGTACTGAATGATGAGAATAAATGTGGTAAATTGGGTGCCCGTAATTTAGATGAGGAGCCATACTGTAACAGCTGATGAGCCAATAATATTCTTGTATTACCTGATTATCATCATGTACCTTAACCATTCTGTGAAAGGCGAAAATACATTATAGTTTATTCTGAACATGACAAGAAGATTCAAGCAACTGGCAGTGAGACTGTGAACTGGTATCAGGGGATAATAACAGAAGCTAGAATCAGACAGGAAGGAATATTCTTGATATCCTAATAAATGTATGAATAGTTGAGTTAGGACATTGTAAGGATTCCCTGTTTCGTTCTTAATTTAGTATATATTTTTAGTCTTCTTCCAAGCGGCTATGACAATACCGTAGATCTTGGCACTGGGTACTCTATTATTATGATAAGACTTATGTCATGGTGGAACAATGGAAGGAAATCATGTAAATAAATAAGGGCTTGGTCTACTGAAGCTGAGCTCTCCACGCTGAGTTTTCTGTCATACCCAGCACCTTCGGATTACCTCGGATTACCTTTTGTACCTTTAGTTACCACTAGTACCCACTCAAACCTTTAAACCTCTTAGCCATTTATATTACCCATCTTTCAAACCTTTAGTTCCTCCTAGCTATCTCCAGTAGACCTTCAGTCATCTCTTACGACCCATCTAACCTCTTCTCACCCTCCAATTCCGCTTCAAGTCAAACGCCTGCGCTCCAATCTGACAGACATAATTATTGTGTTATAGAAAATAATAAAAAACCTTCGAATATTTGATTGCCCCAGCATCTATACCCAAAATGTGACACATACAGACTGTTTTATCCATTTGGTTACAGCAGTTCCAATAAAACATAAATAAATATTCTTTAAATTTTATAGATTCCTACTTATTAATAACAGCTTTTGTTTCGAGATACGCCAACTTCTACTCTGTAATAATCATAACTCAAACAGTTTACATGTTTCACTATATTTGAAATATCTGAACCCTTGAAATATTCACTTACTAAAACATATTTAAACTGTGCAGCTTAGCAACTCCTTAATTCAGACCATCAGAAAGATTCAAAAAAACAATTCTTCAAAAACTGGGGCACACATCCTCCTCCCTCCAAAAAAAGCCATATTTGCCTCTGAACCAGAACACAATAGATCAAATCTTAAAAAGGGCGCTAAATATACACTACCACAATTACTGTATCTTAAATTAAAGGAAAATATATGGTTGCTACACACTTCCTCTTCTGTAACATGTTATTAATTTCAATATAATTCACACAAATATGTTGCAATTACAATATGCTATGTTGTTGAACCTGATCTGTATTAAATTCGGAAAAATAAGTAGAGATAATCATGGTTTTACAATTCGTCTTTCCTCCATCAATGAAACTAAATATTTTTCTGCCAAACATTGATGATTCCAAATATAACAGGACTCTGACAAATAAACTCTCAATATTCATCACTTGTATTCATTATTCAAACAAATTATCTATTTAGGATTATGTGTCACAGATACAATGGGGTTAAGGTGTTATGAATCTTACTTATTGTCACAGACCAAGGGCCTATTCTAAATCAATAGGAACTATGTATGATGATATGTGTGCTATTCTGTTCTATTCTACCTTAATCTGTTCTATTCTTTTCTGTTCTATTCTACTTCGTTCTGTTCCAATCTGTACTTGTCCATGCTTTTCTATACTACTCCATTCTATTCTGTATCAGAGTAAACTGGAAATTTCGAGAACAATAGAGAGGAGTATATAATGGGTTTTTGGGATAACTCTAGTTCGGTAGATTATGGTCTTGCATTTTTAGGAACTCTTTAGAATTATTGAATATTATCTTATGTCGAACTCTTGAACTGTCGAACCCTTGAATTATCGAATTCATGAACCTGGGAATGCGAACACCTCTAGTACCCTTGACAATTATGGACTGGATTACGGAGCTGTTAAGCTACAGAGGTCGAGTCAGTTTTGGAAAGAAAAAGATTTCAATGGTGCAGGTAAATCAAGAATAGTTAATCAAGTAGATATATTTAGTTCTGATTATCGAAGGGTATAAGGTCGTGTATCTTAAAACAAAAGATGTTCAAACTAAGGAGACAATTCTATAATTCCAACCAAAATAATCTACGCCCATTTGCCTAGCCCTAACCGAATTTACGAAAAAGTCCGTGCGCCACCCAATCCAAATTACCTACAATATTTCATAACATAAGGTTATAGCTAAATGTTTTTGGCACAATTTAAACATAAAAATAAAGACATAAGAATTTGATTTTATATACATTCATGAAAACTTAAATTTGGCTGCTTCTCTACAGGACTAGTGCAGATAGGGCTATATGTAGCCTACTGCCAAGCCAAATATAATGACAAGTTTTTAATTGCATTATTGCCAATTGTATATATTTAAATATTGCAAATTCAATTTTGCTAAATTGCCCACCATTTTCAAATTGGTTTTTTTGCAATGCATTATTGCTGTGGATACATTTTAATTTAAAAGTAGGTTTCCATGTGTTCCCCGTAATTAATCACATTATAGTGTGCTACCTAAGAAATCACACCGCATGTGAAGCAATTCCCAATGAAAAGAATTCTCCCCGCAACCTTAGAGTTGCAGGAGAGACACTATTGGTCCAATTGCTCCTAAAACAAACGTTTTTCTAATTGACTGGTGCAACAGGGGTAGATCATTTTTATGCATGAACAAATTATTGATGACAGGGTAATCTTACTCTAAAAATATGAAGAACATCCATTTACTCTATCATGAGGGGAGGCCACAACTTCTAAGTGTGGAAGATATTCCTCAGCATAACTTTGATAAGTTTTTAATATAAATGAAAAATGATGTTAAAGAGTAGAAATATTCTTCAAATTGCAGTAATAAGTCTTTTCCAATGACATCAGATATAGGCAACTTTTTGAAAGAATAAGAGTTCATGGAACTTCACATTAGAAATATATATTTTTCGAAATAATTAAATTTGAAAAAATGTTAAAGTATAATTCACCCAGCAAGCAAGGTGTACAGAATCGAGCGGTACGTGTACAAAGAGAGGAAGATTGTTGTAATTAAGGCAGCAACATGACTGCAGTAGACAAAAAGTTCATATTAGAATAATATGCGCTGACGCAATGAGATATGATTAACCTATATCATCACTCACTGGCATGAATAGTATTTAGCCAATAGATGCCTTACAGCATACATTGGCTTCAGGATCTCCAACAACTTTCCCATTTAGGTTAAATAAGGAAGTATGTTGGAATTTACACTAGTGTGTGGAAAACCACGCTTTCATGTATATAGAGGGACTTCTCGCTACACAGATAGAATTATAGCAATTTCTTTACAATTAACTATCCATTAAATATCAGTAAACTTCTTTGTACATTAAACAGATTCATCATATCTCTAAATCAACCTCAAGGCTCGTATTTAACTCTTCCAATATCCAGAACTATTTCAATTAGGATTACTCCCAGCAAATCAGGGCATACACCCTGTTCCATACAAAGAGGGCCCTGAATGCCGCCGCACCACACTACACAATGTCAACTCTGAAAATGGATAGTAACACACTACCACAATGTGATGGTTCCACCCTAGATCATTAGATAGGGTTGTTATATCCCCATTACATTCACTTCACATAAGATATTGCTGGAGTTATTTGTTTGTAGCCCACAGGCCAGCGCAGATAATGTAGATATGTAGATCTCTAAATACTTTCCCTTCCCTTTTACTCTTTAGCTTAGAATCTTTTGAATACAGTCTTTATCCAATTCGACTTTGTCATTTGTCAACCTGTGATCTCCTTCAGCTCTCACATACAAAAGTTGGATTGACTCCAACTAAAGGTGAATATAGAGGACAAACACAGGTCTACCCCATAAATTCTTTTTCAAGTGAAGTAAAATTTGTCACAGATATGTTGTGATGACAACATACAATGTCTCCATATCTTAAATGTATTAATCTCGAAAAATTAAATAAAGGTAATCATTGAGGCGACGCAACATCTCTCCTCAATCAATGTTATTAAATGATTTCTCAGTCCGGCAATGATGGTTCAGTAATTTAAGACTCCATAGATAATGTGACACCCACACATAATTTTTTAAAATTCTCATGTGATTTTTACTTGAAGCTTCTGTTAGAGATACAAACTGATTAGGGTTAGGGTTAGGGTTAGGGTTAGGGTTAGGGTTAGGGTTAGGGTTAGGGTTAGGGTTAGGGTTAGGGTTAGGGTTAGGGTTAGGGTTAGGGTTAGGGTTAGGGTTAGGGTTAGGGTTAGGGTTAGGGTTAGGGTTAGGGTTAGGGTTAGGGTTAGGGTTAGGGTTAGGGTTAGGGTTAGGGTTAGGGTTAGGGTTAGGGTTAGGGTTAGGGTTAGGGTTAGGGTTAGGGTTAGGGTTAGGGTTAGGGTTAGGGTTAGG